>CM030367.1:130365405-130770201 GCA_017893485.1 Hemerocallis citrina | reverse complement strand
GGCAAAGCCCTCCTCCATCTTTTCTATTATATTCTAATTTTCACGGTTTTATTTTATACGCGTATTCCACGGTGAACGGTATCAAAATATCTCTATCTCTCTTCTCTTGTTATTATTTTTTTTGCGTTGTAGTTAAAATTATTGTTCGTTTTTTGAACTTCTCTATCTCAACCCTCTTGTTTTTTAGTTTTTTTTGTATAATTCACCGCTCATACATTGTAGATTTTTTTTTACATACCACATTACTACACTATGTCGAGATCACGCGGTAACGGTCGTAGTGGACAAGATTCTTCCTCATCTTCACGTAGGCCACCAATTGTCCCAATTATTGAGCCTGTCCAAGATTACATTGATCCTACTATGGAACAATGGGGTACACACGATGATGTTGGACATGAACAATTAGAAGAAGAACAATAACAACAAACCGAAACCACACAACCCCGTAGTAGTAGGAAAAGTAGAGGAAAAACTAGCGATTGGCACAAGTTTTATGAGTATATTCCGGACGAAAATACTCTGGGTGTAGGTGTGAAAGCGTGTAAATCATGTGGTAAACAATACAAATTCAAGAGGGGTGACGGAACCGGTACACTTAGTAGGCACATCCAAAATAATCATAAAGAACTTCTTGATCAAATACAAGGCCAACAAAGAATAAACCCTAGGACCGGTCAAGTAGATAGCCACCCTTATGATCCCGAATTTGTTCGTCGGGAAATGGCCCGATTAGTAATTAAGGAAGAGTTACCATTTACCTATCCCGAGAGTAGGAACTTGGAAAATTTTAATCAAACGGCCTTAAACCCTCATTTTAAAAGAATTCCGAGAAATACTTGCAAATCGGATTGTTTTAAAGTGTACATGGAAATGAAGGACGCGTTGATTGCAATTTTATGGAGTTTAACTTGTAGGGTTAGTTTAACTTCGGATTGTTGGACGGGTGTCAACAATATTCCAACGATGGGAATAACCTGTCATTGGATCGACAATGATTGGATTCTTAATAAAAGAATCATATCACTTGCATCGTTGCCGTATCCCCATAGTGGCGCTGAAATAGCAAACCGTATTTTAGAAATTTGTGATGTTTTTCATATTCGCGATAAAATTATGGCTATTAGTTTTGATAATGCATCTAACAACAATGTAGCAATTAATACTTTAAAAAGAATATTAAACTCTCCATCTGACAATATTTTTCATGTTAGGTGTGCATGTCATATTATAAATTTATGTGTTCAAGATGCATTAGGTATAGCTGATCCATATATACTTAAAATTAGAAATTGTGTACATTTCATTGCATTAAAACCAAGCGTTCTACAAAAATGGAAAGCTTGGTGTAGAGCTAGACATGTTCCTTTTAGAAAATTTCCAAAGGATGTTAGACACCGATGGAATTCTACTTTTGATTTACTAAATGTTGTCACCGAATATAAAGCAGTCGTAAATGATTTTTGTATCGCACAAAATATGCCTAATTTTGAAATGACTCCCGCCGATTGGTTTTTTGCTGAATTTTTGTTGAAATTTTTAGAACCTTTTAAAACCGCAACTTTAAAATTTTCAAAAACATATGAATCTACTTCTAGTAGCATTTTTATTGAATTAGTTAGCATGATGCAAACATTTAACGAAATGTTAAATGATACCCATATTAGTGACATTGTAAAACCTACATTTACAAAATTTTTGAAGTATTATTTTCCTCCTCCTATGTTGATTTATGTTGCTACTGTTATGGATCCTCGTATCAAATTAGAAGGTACGAAGAATTTGATAGAAATATTTTTTGGATATTTAGAGAACATTGTAGAATTAACAATTGATTGCGCTAGTTTTTTAGTTCAATTTGAATCTACGTTAAATAACTTGTATGATTATTATGATAGACGTTTTGCTTCTAGTAGTACAACTTCTGTAATTAGTTCTTCTTCTGGTAGTTCTAAAGGTAAAAGTAGAATTGGTGATAGAACATTTAGTTTACTTGAAAAAATTCAATCTAAAAAACCTAGGACTAATCAACCAAATGAATTAAATTGGTATAACCAACAAGATGCTGAGCCTTTTACTTCTGCACTAGATATTTTACAGTGGTGGAAAGAACATGAACACACTTTTAGTATTCTATCAATTATGGCTAAAGATTTACTAACTCCTCCTGTCTCTACAGTTGCTTCTGAGAGTGCATTTTCTACAAGTGGCAGGGTTCTATCAGATTACAGGAATCGGATGAAGCCCGAGACGTTAGAGATGCTCGTATGCACAGAAGACTGGCTGAAGGCTGAAGATAGGACGCAAGGAAAAGCACTATCGAGTTCCACAAGTGGGAGCAACTCGCCTGAAGAATAACAACAACAACAACAACAACAATAGCTTTTCTTGTTATGTTAAATTAGAAAAATTGTAGTCAATTAAAACTGTACATAAGAAATATGTTATTGTATAAAACTTATTTGTGAATTGAATTCTTCATTTCTTTATAAATTGTTCAAATTGTACAACTTAAATTCATATGAATAAAATTTCAAAATTTGTTGTCAATTTCACTCTTTCAATCTTATTATTATTATTACGATTTTTTTTGTTTATTAGTATTATTACTTACTGAGTATTATAATTAAACATCATTTGGGGATATTTGATTCAATTTTAAGAATTGTAGTATTATTACTTATTAGTATTATTACTGAATTACATACTTAGTATTATAATTAAATATCATTTGGGGATATTTGAAGAATTGTAGTATTATTACTTATTAGTAGTATTACACTATTACTTACTTAGTATTATAATTTTTAAAAAAATGTAATATTCATCAAACAAAAAATATGGTTGTTTGTATAATTGTATACATCATTTGTAAAATTATTATTATTATTAGTTCGATTTAAGCTACCAAAAATATATATATATATATATATATATATATATATATATATATATATATATATATATATATATATATATATATATATATATATATATATTATTAAACGGGCCAACCCGCGGGTCGACCCGGCCCAACCCGAGTTGAGCCCTAATGGGTTCACGGGTTGGGCGGGCCACCCAAATCAGAAGCTGACCCGGCCCGGTCCGGCCCGCATAGCACCCCAACCCGGCCCGGCCCGCCCACTCGAGCGTGCCAACCCGCGCGGGTTGGGCCCGGCCCGGCCCGTTCGACCCGTTCGCCACCCCTAAGCACTGCCTACTCTGATTATAGATACCCACCACCTCAGGGTTTGTTGGGAGATATGATGATGTATTTCTTTGCGGCTACTCTAGTTTTCTTTTGTCCCACCCCCCAAATTTGGGGTGGAGGTTATGTACTTTTGTTTTGATTGTAGGACTTTGTAGTGGGCTCAGTACTCTTAGTTTGTTTTATTAATCCCTTATTAATGAAACAGGTTGGCCATACTCCACCTTTTCTTCAAAAAAAAAAAACATTTGCATAAGAAAAAAAATATAAAAATTGAAGGAAAATTGATAATCTAATAAAATTTAATTCTAAAACTGGAATATATTTTTCAAAAACAAGAAAATAATGTCCTTTAAAAAAATGCAGTGCATAAAAAAAAAACTAGCTTGTGCCAAAGAAAAAAAGTTATTCATATACGAAAAATAAATTAATTTGTTTATGAAAATTAAGTACCGACAATTTTCTCCAGTGTATGGACCTGAAAAATAAATTACGAATAAATAAAGTTAAAACAAAAAGATTCTGTATCATTATGAAAAAATAAGAAGGAAACAACTTTTCCATATAACTAAACTAGTATAGCCATGACCTCTGCACAGACTATAAAATGATATTGATAAAAATAATAAAAACTGCTTCAAAAAATTATGCTTAATTAATAGGTAAAGTAAAAACATTAAAAACTATTTTTGTTTTGCGCCATATTAGTTTTAAAGAGATTGCAAAGTTATTCATTAGACTGCTAAGTAATTATAATGAAAAAGAGTCGATAAGTTGAAACTCTGTACTCATGAATTACAAAAATATAGTTAAGGATTTCACAGTTGTTTTCCATAATTTTTAAATTCCCAAAGGTTGAAGGAGGTTATTTTTTCACTAAATTCCATTAGCAGAATCATTGGAAACCATCTAGCTTGCTTGTAAATAGTGGGCTGATAACATGTATTGCTAAATAGTCAGAGTTTCTGCAAGTCCAACAATATTGGAGTTCACTTGCACAACTCATCACGAAGATCATGCCTGTCACGTTTTCTTACATATGCAATATTAACTGAATTTGACGTCACCATTGCTAAATGTGGTTGATTTTTAGGATACGTACAAAGTCGCCACTCGCACTTTTGGAAAGGTAATTTTTGGAGAGCTTTTAGAGGCACACACCTTAATAAAGTAAGTCAACAATTGCATAAATATAATTTTAGATTGAGTTTTAAATAAAATAAGTCAATACTTATATTAATGTGTTTCTAGATAGTTTTAAATTTCAAAATTTGGAGAAATTTTAAATTAAAATTCAGAGAAATTTTTAAGAGTAGAGAGAGAAAAATGAGTGGTGGTCCGAGTGGTTTCCTACTTTTTCCTATTATTTTTTCTTTTTAAATGGAGAAATGTGAAAAATCACACGATAAAAGTGGTTTAGTATAATATATTGTATACACCAGTATAACCATGTGCAATATATTGCACATAAAGTGAGAAAATAACAAAACTATTTTTAAAAAAATCTTTAATAACATCTACAATATTGCACGCTTTTTAAGATTTCGTTAAGAGATAGGATTGCACTTCAAAACTTAGACGAAGAAAGAGTGAAAAGTTTTCTTCTACATTTGCTTCTTTTTTTTTTTATTAAAAAAAGAAAAATTTTCAGACCAAAATGGTTTAGAATCCCCAAATTTGAAAATTAATTATTATCATTTGATATCTTCGCAAAAAAATGGTGTGGTTTGCCAAAAATGAAAATCTATTGGCCCATAACTCAAGGTGGGCCCACAATTGGTCTCTTGCTCTTGCTGTAGGGCTTCAAAAGTGGTGGGGTCCATAATTGGTGGTAGGCACGACACCATTTCTCTATCTTCTTGATTCTCTCTGTAGAATCAAGAATCTAGTAATCTAATCCAGTTTCAATTAGAGATGTTAATGGATTGAAAGCCTCTATCTGGCCCAAAGATAAGCGGCCCTCGGCCTATTCACTAAAGTTAGACATAGGATTGGGTTAGTAGTATGAAATCATCTCATTCTACAAATATGTGATTCTCATTTTTTGAATAAATTAGTTGTATCACCGTTCTTAATTTAAGTAATACTAGTAGTTTACACGTGCGATGCACGTCTTAATAAATATAATTTTTTTTAAAAGGAAAAATTCAGATGTAGTCGGAATTTGATCTAAAAACTTATTTACAATAGTTATGCACGAGCATTGCACGGGTTGGTAGATGGACAAATTACACTAAGGCCTTCTCCCATTATAGTAGTAGAGATATCATTAACGTGAAAATAGTACAATAAAAGACACATTGCACTATTCAACTCTAAAACTAAGAATGGCTATGGTTGTTTCCTTCCTATAGAGAGGGAAAAAAAAAAAAAAAAAAAAAAAAAACCTAGGAGACTCAAGTTCTCCAGTTTAAACTACTTTATTACCCTCCAAAGCTTAACATTCTTTTCTCTTTTACCTTTGAATTTTCAATTGAAAATTTAACCTTTCAACAAGTAAACTGAGCTCAATATGGAAGTCTCTTCATCAGTCAAAAACTATAAAAATCTATTTTCTCTAATATTATAATGGAAGAGGCTGGCCTTGGTGTCATTTATAAATTGGTAGTGTCATTTATAAATCTACCAATGCATGCATTATACATATATAACTTTAGATTTCAGATTCGAGTCCTCACTATGTTATTTTTTTACTTTGATTTTTTAAAAATATATTAAATGTGCATTGCGTATAAATTACTATCTATCTATAATATAGTATATAATAACTATTATAATGGAAAAGTTGGAGTTGTAAATCTACCTACTTACGTGCAACTCCAACTCTTCCATTATAGTCTTCACATTTATTTTTAAAAATATATAATCCTATTTATTAAGACATGCATCGCCCGTGTAAATCA
This sequence comes from Hemerocallis citrina, assembly GCA_017893485.1. Lineage (NCBI taxonomy): Eukaryota > Viridiplantae > Streptophyta > Magnoliopsida > Asparagales > Asphodelaceae > Hemerocallis > Hemerocallis citrina. The sequence continues at coordinate 130,764,090 of CM030367.1, read as the reverse complement.
TAGTTTTTACTTTAATTTTATTTAAAAAAAATTAATACTTGCATCGCACGTGTATATTACTAGCAATCTCTAATATTATAATGGAAAAAGACCTTATTATTATTTATAAATCTATCAATGCGTACAACACATGTACTTAACTAATATGAATGATGTTTTATGTTCGAGTACTCACTATGTAAGAATTTTTATGTTTAAAAAAGTTAAAATTTATTAAGACGTGCAAGCCAACATATAAATTACTAGTTACATTGAATCGGCATTTACATTACTTTCACATAAAGCAACTTCATCTATTATCTAATTAGTAACAATATATCTCACATTTTTCTCACTTCACCGAACAAAACCATATCCATATCCATATCCATATCCATCAAATACCCAAAGTCTCCATCCCAATAATTAATTTTAAATTAATTAGTCAATAATATATCTATTTTTGACTTGACCTTTGAGTTAAAAATAATTAGTTTAATTAATTAGTCACGTTATCTTTCTATTCTGTTGTCCAGTTCTAGCTGTTACCAAACTCGGAAGGTCGGTGACCACACCCCGCTATTTTATTTACATCAAACACTTTCAAATTTAAAACATTACAAATTCATCACCGTTTAAATCAAATCCTACGGTCCATTTTGCAGTTCAACCGTCAAAACTCAAAAGTTTAGTAAACCGCAAATCAAGCACAAATCTAGGAGGAAAGTGAAAGGTTCACAAATCTAGGAGGAAAGTGAAAGAAAGATTACGAGGTGTCGCAATGTAATGCATTGGGCGGTGCTCCGACTCAATCCGGGCAAATAGACCGAATCCACTTGTATATTAATGGAGTTATTAATCGGTCTTAATATAATATTAAATTACATAAAATTAATTAAATTAAGCATATCTACTTTGCACACTTTTGTTCAAGGACCGGTGTCTTAATCTAAGTTTAAATTTTAATTTAATTTAATTAAGTACACTTATCATACTTCTGCTCAAAGACCTTCTGACACAACTCCTCAACAAATAAGTTTGCCTACATGTCCTATTTTGTTTTGAAACTTTCAGCTTCTAAGTATCTATTAGTGCTATTTTTGTGGTTGTACTTCTTTTTTGGTTGGTTTATAAATATTTTTCTCGTGGCTGGAATCCCTTCGGATTCCATCCTGTTATACCAAAAAAAAAAAAAAAAACTCCTCCACAAATATTCAAATAATTTAAAACTGATTTAAGTGATCAATTTTAGATCAAGTACACTATGATATGATAAAAATTCTGATATATTGAACACAAATTTTATACCAAATAGTCTTGAAAGAAAATAAGACCGTAAATGTAGAACAAATTTTGAGAGAATATATGTGAGCTTTCCACTTGATTTTTTTCTCCGAAAGCAGGTTCACTGGATAAAAAAAAGTTGTGATGTTGCACTGAGACTTTAACTAATCACTTTCAAAAAATTAACTGGAGATTAGAGGGTTATCGTGAATGTGAGGATGGTAATCATGATCTTGGAATATGTTGCATTGCAGTTCCTGAATTCTTTAATTATTAGTTACAATGTTGGAATATATATACATTAAACTCTAATTGAAGAATCTGACTATCGTGATAATATATGTTCAAAAATTGTGTTTGTATATTGTCAAACTAAGAGCATCCGTAATGGTTTTTATCAAATTTGGCAAAATGGAAAGATAAAAAATGACAAAATTAAATTCCGTTTGCACTGGTTGTTTGCTATCTATATAATAAATTATAAAGAAAGCTATCAAGTGGCTCACAATCAATCTTCTCTAAAATCAAAGACCTAGATTAAACCTCACAAAACATATTTTCCCTCCAAAATTTCAAACCTCAAAACCAAATCCCCCCCCCCCCCCCTCAAAATTTTAATATATTTTTTAAAATAGTAAATATCTCTTCAACTTTACACTTAAAGTTCTAAGAAGTTAGATTTTATACCCCATTTATAATTATTTTTCAACATATACTAATGGAAACATGGACTTTTATTTACAACTAATTATTGTCATACTATTCAAACTTGAGCTACAAACAGGCTTTTTGTGTTTTGTATCGTTCCGAAGACGTGCCGTAGGCACGTGCCCACGGACAAATCTAGTAATTTGACAAATTTTGAAGAAAAAAATGTGAGCAGATGGGACATGTTGTCCTCTGTTTCATCTATATAAAAAAAAAATAAGTTTAAAATGTGAGTAAATTAGCTAAATTAGTAAATTAGTGATTAATTTAGTTATTAAATTAGTAGATTAGTGATTAATTAACCATTAAAAAGACAATTAATGACTATGACATTTGGCATGGACGGGACATGTTGTTATCCCGTCCAAGTAAAAATTTGATTTTTTTTTTGTTAAATTGTTTTGGACGGTACATGTTGTGCTGTTCAATCGATTAAAAAAAATTCTGAAAAACCTTTGGACGATACAATTTATTTTGTCTGATCACACACACACACACACACACACACACACACACACACACACATATATATATAATAAATTACAAAGAAAGCTATCAAGTGGCTCACAATCAATCCCCCCAAAATCAAAGGCCTATAACAAACCTCACAAAACACATTTTTCCTCCAAAATTTCAAACCCAAAAACCAAATTTCCTCCCCTAAAAAACTCATTACTTTATTACTATCTATTTCTTCTCTCTTTACTTTTTCATATTTCTCTCTTTCTCTCTCTCTTTCTATCTCTCTATCCCATTCTTTCTTTATTTACTTAGAAATTTAGATTTTAAGATTTCGGTTTTGTAAATTTTCAGAATTTTTAATAGCAAATACATCTTCAATAATTAAATTTCATTATTTTTCATACTTAAAGTTCTAAGAAGTTTGATTTTATACCCCCATTTATAATTATTTTTCAACATATACTAATGGAAACATAGACTTTTATTTATAACTAATTATTGTCATACTATTCAAACTTGAGGTACATAATTATTGTTTTACTGTTTACATGCTTTTCGTGTTTGTATCGTTCCAAAGACGTGCAGTAGGCACGTGCCCATGGGCAAATCTAGTATATATATATAGAGTAATGCTACATCCACTACCAATTTCACTACATTTCTCTTCACTACCTTAGGTGGCACACTCCAATAGGTAGGGGAAGATAGAGTAGGTGGGAGAACTCTCCAATAGGAGTATGCCACCTAAGGTAGTGAAGAAAATGATTGTGAAATTAGTAGTGGCTAAAGCATTACTCATATATATATATATATATATATATATATATATATATATATATATATATATATATATATATATGGGATATGCTCAGTTGAAAACGGGTTTGTTTTCACGGGTTGGAAAACACGAATATGAGCCATCAGATCGATTATGATCGCGATCAGCGGCTCAGATCGAGCCCGCCCATCACCCGTTTCAATTGTTAAGCGGAGGGTTATTTTGGGAATTTCGTCCCAAATAACTCTTCGCTGAACAGATTCTAAAAAAAATAATATAACCTAAGCTGTTGTTGGGAACAACGGCCTAGGTTATAAAAAATTGAATCATAGGCCGTTGTTTGGAACAACGGCCTTGTTTTCAATATTTATAACCTAGGCCGTTGTTTGGAACAAAGGCCTAGGTTATAAAATTTCTATAAATTTTTATAGAAATTCTATAGAATTTGTTCAGCGAAGAGTTATTTGGGACGAAATTTCCAAAATAACCCTCCGCTCAACAATTGAAACGGGTTATGGGGAGGCAGATCTGAGCCATCGATCACGATCATGATCGATCCGATGGCTCAGATCGCTGTTTTCCAAACCCGTGAAAACAAACCCGTTTTCAACTGAGCATATCCCTATATATATATATATGGAAAACTTCTGTTGTGCACTACCTCTAGTCAACACGGCATGTGCACTAGGCCTTCGGGCATTCATATTGACGATCCGAACCGTTCATATTGATCTACACATCTAAATTAGTCTAAATACGTAAAATCAAATTATCTGAAACTTATTTACCCATCCATTGAAGTGTTACAAAATTGTATGGCTGAAAATTATTGTTTTTTATAGTCACATGATGGATGGGTAAATGAATTTCAACCATACAATTTTGTAACACTTCAATGGATGGGTAAATGAATTTCAAATGATTTAATTTTACATATTTAGACTAATTTAGACGTATTGATCAATGTGAACAGTTCGGATCGTCGATATGAACACTCGAAGGCCTAGTGCACGTGTGCACTAGAGGTAGTGCACAACCGAAGCTTTCCATATATATATATATATATATATATATATATATATATATATATATATATATATATATATATATATATATATATATATATATATATATATAGAAGTCTTCCGTTGTGCACTACCTATGGTGCACACGGCGTGTGCACTCGGCCTTCCCACCTTCGTATCGACGATTGGAACTGTTCACATTGATCTACACATCTAAATTAGTCTAAATATGTAAAATTTCTATATTAGTCCACACACGGAGGGGTGTGCACAATGGAAGATTTTTCTATATATATATATATATATATATATATATATATATATATATATATATAAACGGAACATGTTTCGTTCCCTATATTTTTAGAATCCACAAATTGTTTCTCAAATATGAGACGTTATTGTTCCTACTTTCTCAAAATATGGTAAAACAGAAAATCGTTGCAGCTCACATTTTGCCAAAATATGGCAATGTTAGATATTATGTTAGATATTATGAGATATATTAGTTTAGTCTATATCGAATAATGTATTGATTTAGTCTTCTCTTTTCTCCTATATATAGAAGACATATTGTACTAAGTTTAATCAATCAATAAGAATTCGTTCCTACCCCTAATTCCAACATGGTATCAAATCCTATAGTCCTATAAGGCCTATACTATTTTTATTCTCGTCATCGAGGTAGAGTGTAAGAGTGGTTCCCGCCTTCATCGGAATCACTCCACCTCCCGTCACCGACATACCTTTCCCCAATCATATCCCAAAACCTTAATCTTCTTCTCTCTCAATCAACAAGCTTGCAAACACTAACCCTAGCGGCTGCCCCAACAACATCACCAATGGTCGCCAACAACAACAATCCAAAACCCTAGCCGTTATCATCTCCACGACCTTTATCAAAACCCTACAACTCGGGCGACTTCACCATCAACAAAAGCAACAAATCCAACAACAAACAACCCCTAACTCTAAACTCCGACGACGTTAAGAAATCCCGATCGTTCACAACAACCGACAACAGCAACACCACCGACAACACATCGGCAAAAACTCCTCTATGGCAACAACTTTCCTTCAACTTCCGCCTCCTCTCTAGCTCAAGTCCCAAACTCCTTCTTCCTCCTCCGAAATCCCGAAGTCAGCAAGAGTCAATGTCGACCTTCGCCTGCAAGAATCCTGCTCTCTGTCGACCTTCGCTGACCTCCTCCACTCCCAATCCATGGTGATGAGGGATCTGATCACCAACGGCACCGCCTGTGCCGAACCCGATCCCCCAACCGGCCCCGATGACGCCATCAAGACCATCCTCTTCAATCCATATACAACATCCCTACAAACCCAAACCACCATTGCGACCTCGCCGACGTCACCTCCCGATCACCGGTGGCTCCTTCAGATCCTATGCCTAGCCGCCACTTACTCCCACTCAAATGCAATACCTAAATTCCTAACCCTAGCCCTAAAACTCATAACCATATCCAAGTCCCTACCCAACCAGAACAAAACCAAACCCTCTTCTTTCTATACCCTAATCGCTCTTGTTTCAGATCCAAACTCGACTCACATCAAACCCGAAACCTTATACCTCAAACGTAAATCAATTCCAATAACCATAACCTGAAACCCGTTTTTTGTTTAAAAAAAAAAACAAAAACAAAAAGAAACTTGCAGGTTCTTCAACTTCTACATCCAGATCGTTAGCAACCTCACACGGCCATCGTGAGTTTAAGAGAGGAAGATATCAATATCATCACAGTTCTCATCTCCCTTACCTTTTGTCGACGTCCACCATCTTTCGCATTCAGTTCTCAGTTCAGGGACAATTCTCAAGTCAGGTGTGAGATCTTATCACAGTTCGGAATATAGAGATCCCGCCACAATTCGGAATATAGAGATCTCAACAATGCACCACCACTACTACTACTTCTATTCTCAACTCCGAGGTAAGATCCCAACACATGCGTCATCGAGCGTCTTCCCTATACCATCTACTTGAACGTCATTCTTGTATCACAGTTTACCGTCCCTGCCACATGAACATCGTCAATATTTGAAACTCATGTTGTTTTAACCAACTTGAGTTTGAGAGGGGGTGTTAGATTTTATGAGAGATATTAGTGTAGTCTCATATCGAATAATGTATTGGTTTATTCTCCCCTTCTCCTCTATGTATATGAGATATTTTGTACTCAGTTTGGAAATAGGCAAAAATGAAAAATAGCAAACCATCGTTGATGCTCTAAGAGCATCCACAGTCGTTTTCTAAAATTCCCATATTTCCAAATTATAGCAAACGAAGCCAATAGAGACGCTGCAGTCGTTTCTCAAATGTCCATATTATGGCAAACTTGCTATTTCCATTTCTCAAATATGAGAAACGATCTGAGCTTTCTCAAATTATAAAGGATGGGGTATGATACCCCGTCTCTTCTATATAATATTTTTTTAATCGTATCAGACGGACGATCATATACCGTCTCTCCTATTTTCTTAATTTTTTTTTTTAAAAGGTCGGACGGGGAATGATACCCCGGACGGGATATCAAACCCCGTCTCTCCCTTTGTTTTTATTTGTTTTTTTTTTTAATAAAACGAACGCTCAGGATTGAGCGATAGGAAAAAAAAAAGGTGGGACGGGGACACATACCCCGTCCGGGGTATGATACCCCGTCCGGATATGAAGGAGCATTTAATGTTGTGTAGTATATTAATTAGGAGTAGTTTTAGTATATTAATTAGGTTTAGTTATTTTTATATTATTTAATTTAGTTAATTAATATAGTTTAATAGTTAATAAGTAATTAATTTTTTTTAATTTATTTGAAACGATCGGACGGGGTATGATACCCCGTCTCTCTAAAAATAGAAAAAATATAGCAAACCACGACTGCAGTGAACGATCGTATTTGCTATTACTGTAGCTGCCATATTATAGCAAATGAGAAAAACGATTGTGGATGCTCTAAAGAACCAATTATGATTTGGAAAAAATTGAATCGAGTGAAAGTTAGATGAGATTTTAATATTCATCAGGAACTTATATGTGGGAAAAAACCCTAAACTAAATTAATTAATTAAAGTATACATACTTTTCACACATATATTCAAAGCGGTGGGTCACATGGCGGATACTTCGATAGCGCTGGATGGAGCCATTTGGATCCCAAAAATGCGATCGGAATCCGAATTCGATAACGATTTTGAGATCTTGCTAGGTTTACAAGGTAGCATCCACACACTTTAATAACCCCACATTTTAGCAAAAAATAATTTTTAAAAAAAATAAGAAATGCCCACTTTAATAATTTTGAGTGGACTATGACACGTGGTGGAATGTTGGCCAAATAGGAGGTGACCGGGTCACATTCAGCTGATTAGGACACGTGTGGGGCTAGTGTTGATTCCAATTTGTATTTCTCCTACACAAAAGTTTTGAGAAAAAAAGAGTCTACAGAGTCCAATATTTCTAAGTACTAATTAAGAAATAACATAACTATATGTTCGAATTCATACTCCTTATTCGGAAGACCATATTTAATTCGCATCTATTTTCAAAATTTGCAGATACAGATATGATTTTTTTTCCAAATCTATTTCTGGACTGCAGATACAGATATTGGTATAAACAATATCCGATCATCTCTAAGATCAACTCTTTCTAGATAATTAAGTGGTCAAATGGTGTTCCTTTTTTTTTCTTTTGTTTGGATAAAATCATGATATGTTTTTTATATATTCCCTAATAAGATTGGCAAAAATAAAGGAGACTTTAGGATAGCCAGCCCAGGTCATTTTTAATGCGCTTATTCATTATCTAATTAGAACAAATAGTTCACCTAATATCCAAAATGCCACTCGGTCAAAAAAAAAACAAAAAAAATATTATTACATTTTATTCGTTAATAACAAGCATTCAAGATATTAATTCTAATCCACTCCTTAATTACAATGTCCCGAACCCTCCAAATTAAATTCCAGTGTCTTCCTTCCAAAATTTCCCAAACTACTCCAGAACTTTCCCACTCCCTTTCCTTCCACCGTCCGATCCTCCCTTACCATCCACGTACGGCTCTCCCTTTCCCACTCTTTCAAAAATAACCCCATACTTTGCTTTAATTCCCCTCACACCCCTAAACCCAGTCGCCTATTTATTTCACCCCCTCCCCATCCCCTTCCTCACGCAAATTAAACACCAAACAGACATTCAAACTCACTCTCGTTTCAGTTAACTTAATTACTTTGCTCAGTCACATCAAATGGCTCCCGAGATTGTGAACGGCGGTGCGGCTACCACCGGTATCTTGAAACCGGCGGTGAACTTACGGAAGTGCGCTTACGTCACTTTTTTGGCTGGGGATGGTGACTATGTGAAGGGCGTGGTTGGGTTGGCTAAGGGGTTGAGGAAGGTGGGGTCGGCTTATCCGTTGGTTGTGGCGGTGTTGCCGGATGTGCCGGTTAGTCACCGGAAGTTGTTGGAGTCGCAGGGGTGTATTGTGAGGGAGATCGAGCCCGTGTATCCGCCGGAGAATCAGACGCAGTTTGCGATGGCATATTATGTGATCAATTACTCCAAGCTGAGGATTTGGGATGTAAGCTAGCTCACCATCTTTTTAACTCAATAGTTCGATGATGATGATGAGCACATGCATTTTACTTATATCTTTTTAAATAGGTAAATTATATTATTAATTACTAACACAAGATAAATCATTAACGATAATTAAATTTGTTTCTTTTGAGAAGTTGAATGTTTTAAGTTTACGACTTAAAAGTCCCGCTTGGTATCATAGTATGGAAGTAGAAATTAGTTACTACGTATTTTTCTTTAGATAACGAACGAGTTCTTTTTGGATATTTAAAAATTTTGATAATTCTTGATTTGCAAATCTTTTATATATGCATGGGATAAAGTCATGAAATTAAAATTGCCGCTAAATTTTTGGTCATTTAGCAGTCCGCCATTATCTGGCGTACGTTGGGTATTAAACTTGGATTGTATAATTACCTAATTGCCACCATTTCTTATTAATTGATTAAAATTAATTTAAAATTGCGAGAGATGGGTTGAGTGCTAAGTGAAGGAGATTTATCAGTGATGATTTCTTAATTTCGAACTCAAATATTAGGAATTAGGTTTATGACTTTATCCTTTTATTTAATAATTAATCTTGATGGTGTAAGTCGATCTCTCAAAATTTTTTTAGAAGGGTAAATGTGTTAAATAGAATATAGGGATCAATGGTGAGGATCCATACCTTTTTATCTTTAAGATTTTGAATAATTAATTGTATTAGAGGTAGTGTTTATGAATAAGTAATCTGATGAGATTACTTATATATTTGCTTTCTTCTTTTTAATTTATTTTATTTTGAGTCACATTTTAATTAATTAATTAATTAATTAATTCTGTTTGACTTTTCTTGTCTGGATCAGTTGGAGATTTGAAAAGGAGATAGAGAATTTATTATTTATAGCTTTAGATAAAGTATCTATCTGGTTCCAATAATAATTTAAAAACTAACATCTTTCATCCTTAATTATCACCTTTTTAGGTAGGCTAGGCTGCTTCTTATGAATCTTGTGGAAGGACTAAAATAATATATAATATATAATTGCATGCAGTTTGTGGAGTACTGTAGGATGGTGTACTTGGACGCAGACATCCAAGTATACGAAAACATGGACGAGCTATTCGACCTCCCTGAAGGGTACTTGTACGCAGTCATGGACTGCTTCTGCGAGAAAACATGGAGCCACACTCCTCAGTACCGGATCGGGTACTGCCAGCAGTGCCCTAACCGAAAGGAGTGGCCCGTCGCTGAGCTAGGCCCACCGCCTTCACTCTACTTTAACGCCGGCATGTTCGTCTTCCAGCCCAGCATCACCACGTGTCAAGCACTGCTCTCCACTCTCCAACTCACTCCTACCACCCCCTTTGCCGAGCAGGTACGTACAAAGAAACATTAATCAGAAATTAATTTAAATTATTTTTTTTTAATTTTTTTTGTCATTTAAGCTAATATATATATATTTTTTTGGGGGGGGTTACTTCAGGATTTCTTGAACATGTTTTTCAAGGATATTTACAAGCCGATCCCTCTGGTTTACAACTTGGTACTGGCTATGTTATGGAGGCATCCGGAAAATGTCCAGCTGGACAAGGTTAAAGCCGTCCATTACTGTGCTGCGGTATGTGTGAATCGAACTCAACCATCCATTTTCAATTACAGTAAATTTCTCAATATTTGTTACATCTAGAATTAATACGAAAGATGCATGCCGGGTAGCTATTACTTTGCTTAAAGCATATATAATATTCTGAATATTCGAGATACCTGACATTTAATTATACAAATTAAAAGATGCCGGGTATCTATATATACAATTTAATTATACAATTATATAAGAATATATTAATCTATGGCTATAGCATTAACAATATTACAATATTGAGGGTACTTTGGTAATTATGCAGGGGTCGAAGCCATGGAGGTACACTGGCAAGGAGGCGAACATGGACAGGGAAGACATCAAGATGCTGGTAAAGAAATGGTGGGATGTGTACAATGATGCCACCTTGGATTACAAAAGTGGGCCCACTGCTATTGTCGGAGCTCCGGTGACCGAGATGGAGCCCTCGGTGGAGCTGAGGGCAGCGCTGACGGAGGTGGGACGTGTCAAGTTTGTGACTGCTCCATCGGCTGCGTGAGATGTGGCCTTGGTGGTTTAGGCAATCCCAACACGTGGAGTGCACGTGGAGGGATTGTAGTATGTACTGTGGGCTTAGGGCTGGCTTATTAGGGTTTAGGGAGGAGCCATGATTAGACTGTGTTTGTGCTAATATTATGGACTTTTGTTATTTCCAAACTTTTTTAACTTTGGAGTGGTATAGCGTGTTCAGGGTAGACTAGAGAGAAGGGGAAAAAATTAAAAACCAAAAAAAAAAAAATTGTCGGGATATAGTGGCTTGCTTTTAATCAGTTGGAAATTCAATATTATTGTATTGTCTCTTTTCTTGTATGTAATGCATTTTGTCGATAAATAAACAAATAAATTTGTAGATAAGTGATGTGGTTTGTTTTTGGAGGTAGCTGCACCGGATGTGAGTTCTCTCATTTTATGAAGTGGAAGTCGCGGTACTGGCTATACGTCCAACCCTCAGCTGAGAAGACGGCTCGGGAGTAGGCAGGAGTGAGGTAGAGGTCGGATGCTCGACTTGGATCTGGAGGCTCGGCTCGGCTTGATCTCGCGTACCTGCACTCGGCCTAGGAACATCAGGGTTGATCCCGGTGGCCGGCCCTCCGACAGTCTAGTTAGTCACTGAAGAGTAACAGTAGCTAGAGCTTTTAGAGGGGAAAGATTCGTTATTTTGTGAAGGGGGAGAGGGGCTGTTAATTATAGGTAGTGTAAATGGGTCTGGACCCGTTTGCCTGTGGGCCTGACGTGGCAGAAGCCCATGGGGCTTAGGGTTGATCTGATGATCAGGGGTGAGCGGTTTTTTAGGGGACCATGTGGCCTAGGAGAGGCCATGTCATCTAACCCATATCAGGAGCCCCCCACTCCTGGAGGGGTGGATAATTCAGCCGTGTAGGAGTGGTTTTTTGCCTAGAAAGAGTGGAGTGGTGTGTACGGCGAAGAACGGAATCTGTATCTTCCTAGAGAGGCCAACGGGGTAGGATGAAGGGAATCCCCTTTTGAAGTCACTAGGGGTGTCGAGTGCCGAAGGGTAGGAGCTCGCTTTGCCGAGCGTCGGGGGTCGGAAGACGAGCCCCCTCACTTGTTGGAAAAGGAATGGAACATTAGGATCTGAGGAGTAGGAGCTCATTTTGCCGAGCGTCGAGGGTCGGGAGACGAGCCCCCTCACTTATTGGAAAAGCAAGGGAACGTCGGGATCTGAGGAGTAGGAGCTCGTTTTGCCGAGCGTCGAGGGTCGAGCCCTCTCGCTTGTTGGAAAAGCAAGGGGACGTCGAGACCGTAGGAGTTGAAGCTCGCTCAGCCGAGCGTCGAGGGTCAGTAGACGAGCCCCTCACTTGTTGAAAAAGCAAAGGGATGTCGAGATCTTAGGAGTTGAAGTTCGCTCAGCCGAACGTCGAGGGTGGGTAGACGAGCCCCCTCACTTGTTGGTGGAGAATTTGTGGCTCGCAGTGACATCCGAGCGTCGAGTCCCATGCCGTTGAGAGAAGCTTTTTGTGGCTCGTGGTAACATCCGAGCATTGAGCCTTGGGCAGTGAAAAAAGGTGAAGTACCCGAGAAGTTAACCCTGCATACCGCGCCGCCGCGTTGGTCGACAGAGCCGAGGGTAAGAAGGTATTTTTGCGCTCTAGGCTGACATCATGGGCGTGAGAATCGAAGCATTTCAGATCCTAGTGGCCGTTAGATCTTGATGATCAAGATCAAACGGTCAGATTTGTTTGCGAAATTCGAGGAGTCTCATCTCCACTTATAAATCCCCCTCCCCTCACCCCATTTCTTCACTTTGCTCTCATCCACTTGTCAACAGAAATTTCCTTTCAAGCTGTCGGCAACCACTTTTCGTTGATCTTTAAGTTTTTCGGTGAAGCAGGTTAGTATTTTTGTTTTACAATGTCACGCACTCAGTCCGACTCCGAGGCAAGCTCTTCAGGTCGCACCGAGGAGGAAGTTCACTCGTCTTTGATATCTTGGTCTCTGGGTGACCTTCCAGTGAAGCAGGAGGCTCTATCGGTTGGAGAGTCCGGAGACGTGGCTGTTGTAGTTTATAACGTGGCTCCTTTACGAGTTCGTGGACCAGAAGGTGACCTTGTTGAGTAGAGCGAGCATGAGGAGGGAGACTCTGAGGAGGAGTTTGTTGATGAGGGGAATGAGGCTGGGGAAGGAGGCTCGGAGGAAGAGGAACAGGTTGAGGAGGACGATGATCAGGAGGGGTCCGAACAAGGGACCGAAAGAGGTAGTGAACATGGCGAGGTCGGAGGAACAGCGGAAGAGGTAGAGGAGGAAGAGACAGACCTCCCACCATTGCCCCCCGAAGGAGGAAAAGGAAGTGAATACGGCCCGACAGTCCGGCCGAGAAGGACAAATATGAATATGGCTCCGAGTTCAAGTACCCCCTCTTTCCAGCAAAAACCCAAGGTCGATCAGGATGTACCCTGAAGACATGAAGGATCTTCTTGCATACACTTCACTGCTGCGGGACGAGGCTGGTCCATGATCAAGATGGATAGCGTGAAGTGCGCCTTGAAGAGGGACTACTTGCCTATCTTAAGGGTGGCCTACTTTATTCTGTAGGAATTCGAACTACTTGTGCCGAGCCCAGGCATCCGCCCGACTACCGCACTAGAGTCGAGCTTCTGTATGTTCCCCGAGGATGCTTTTGTCTTAGGATTGAGACTTTCGCTGCACCCGTTCATCAAGAGGGTGCTAAGCTGGGGGGAGCTGAGCCCTATGTAGTACGATCTCAGCTCGTGGAAAAACTTGGTATGTTTTATCTTGAAGTGTCAGGAGAAAGGGATCAAGCCGAGGCTCACATACTTCCGCGCCATCCTGGGGATGAGCTCACTTGGCGACCAGAAGGGGATTTTTTACGTCTCGCCACGCCCTCATAAGAGAGTAATGCATGGACATCCAGACTCCATAAAATGGTGGAAGGAGAAGTACTTCATAGTCCGGAGCGAGAAACCTTGGAAAATTCCAACAGTTTGGAATTTTGAAAGGCCGAACCACAAGCCTCCGAAGCGTAGAGACTTGACCGAAAAGGAGTGGGCGAAGGTTGATAAGATCGTGGAGGGGCATAACATCAGTTGGCCTCGTGTCACGGAGCTACATTTCGCCCGAGCCGGACTAAACCCAGCCGACCCTAGTATGTTTTTGTTCCCATTTTATTTTTCTTCCTGCCTTCGTGTTAACATTTTTACTTTTTCTCTTTTGTAGAGATGTCTGCCAAGGAGCTCGACAACCGAAGTGCCTTGGTAGCCCCGGCGGCCAAGAGGAGGGCCGATTTGGCGAAGAAGGCTGCCTCGGGAGCGAGAACCAGCCAGGTAGCGACCCCAAGGCCCGAGGAGTCGGCCTCGAAGAGGGCGAAGAAGCATCACCACGACGAGAGATCCGGGGGCGAGCTCCAACAGTAAAAAGGTTGCCGAGGTCACGAAGGGCCCTTTCCCGCAACTTTGCTCGAACGCCGCAGATATGGTGGGTTAGCAGGGCACGAAGCGGTATGCCCCCGATTGGGGGGTCAAGATAGGGGATACGGTCCTCGAGGGCCCGGTTGCAGTGGAGGTGGTGGAGCACCTCACCACGGAGCGGGATCGTATGAACCTGGTGGTGGAGACGGTCGATACGTCTTACATGAGGTTCGCATAGGCCCACCTCGCGGTAAGTCTTCGTTTTTCATTTTTGGCTTAGTTTGCGAAGAATTCTTCTAACTTGATTCTCCTCGACCAAACAATGCAGCATGCGCAGCACTTTCAGAAGTGCCTTGAGAAGGAGATTGTGGTCGAGAAGAAGAATTCCGAGCGCTATCTTTGGGAAGCCACCAAGCTGAAGGACGACCTGACGGCGGCGGAGTTTGCCTATGCGGTCGTTCAAGCCCAGTTGGTCTCGATAACGGAGCATCATGCGGACGAGCTGGCGCACTTTAAGGTGAAGGCCAAGAAGGAGAGCGAGGAGATGGCGATCACCATGGCGGACACTCTGATCGCCTCCCAGGACGAGGCCTACAACAAGGCCAAAGAACACATCTTGCAAATCTATCCGGACCTTCGGATCGGTCATCTCCACTACGGGTGGCAGTTCCCCGAGCTTCTGCTGATGCCTTGCGGCGGGGACAACGAGGAGCAGGGGGACCCTCAACTAGAGGTCGGGAGCGACCAGGCTGATGAAGAGGTGTCTTCCCCCTCCTAAATAGTAGTCTAGGAATTTCTCTTTCTTGCTTGTAATTGCCGAACGCAGACTGGCCACTGCTTTTTTGTAACAAAAAATTTTGAATTTATAAAAGAAGAATTTTTGGCCGATGCTCTATGACTTGTACTTTTTTGCCTTTTTTGTGACCTATTGTTTTTTCCCGTTTTTTTGATAGACGCATGAGGTCCTCGGCGCCGACCTTGGTTCTGCCGAGGTCTCCTGGGTCCGAGCTAGGCTGGGGGCCATGGAGAGTGTTCTGGCTCGCCATCGTAAGCAGGCTCGGGATTGAGAGGCTGCAGTGAATTATTTTATGAACAAGTTTTAGGAGCTCAGCCTAGAGGTTGCTAGTCTGAAGAAGGCCATAGCCGACCGGAACTGGTGGATAGTTGAGATGAACTGGTCAATCTCGGATGCCTCGATCGGGCGACCGGCTATGGAGTCTTTTCTTCGTGAGACGGTTGTAGAGAAGGGGTCGGAGATTCGTGGACTGAAGCTCATGCTAGGCACCGGTCCGCTCGAGGAGGCGAGCAACTCCGTATTGGGACCTTCCCCTACATTTTTTCTGAAAGCGGGCCGGCCTGCTGACGCGCAGAGCTCCATTGCCGAGACGTCCTTACTGGCCGGGCCGGCAGAGCACGCGGAGGGTCCCGTGGGAAGCACCGAGTTTGAGTTTTAAGCCGAGCGATAAGCGATTTGTAAAATCTTCATTGTATTGCGTGGCCATTTTTGGCGCTGTATGAGTAATAAAACTTCGATTTATTTACTTCGATAATTTGTTAAGCGAGATCGATAGGGGCGTAGCTCGAGATCCTTGCCGAATGGGACTTTGCTTGAGGTCACCGCCGAGGTGGGGACGACGCTAGGGAGCTGAATCTTTACGCCTCGCCGGTAGCATTTAATAAGGGACGTTTCGTCTTCTGATAAAAATTAATGGAGACGCTTCACCTTCCGCCGTTTGGACTTTTCGATGTCATAAATGCGCCTCTCCGGGGGCTATATAATCTTTACCCTCCATCACTTTTTTGCCAAGAAACTCTGGTAACCTCTCTGCCACCCTCTGGCAATTCGGGATTTCGTCTCCGAGTGGTCGTTTACCTCGAGCTGTCAGTGGGAGAGAGGGGGGTCGATCCCGGAGGGTAGATTCGGGTGCCTGCCGAAGGTGGGCACCCACAAGTGGAATTTTTTGGCCGAGAGTTCCGGGTCGGTGGTTCCCCTGCCACCCTCGAACAATTCGGGACTTTAGCTCTGAGGGCCGTTAACCCCGAGTTGTTCGCGGGTGAGAGGTGGGCCAACCAACGGTCCGGGAGCTCGGCGAGAGTTCTGGGTCGGTGGCTCCCCTGCCGCCCTCGAACAATTCGGGGTTTTGGCTCAGAAGGCCGTTAACCCCGAGTTGTTCGCGGGTGAGAGGTGGGTCAACCAACGATCCGAGGCTCAGGGCATTTGCCGAAGGCAAGCGCCCTAAATCTTTAATGAAAATTTTTAGGTCGGGCGTGGCTGAAGGTCATCACCGTGCGTAAAGGTCGCATGGCTTGAAGAAGCCAGGGCCTTGCTCGAGGTCGATACCGAGCCCCCATACCCGTTCTTGGATAGCTAGTACGAGTGTATCTAGAGGTCATCACCGAGCGCATAGGTCGCTGGGCCTAAAAAAGCCCCGACCATGCTCAAGGTCGATGCCGAGCCCCCGTACCTTGGAGAAGCTTGTTATGAGCGTACCTAGGGGTCATCGCCAAGCGTAAAGGTTGCATGGCTTGGAAAAGCCAAGGCCTTGCTTGAGGTCAATGCCGAGCTCCCACACCTGTTCTCGATAGATATTACGAGTGTAGCTTGAGGTCATCGCCAAGCGCATAGGTCGTTGGGCTTGAAAAAGCCCAGGCCATGCTCGGGGTCGATGCCGAGCCTCCATACCTTAGAGAAGCTTGTTATGAGCATAGGTGGAGGTCATCGCCGAGCGTAAAGGTCGCATGGCTTGGAAAAGCCAAGGCCTTACTCGAGGTCGATGCCGATCTCTCATACCTGTTCTCGGGTCGATAGTACGAGTGTAGCTGAAGGTCATCGCTGAGCACATAGGTTACTGGGCCTGAAAAATCCCAGGCCATGCTCGAGGTCGATGCCGAGCCCCCGTACCTTAGAGAAACTTGTTATGAGCGTAGCTGGAGGTCATCGCCGAGCGTAAAGGTCGCATGGCTTGGAAAATCCAAGCCCTTGCTCGAGGTCGATGCCGAGCTCCCATACCTGTTCTCGGGTAGATAGTACGAGTGAAGCTGAAGGTCATCACCAAGCGCATAGGTCGCTGGGCCTGAAAAAGCTTAGGCCATGCTCGAGGTCGATACCGAGCCCCCGTACCTTAGAAGTGACTTTTTGTGGCTTGTGGTGACATCCGAGCGCCGAACCGCATGCTTGTAAGAGAAGTTTTTGTGGCTCGCGGTTACATCCGAAGGCCAAGCCCCAAGCGTGTAAGAGAAACTTTTTGTAGCTCGCGGTTCCATCCGAAGGCCGAGCCCCAAGCCTATAGGAGAAGTTTTTGTGGCTCGCAGTTCCATTCGAAGGCCGAGCCCCTAGTTTGAAAGAGAAGCTTTTTGTGGCTCGCGGTTCCATCCGACGGCCGAGCCCCAAGCTTGTAAGAGAAGCTTTTTGTGGCTCGCGGTTCCATCCGAAGGCCGAGCCCCAAGCTTGTAAGAGAAGCTTTTTTTGGCTCGCAGTTCCATCCGAAGGTCGAGCCTGAAACTAGTTTTAAGAAAGCTGGTACAAAGCCGAAGCTTGTTTTAAGAAAGCTGGCACAATTACATCATATTGACTTTACAAAATAAGGCACGACGTGCCGATTACATTTATAATTTATATGGGGGTATCTGTAAAGGCTAATCCTCCCGTTCGAGGAACTTGATGAGGTGCTGTGCGTTCCAGGGTCTCTTGGTAGCCTTACCCTCTGGGTCGGTGAGGCGATACGTGCCCGGGCGTACAACTTTAGAAACTTTGTACGGGCCTTTCCAGTTTGGGGCCAGCTTCATCATTTGGCCCGGGTTAGATACCGCCAGCTTTCGGAGGATGAGGTCGCCTAGCTTGATGTCGATGGGACGCACCCTTTTGTTGTAAAACCTCTCGATCCTTTGCTTGTATGTGTTCCTTCTGATGGCAGATTTCTCCCTGACCTCGTCTATGAGGTCTAGGTCGGCACGTAGCTGTGCCGAGTTGCTTGCTTCATCGAAGACCATGATTCGGGGGGAAGGGAGCCTGATCTCAAGGGGAATTACTGCCTCCATGCCGTAATTCAGATTGAAAGGCGACTCTCCCATGGGGATTCTCTTCGTCGTTCGATGGGCCCAGAGAATGCTCGGCAGCTCGTCGATCCATAACCCATTGGAAAAATTATCAAGTCGTTTCTTGAGACCATCAGGGATCTAAAGGTTCGCGTTCTTAGTCTGACCGTTCGATTGTGGGTGGCATATCGAAGAGAAGTGTTGCTGGATCCGGAGTCCTCGCAGAACAATTACACACCCTCTAATACTATCTCAAGTTGAACAGGAATATGATGATTGGAAGAGTGCAGAGAAAATACATACCCTTGGAAATGAAAATTCATATACATGTAAGTTTGCACATGTGTTTGAAAATCTTGTGTCTAATAATACTTTTGTTTCTTCTTTTACCAGGACACCAGATGTGGAGCTGAAGCCACTACATGAACACTTAAAGTATGAATATTTGGGGGAAAACCAGACATTACCTGTGACAGTTGTTGCAAACTTAAGGATGCAGGAAGAAGAGAAGCTGCAGGGAGTATTGCAAGAACACAAGGGTGCATTAAGGTGGACCATTGCAGATAGGCTTATGTCAAGATGGTACGGTCCGTACATTGTTGCAAAGGTTTCCCCACATGGAACGTTGGAGAAAAATCAAACGTTCAAAGGTGAATGGGCATAGTGGAAAACCTTATAATAAGATGAGTTTTGAGCCGCGAGCCATTCAATACATTGCATAAACTCATCAAGTCTAGCTGAAGACAAGAAACGTAGCGCTTATTGGGAGGCAACCCAATTTTTCAGGGGAGTACTTACACTCTCTATTTATTTATTTCTTTAGTCATTTCTTTATTTCTTTACTTTATTTTCTTTCCTTCAAACTGGGTGGTAACACATGCCCATTTTAAGTTTTTGTGCGAACATTGAGGACAATGTTCCATCTAAGTTTGGGGGTAGTTATTTACATTTGGAGTCTTTTGATTTTAACCATTCCAACATTTAATGATTTGAGCTCAGTTACTATAGGTAGAGAGTGGAGAACAAATATTAATTGTGGTCTTTATCCTTAAAAATGTTAATAACTTATCATATGGATCATACTTGAAACTTTTATTCATATGGTCATGTCAATTCGACGAATCTTGAAAGAGAATAGCAAGTTCAACTGTGAGTAAACTTAAATACACAAATTGTGAGTTTTGAGCCTTATTTATTTTATTTGTGAGAGAATCATACACTTGAAGATTTCAGTTGACTGCATTCTTGAGGTGAACTAGAACTTGTTTTTGCTACTTTTCGAAACTTATTTTTGGTTTTTGCATAAAAACTTGGAAATGATTAAGGCACCTAAGATTTTATCACCAAGGAAAAATAGCCTACCCAACATCAATTATTCACTAGTTGCCCCTTTTGAAGCCTATAAAAGCCTTTTTATTTGTAAAACACATCATCCTTAACCAAGCCTAGATGAATAGGTTACCTTACCTATATCTATTGAGTTAGTAGAGCAAGAATTGTAAAAGAGATGTGGTATGTCAAGATGAAGGGGATGAAAATATAAAGAAAAGTTGGAGGATTTGTCATATATATATATATATATATATATATATATATATATATAATAAATAATAAAAAAAATCTCTTAGAACAATGCAAGTTGCTTTACTAATTCTTTAGAAATTTTGTATTCCTTTTCCCTTTATTGTTTAAACCCTCACCCAAGGTCCCATTACAACCTATATAAGACCTTTTGATCCAAGTAGTGTGCAAATCAATGGTGTGAAGATGTAGTAGCATGATCAAGCATATGGTTTCATCCAAGTAATGAAAATTGTCACGAGATCTAATTTGAATGTCCCATGTCAATGAGAGCTATATTTCTTTGGGAGTGTATGCCATGGTGAGATTTTGGAGTTGAAATATAGTTGAGCTTGCTAAACTTAATCATGATTATGTTGCAGGGGCATTGGCCACTCTACTATTTGATATTCAAGTTGAGTATTCTTGTGAATAAGTGATTGACATTTGAATTACAACTTTTTAGACCTATCTTAATGCTTGTTCTAAACTTGACACCAAAAGTAGTGAGTTCTCTGAGGTAAATGTTGAAAAGGTCAAGATGTTCAAGTGATGCTTGTAGTTTTAGTTGCTTGAGGACAAGCAAAAGCTAAGTTTGGGGGTATTTGATGAACCCAATAATATTCACATTTAGGAGCAGTAATCTTACTGCAATTGGACATTTAAATGCTCTATATGTGGTATTTACTCTTATTTTCTCTTTTCCATAGGAAACAGCCTAAAAACAGCAAAACAAAGCAGATTTAGGATTTTGAGAATGATACACAGAAACTGCAGAGCATAAGTCGACTGGTTCTTCAAACAAGCGACTGGACAGAGAGGTTGAAGCTGCTCAGAACAGTCGACTTACTCCAAAGACAGTCGACTTGACTGATTAATTATGAATCTACAGATGTCTCGACACAGTCGACTGATTCCAAAACCAGTTGACTGGTATTCAGCAGAGTTAAAAGATAAAGATAGTTTAAGATCCATCCTCAACCAAATCCGAATCAAATGGAAGTTATCCAAACCCGGGTTATCTGCAAATAACAACTCACCAACAATCAAAGTTAAAAAAAATCGGGATTGGCAAGTAAGAAGATGGACTCAGTCCTATGCGTGAAGAGATAAGAAATCAGGAACTTGATATCTGCAGACAAGGACAAGAGAAACTATAATAAAGAGAGTCATCTACCATCAGGACGATCGACCGGCAAGCATCAAGATACCAGCATCAAAGAAGGAGGAGAACAAGTCGACTGCTGATTGGGCTCAATTTCAACATCATACAAATCAGTGTTCTTCTGTTGTTCCTTTTACTTTTTATTTTTATTATAGAGTAATGAATTCTATTTTATTAATCAATAAAGGTTGTATTATGTGCAACTAATTTCATAGTTGGGTAGATTAAAACCATAGTCATGTAATCTTATAATCTTCTAAACACTACTCTATTACTTATTGATTAAACCTGATTGTATTGGTATAGATTTATAATATGAATCAAATTTGTTTAGAAGTTCTAAGAGCAGTCGACTGAGAGTGACAGCAAGTCGACTGCCATGCAGAACCTGAGATTATCAAGTTTGCGTATTATAAAACTGAATCTGTTATATGAGCATAGAGACGACCCATATCTCGTGCCCATAACTTGTAACACAGGAATCTTTAAAGGTTCTTGGTTTAATCAACTTGAAGGATCTAGATCTGATACCAATTTCTAGAACTTTAAGTGTTTGTTCGTTTCCATTGTTCCTATGCTTCCTTTAAGTGCAACTTAGTAGATACCATGCTAAATACTTAAGGAAAGAAACGAATTAGAGTAGATACCATGCCTAATTCTTGGCTTAGGGAAACATTAACTTTAAGGAGTAGATACCATGCCCTTAAAGGAACAAACATGAGTAATTGGAGTAGTATAGAAGGTGACTTAGCATTATTGACTATAGGTGGAAATCAAAGCCCAACTACTTAATAGATATCTGTGATTCAGAACTACTTAATCTAGTTTAAATCTTTTCATTTCTTTTAGAACAACCCTTTATGATCTTCATTTTTGTTTTATTGATTAGTAAGTTAATTTCTACAATCTCTGTGGGATCGACCCTTGCTTGTCACTACGCTTCTATAAACGATTCGTACACTTGCGAGGTTTTTAATTTGTGTCTAGTTTATCTATTTATTTAGATCATCTAGATTGCACAACAGGCCAGACAGCGGAGGTTTGCTTGCGGAGCCGTTCTCACTGTGGAGAACGTTTGACAAGGGCCACACTTTTTGACCAGGGCCAGGGCATCTTGCAGCATCGTGGGCCAGTAGAATCCGTGATTCAGAGCCTTTCGCACTAGTGATCGGCTTCCTATATGGCACCTGCTAATTCCTTCATGGAGCTCCTTGAGAGCGTACTTTGCCTCGTCGGGGGTTAAGCAGTGGAGGTAGGGCCTTCCCTCCGTCGTGGTGTATGAGCGCTTGAAGAGGGTTTTGCTGATCATGGTAAACCTTTCCAAGCAGACCCTGATCCGCCTTGCCCTAGCCCGATCTTCGGGGAGCTCTCCTTTGATTAGAAACTTTCTGATGGGAGTGGTCCAATCGTCAGGCTGAGCTCCATCTTCTACACAGAGGGTCTCGGGGAGTTCGATACTCGACTTCAGGAGTACTTCGATCAGAATGGTGCGGTCGAGACCTTCGAAGGACGAGGAGGCTAACTTTGACAGGGCATTGGCCTGGGTGTTTTGTTCTCTTGGGATCCTTAAGACTGTAAACTCGTCAAAGGATGCCCAGAGCCGCTGAACTACGGCCAGGTACCGGGTCATCCGATCGTCACGAGCTTCGTACTCCCCGGTGATCTGATTGACCACGAACTGAGAATCACTGAAAGCCCTGATCTGTTTGGCGCCTGCGTGGTGAGCCAGGGTGAGCCCGGCAATCATGGCTTCATATTCGATCTCATTGTTAGAGGCTGGAAAGTTGAGGCGGAGTGAATATTTCATAAGTAAGTTGTTAGGTCCTCGCAAAATGATGCCTGCACCACTCCCTACTTTGCAGGAAGAGTCGTCGACGTAAACTTCCCACGTCTGGTCGGTCTCCCCACTTTCGGGTTGCTCGGAGATGGTGCATTCCTTGATGAACTCGGCAAGGGCCTGTCCCTTGATGGTTGTTCTTAGTTGATAGCCGATGTCGTATTGACTGAGCTCGATCAACCACTTGCCCAGTCAGTCGAAGCTCTCGGGCTTGTGGAGCACTGTCTTTAGAGGCTGGTCTGTGAGGATCTAAATTGAGTGTGCCTGGAAATAGGGGCGGAGCTTCCGCGCGGCCATGATCAGGGCATAGGCCACCTTCTCCATTTTCGCATACCTGATCTCGGACGAGAGCGAGGCTTTGCTCACATAGTACAGCGACTTTTGGACTCTGTCCTCTTTCCGAATGAGAACAGCACTGAGCACGCTTTCCGAGGCCAACAGATAAAGCCAGAGAGGTTCGCTCGGCTCGGGTTTGCTAAGAAGCGGAGGATTAGCGAGGTACTCTTTCAATTGGGCGAACGCCTCCTGCTACTGAGTACCCCATTCGAAGCCTTCGGTTCCATGCAAAGCTTTGAAGATTGGGAGGGACTTCTCTCCGGACTTGGAGAGGAAACGGCCGATGGCTGCCAGTCTTTCCATGAGCCGTTGGACCTCTTTGATGTTTCTAGGAGGGGCCATGTCTATTATGGCCTGGATCTTCTCAGGGTTTGCCTCGATGCCGCGCTAGCTGATGACGAACCCGAGAAATTTTCCTGAGGAGACGCCGAATGCGCACTTCGCCTGATTGAGCCTCATATTGTGGGTCTGAAGGACGCTAAAGGCTTCTTCCAGGTTGGCAACGTGGTCCTGTCCCTGCTGAATTTTGACAAGCATGTCGTCGACGTACACCTCCATGTTGCGATCGATCTGGTCCTTGAAGACTTGGTTGACGAGCCTCTGATAAGTGGCACCGGCATTCTTTAACCCGAACGGCATAACCCTGTAGCAATAAAGACCTCGGTCAGTGACGAAGGATGTTTTGGCTATATCAGGGGGGAACATCTGGATCTGGTTGTAGCCTGAGAAGGCGTCCATGTTGGAAAGAAGCTCATGACCCAATATTGCGTCGATCAGAGCGTCGATGCTGGGCAGAGGGAACAGATCTTTGGGGCACGCCTTGTTGAGTTCAGTAAAGTCTATACAGATCCTCCAGCTCCCGCTCGCCTTTCTGACCATCACGACGTTCGCCAGCCACTAGGGATAGCTGACCTCCTGGATGAACCGGGCAGACAAGAGCTTGTCTATCTCTGCTTTTACAGCCTGCTGCCTCTCTGAGGTGAACTTACGCCACTTCTGGACGATCGGCTTCGAGCCAGTGATTACACTTAGTCTGTGCATGATCAGGTCTTCAGAGATCCCGGGCATGTCGGAGGGCTTCCAAGCGAAGAGGTCGACATTACGGCGAATGCAATCGGCAGGTCAGACTTGAGGTCAGGCACGAGGGAGCAGCTCACGCGGAACCACTTTGACTTGTCTCCTGTCTCGAACGAGACTTCTTCTAGTTCGTCCGCTGGCTCCTTTCGGGCTGCAGCTCGACGGCATCCAGGGAAACACACTATCCCCGATCGCCATCATATAGCACGATCGTGCTACTTCTTGGTTACCTCGGACGACCCCGACACCTGACTCGGTGGGGAACTTCAACTTTAGGTGGTAGGCCGAGGGAACAGCTTGGAGGGAGCAGAGGCCCGGTCGACTGAGGATGGCATTGTAGGCTGCCTTGATGTTCACAACCATAAATTCCATCGACTCGGTCTGTCTGTAGGGGGTCGTACCGGCGGTGACATCCAAGGTCACGATCCCATCTATTGGCACTGGGATGCCGGAGAACCCGTGCAGGGTGTACCACCAAGCTCCCGTTGTCCACAAGGATCCGACGAACCTCGTAGTTTGCCATGACGAGGCTGATGACGAGCGCATCGCAGTGCGGGGGGCGGACCACCTCCAGGTCTTCCCCTGAGAAGGAGACAGGGAGCTGCTGGACCTGGGGGGAAAGGAGGTCTCGGACGGCGTTTACCTCTCGGATGAACGCCTTTGTAGGAAGTGCTAGAATCCCCTCACATAGGCCCCCCATGGAAGCAATATAGAATGGCTTGTCCTCCAGTTTCTTTAGGTTCGGGGTCCTTCTCGGGACGCTGTTTGGGGGCGCGAGGAGGAGGAGAAGGCCTTCGGTTCCTCATGTCTCCTCGGTCCCGGGCGTCTTCCCGGGTGAATTCTCGGAGATACCCTCGTTGGATGAGGGCCTCAATTTCGTCCTTCAGGGCCCGACAGTAGTCGGTGTCGTGCCCGTTGTCCCGGTGGAAGCGGCAGTAGAACTGCTGGTCCTTTTTCTTGTTGCTGGTCGGTCGAGGGGCATCTGGACGAGGTCCATGCCCTCAATCGCTAAGAAGATGGCCGACACGTTTTGTGTCAGTGGCGTGTACCTCTCGAAGTGCGGGATTGGAGGGACCATCTTCATGCAGGTCCCGTATTTTGGGACCTTCTTTGCTGGCTCTGCCTCATCGGCCTTGCGCTTCCCCTTCCCTATGACCTCTTTGGCATCCTCTGGATTTAGGGCCTCCTCGGCCTGGATGTACTTTTCAACCCGATTGAGCAGGCCAGGAAAATTGAGGGGAGGCTTCTTGGCTAGGGATGCCTTCAGCTGGCCGTGTCGAACGTTGTGTAAGAATGCTGCCAAGGCGACCCCAGCGTCGAGGGAGGAAACCGACCTTGCCTCTGCTGTGAACCTCCAGACGAACTGTCGGAGCGATTCCCCTTCCTTCTGTCGGAGGTCCAGTACGGACACGCGCGTTTTCTCGACCTTCCTAATGGTCACGAAGTGGGCCAGAAAGTTGGCCTCCAGCTGGTCGAACGAGTAGATAGAGCCGGGAACGAGCTTAGAGAACCATTCCCGAGCCGGACCTCGGCGGGTGGCGGGGAAGGCTCGGCATAGGAGGGAATCGAAGCGTTGTGAATCATCATGAGGTCTTGAAACAGTCGATGTGATCAGCAGGATCACCCTCGCCATCATAAGTCTCGAACTGGGGAGGTCAAAAATTCTGGGGTATTTCTTCTTATAGGATTGCAGCGAAGAAAAGAGGTTGGGTCAGTCTATGACCCTGAGCTGACCTCGGGCTGCCCTCATCAAAGTGGTTGAGGCAGTTCTCTATTTCTTGTAGGCATCGCAGGACGTCCTTTTCATGTTCTGGAGGGCCTGTTAGGCGGCGAGATGCGCTGGCTCCGGCATTCGACCTTGAGTGAGAGCAGTGGAGTGTCTCATTGACGGGGGTCCCTAAGATGGCCTCCAGAATTTTGTTTCGGAAGTCTTGGAACTCACGTGGGTGACTGGAGCTCGTACGGCCAGGTCGCGTTGGGGTGGCGGCCTCCGGTCGATGCGACTAAGCTCCGGCTCCCGTTCTCGAGATGGATGCGTGGGATGGTTCGGGGCCGAGTTGGAAGCAGTCCCTCCCCGGGTTCGACTGGCCTGTCGGTTTTGGATGACCCGACGCAGGTCGGTTGCAACCGAGCGAGAAGCGCCCGGCCCGGGTCCGAGGTTGATCCTCAGATGGTTGGATCCATGCGTGTCAGTGGGGACGTCCTAAGGAGGAGTGTCCTGACGACGTGCAGAGGTGACAGCTCTTCTAGGCTTGGGTGCCATATGAGCTCGGTTTGAAGGGATGCCATTAATGCCTGGGATGGGACTGAGGTCCGTACCGAGGGTTCCCATAGATGGTGTCAACCTGATGCAGTTTGTTTTTGGGGGTGGCTGTACCAGGTGTGAGTTCTCTCAATTTATAAAGTGGAAGTCACGGTACTGACTATATGCCCGACCCTCAGCTAAGGGGACGGCTCGAGAGAAGGCATGAGTGAGGTAGAGATCGGATGCTTGGCTCGAATATGGAGGCTCGGCTCGATCTCGAGTACCTACACTCGACCTAGGAACACCGGGGTTGATCCCGGTGGCAGGCCCTCCGACAATCTAGTTAGTCACTGAAGAGTAACAGTATCTAGAGCTTTTAGAGGGGAAAGATTCATTATTTTGTGAAGGGGGAGAGAGCTTGGTATTTATAGGCAGTGTAAACGGGTCTGGACCCATTTGGGCCGGGTCTGGACTCGTTCGCCTGTGGGCCTGACGTGGCCGAAGCCCATGGGGCTTAGGGCTGATCTGATGATCAGGGGTGAGCAGTTTTTGAGGGGATCCTATGGCCTAGGAGAGGCCACATCATCTGACCCATATCAATAAGTAAGTTGGCTTTGCAGTTGGTGGATTGCAACGAGGATTTGCACTTGCACGGATGCATTTTGGACCAGTAGATCATAGGGAAGATAATGGGTTTGGGCTACTTTTAGCAATTCTGAATCCGACCCTGGAATAAGCTCTAACCAGCCCTAGCTCTATGAAAGAATGGGTAGGGTAGAACCCTTCATCACAAGCCTGTTTTGATATAGGGCCCGGTTCGGCCCTAAGGCCCTATGGCCCTGTCATATGTAAGTCCTATAGTCTAACCCTGTAATCGTACCATATTAATTTATTTATATCTATAATACCCGTCAAATGCCAATTCACACAACCAAATTAAGAGACTAACTACATTTTGTTTTCTATGGTTTCGATTAGGTTGCTTAAGGTTGTTTAGGCTATTAGATAGTTTTTTCTTCTCCCTTCTTTGGTTCTTAGTTGGTTAAGATTTTTGCTTCTATTGAAATAATATTAATGACGACTCCGCTTCAAAGCCCAACTCTCTCCTTTCCAAGTAACACTTTTCTTTCAAAAGCAACCCTAGAACGAGATCTCCTGCATCAATTTGGTTATCACCTCTCAAGCTTCATCGAAACATCCTTCTCCACCTTCATCTTCCGTGGCACCTTCTCCTTTTGTCCCTTTCTCACAGCCCTACTTAATTCCCCTGCTACGATTTGTTTAATTCCTTCCAAACAATTGCTTACATCCTCTACAATTGCCCTTCCTATCCCTTCTTCCTCATCAGATGTTAACCCCTGGCCTGCTTGGAACGTTAATCCCCACTACTCTTCTGATTGGGACAAGTATGTCTCTTCTATTCAAGCATCTGCGACTCCGAAGTCAGTAACTGCTATATCTAATCCCAAGTGGTTTACCGATTCTCATAAGCAGGTGACTGCAGCTTTGGTTTAGGCTGACAGCCTACTTTCTAATGAGGAAAAAGAGCTTACTGACACGCTTTCAAGGTGCAAGGTACTTTATTTGTCACCCACCTTTTCTCCTATTCTCATTATGCATTAGTAGGACCTCTCCTCTCTTGTCCTTTGGATACTTCTACTGTGAGGATGGTTTCTCCCGCCCCTTTCATTGATCTCATTTTATCGATGATGCTAAAGTTTCAGCTATTGTTACTGCCAATAATGGGGATTGCCCCGATCTACAACCATTCACTTCTTTCCGTAATTCTTCTCCTCTACCTCTTTCATCCTCCAAACGGAGTTACTCCAAGAAGATGAAGAAGTATCCATCCCCCCGAATATGCTCAAATTAGAGCTCGAAAAGATGTTAATTTTATCTTCATCTTCTAAGGCTTCTTTAGTCGTGCAAATTAGGAATCTCGAAATTCCTCTGATCCAGTCGATTTACAAAACCAATGAGCCACTTGGTTCCGTTTATCTAATCCAGTTCGATTCTCTTTTGAACCAGGACATGCTGGATCTTGTTTCTCATATGGGTTTCATCTTTGACCCAACATGTTCGGACTCCATCAATTCTATTCGGGCTTCTGAATTTGCTAGAGCTGGTGTGTATTCAGGCCATTATGATTAATCTATCTTGAAATATTCGTGGTTTAGGTAGCTCTCACAAACAAGAAGCTATTTCCCAATTGATCTCCTCGATTCATTGTGATATTATTTCCATCCAAGAATCTAAAATTGACTCACTTTCCCCATCCTTAGCACATGCTCTTGGTCGTAGGATGCTTTCCTATTGGATTAGCCTTGATGCTATCCATTTCTGTGGTGGGATCCTTTTGGGTTTCAAGGCTACTGCTTTCATATTAGTTTCTGTTCATCACCTTAAATTTTTTCATGTTGTCTCTCTTCATTGATTTGAATTTAATTGTGTTCTTATCGTAGTTTCGGTTTATAGCCCTTCGACCTCTACTGGCCTCATGAATTCTGGAATGAATTCAATTCTTTTTCTGGCTCTATCAATGTATTCTTGATATTTTGCATTGACTTTAATGTTACGAGATTTCATCACGAAAGACTCGATACTTATTCTAGCCTCAGAGATTCTCAAGCCTTCAATGATTGCATTCGGAAACTTGACCTTATTGATCTTTGATCAATGGGAGATCATTTACTTGGTCCAATATGCGCATTATGCCCTATATGGCTAAATTAGAATGGTTCATGGTTTCTCAAGACTAGATCATTTTTTTCCATAATTCTTTTGCCCAAGCTTATCCGAATCCTTGTTCTGATCATTTGCCTATTGGCCTTCAATCCAATTTTAACTTCACCAGACCATACAAATTTTGTTTTGAGAAATTTTGGTTGAAAGATCAGATCTTTGTGAATCTTATCATCAGTTGTTGGGTCACATAGCCTTGGCCGCATAATTCTTAAACTTCACATTGTAAAACATAAGATTTGGCGAAAAGATAGATTTGGTAATTTCAGTGCGCTCAAGGAATTATTCCTTGCTACCATTCAGTCTATTGACCAGCTTGAAGAATCGGGGCTTATCTCTGATAGTGATCATATCAAACGGAATGAATGTAAACGTGAATATAATTCAATCCTCAAATGGGTCCAACGTGCTAAAATTAAATGGCTCAAATCAGGTGATTGCAACACTTCTTAATTTTTTCATAATTTCGGTTTTCATCGTCAACGTTGCAATCACATCTCCTCCATTATTGAGGATGGCGTGAATTACACTCTAACGTTGAATTTCATTTCGGATTTCTCTCTTTCTTTAAACTTTATAGGTACCTCTTCTAATCGTTCTATCCAACTCGATTGGGAGCACCTATATGGTGACAAGAACAACGATCTTTCTTCTATCGAAATTTCTTTCTTCTTAGAAGATATTGAATTGGCTATCTTTTCAATGCGCATTGATTTCGTGCCTGGACCAGACAGTATTCCCTTCTTCTCCTTTAAAAATTCTGGGATTTGACCAAAGATGACCTTTTTGATATGTTCACTGATCTTTTTTTCATGAGAATTTATCCTTTGATAGAATTAATTATGCCCATATCATCCTCATCCCTAAAATGATTGGGGCTAATAAGGTATCTGCTTTTAGACCCATTAGCCTTCTTAGTGCCCTTCAAAATCATCATGAAAGTGCTTTCTTATCGTCTTAATTCGGTAATCTCCCTTATGATTGAACTGGTCCAATCAGTGTTCATTAAAGATAAATTCATTTTAGATAATGTGATTTGTGCCTAAGGAATTATTTCGGGTTGAAATTCGGAAGATGTTCTCTTAAAGTTAGATTTCGAGAAAGCCTATAACAAAGCGAATTGAGATTTCCGTTTCGACATTCTCTTACATCGTGGGTTTGGGCTTAGATGGATCTTTGGATCAAAACCAATCT
This sequence comes from Hemerocallis citrina, assembly GCA_017893485.1. Taxonomy (NCBI): domain Eukaryota; kingdom Viridiplantae; phylum Streptophyta; class Magnoliopsida; order Asparagales; family Asphodelaceae; genus Hemerocallis; species Hemerocallis citrina. Next base: position 130,733,563 of record CM030367.1, on the reverse strand, counting down.
ATATCTGACACTTCTTCGATCATTGTTAATGGTCTCGAAGTGAAACCCTCATTCTCGATTATACAGATTTTCTTTTCTTCGTATTCTTGTATTTATTAAGTGGTTTTTTTTAATTCTTTTGAACCCGATTGTATTCTTTTGGATATTCAATTGCTTATTAGAACCCATAAGTTCCAATCCATATTATATTATTATTTGATTATTTGTAAATTATTTTTGTTCTCTTAAATTTATCCCTTGTATTTAATTCTTTTCTTGGATCTTCTTTTGAGCCCAAATCCTATTTCGTTCCACAATATTATTCCTTCTCCTCTTAATGATCAATTAAATTGCCAAAGCCCAATTTTATCCCATCCTATAATTTAATTTGATTCTTTTGTGAAGCCCAAACTCAAGCCCATATTTGAATACCCAAACCTGTTAACATGTTAGCCCTACCATACCCGAAATCCAACTAACTGCATCTCCCCAAGTATCTTTATAAAGGACTATTAAATCTCCTAATCACTCCCACTAATTATCTTTATTAATTCTCCTTAATCTCAACTAACTCTATAATCTCCACATTATCCCCTTAATCCCTTAATCCCCTCCTTAACTGCCCCCACTCTCTTCCTCATCATCTTCTTCATTTCCCGAAACCTCGACACCCCACAACCCGAAGCTCCCGACCGCAGCCTCCTTCCTCCACCATCGAACGACCGTTGACCGCGATGCTCCTCCACCGGCTTTGCCCTCCTCCCTCGTCTTCAATGTGCAAACCAGCACCCCCCACAGCCACTTGAGCCACCACCTGATCTCCTCTCACGTGCTTCCGACCACACGCCATCGAGAGCCTACTGTTGAACGCCATTCTCCTTCATCCACCGAGCTTCCCCATCAATAGCCTCGACGACACCACCATCACCATCACTCCAACCTCTCACCGCTGTACCACTCTGGCAGCCACTGTATTCCCCGAGCTTCCCTACTACCTCACCACCGTGAAACTCCCGACTGCCAGCTCTGCCTGCTATCGCCGCGACCTCCACTACAGTGCCATCCTTGAAAACCGACCACCCTCATCGCTGCTTCATCTCGCCAGCGCCAGCCCTCCATCGTGTAACACCCTAGATTTTTAAATAATATTTTTGAGATTAATAAATAAACTAAAATAATTTTTGGTGATTTAATAAATATTTTTCTGAAATTTATCTTTTCACATGTGCAAATATTTTCTTGGGAAGTTCAAAGTCATAAATTATTTTGGAAAAACCTAATATTTATTAGTAGGTATTATTTGTGAATTTTTTGAATTTTTCTGATATTTATTTGACAAATTTATAAATATTAAAAAAAGAGGGGCTATTGTGCAAAATTATCACTTAAAGTAAAAACTCCATAATTTTAGTTTTCTGGGCTGAACATGATGCCTAGCCAACACAGAGATAAAGAGTTTAATTTTGTTTTAATAGATTTGGTTTATTTCGTAAATTTCTTAAAGAATGATTTTTTTGCAAAATTGCTAGTTAGAGGCCAAAATCACAAAACTTATTTTTTGGGTTTTATAAAATAGTGCCGACCAAATTAGGTTATTATTTTTTTTTAAAAATCTAAATTGAATTGGTTTATCTAATTTCCAAGTATAAATATTTATATATGTAAGGAATATTTTGCAAAATCTATTCAAAAACCTTGATAACCTAATTTCCGACCTATTTAAAAGAATGGTGCAGCCGTCTCTTTGCTACACTGCACAAGGGATTTTCTTTATTATTGATTTCTAGAAGTTTCAAAGCGAGGATCTTGGTTTTCTTGCGAAATGAAGGACTTTCCTTATTCTTTTATTACTTCGGTTGATTCTTCAAAAAGGGAAGTGACATGTGTTTGAATTCTTATTGTTCTATGCATGTTGTATACGATGATTTGTCTACTGAAAAGCATGTTAGATGATTGTATGATGATATAATGAATATTGATGAATGGATGAATAAAAATTGAATTTTTTCATGAAAACTATGCTATTGATGATTAAAAACCCTAAATAGATGACTTGAGATTGTTAAGAACCTAATAGAAACCATGAGTAGATTGTTTTCTTTCATATGCTTGTTGATTTGAACATATATAATGAATTATGATGAATATTGCATAAAGTGAACAAAATTGGACCTTTACTGTGTGATGCTGTTTGTTTTTGGTCGCAGTGTGGATGCACCAGGTGTGAGTTCGGACTCAATTTGTAATGAGGGAAGAGTGCGGCACGGGACGACGAGCGGGAGGCTCGCTTCGGCGCTTGAGGATCGGCTCGGATCGCCTCGCCTCGAGTACCTGCAGACGGTCCTGAGACACCGGGGTTTATCCCGGCGGCGGCCCCTCCGACGATCTAGTCAGTCTCTGTGAGAGAGTAGCAATAACTAGGGAAATTTGGGTGGCAAAAGATTCATTACCTGAAAAGGTGGGTGAGGGTCTAGTATTTATAGGGAATTCCAACCGGGTTTGGATCCGCTTGGGGGCCGGGTCTGAATCCGAAAGCCCATGGGCCTGACGTGGCAGAAGGCCCAGGGGGTTTAGGGCTGACGTGGCAGTACCAGGAGTGGTATAGGACTGACGTGGCAAAGCCCTTGGTGGTATTTGGAGCTGACATGGCGGATCATGGGGCTCCTGTGCTCCTGGGAGAATCTGGTGGCCTAGGTTGTGCCAGGTCATCTTCATTCTTTACCAAGCTGGGCGGACGGCCCGGGGGGCCGTCGTGGATCGGAGGCCGAGGGCCATCGATGCTCGTCGGATACGAGGAGACTAATTCTGTGGGGGTGAACATGAGGTTCGGCGCCAACCCTGTAGTGGCTCGAAGCCGAGCCAGATTGTTGTTTTTCCTATTTTTGAGAGAGAGCTGTACTGGGCCCTGGTTGGGCTCCAAGCCATTTTCACCCTACCACACAAGCCCCCCACTCCTGCGGGGGTGCGGGAGCTAGCCGTGGAGGAGTGTTTATGGTTGTAGAAATGTGATAGTGAATCGCTGGGCCGTCATGAGGGGGTTGCCCTGATGTTAGAGCGAGCCTCGAGCTGGCGAGGGTTGGTTGCCCTGATGTTGGAGCGAGCCTCGAGCTAGCGAGGGTTGGTTGCCCTGATGTTAGAGCGAACCTCGAGCTGGCTAGGGTTGGCTGCCCTGATGTTTAGAGCGAACCTCGAGCTGGCGAGGGTTGGTTGCCCTGATGTTAGAGCGAGCCTCGAGCTAGCGAGGGTTGGTTGCCCTGATGTTAGAGCGAACCTCGAGCTGGCGAGGGTTTATGGGCCGGCAAGGGTGATGGCGAGCCGTTGAAACTTCCTGAGAAGATTACCCTGGTGCTAGACCGGACCTCGAGCTTTCGAGGGATTATGGGTCTGCAAGGGCGATGGCGAGCCGTTGAGTCTTCCGGAGAAGACTACCCTGGTGCTAGACCGGTCCTCGAGCTGGCGAGGGTGATGGCGAGCCGTTGAGCCTTCCTGAGAAGACTACCCTGATGCTAGACCGGACCCCGAGCTGGCGAGGGATTATGGGTCGGCAAGGGTGATGGCGAGCCGTTGAGTCTTCCGGAGAAGATTACCCTGGTGCTAGACCGAACCTCGAGCTTTCGAGGTATTATGGGTCGGCAAGGGTGATGGCGAGCCGTTGAGCCTTTCTGAGAAGACAACCCTGGTGCTAGACCGAACCTCGAGCTTTCGAGGGATTAAGGGTCGGCAAGGGTGATGGCGAGCCTTTGAGTCTTCCGGAGAAGATTACCCTGGTGCTAGACCGAACCTCGAGCTTTCGAGGGATTATGGGTCGGCAAGGGTGATGGCGAGCCGTTGAGCCTTCCTGAGAAGACAACCCTGGTGCTAGACCGAACCTCGAGCTTTCGAGGGATTATGTGTCGGTAAGGGTGATGGCGAGCCGTGGTGCCTTAGAAGGTTTCAGCGGAGTGGCCCGCCGTCTTTGCGGAGCATTGAAGGCGCTCCGGGATCTGTGCGATGTTCCAATTTCCTAGGGGCATTAATGGCGCCGCCTAATAAATGCATGTGGCGCATGAGCTTCCGTCGATTGGCTTTCCCAATGTCATAATGGCCGGTCTATGGGGGAGGCTATAAGTATCCCTCCCCCCACAGCGGGTTTGATCACAGCAAGGGTGGTCCACTGGCCATCAGAGGTGTCTGCTTCGGCGGACGTCTGTCTCTTGCAAAATTTTAACCCTGATAGTGTCGGAGAGGTGGTTACTCTGCCGCCCGGATCTTCTCTTGGATCTGATGGCTCTGATACGGTAGCCAGATCCAAGGGAGATCAGGGCGAGAGGGGTAACGGTCGAAATCCGTACCGGTAGATAAGGAGCCTCGGATTGGTGGTGGCCTTGCCGTCTGGATCCTTTTTCGGGTCAGACGACCCTGACACGGTTGTTTGGCCCGAGAGAGATCCAGACGGGAGGGGTATCAACCGTATTCCGGACCTAGGGCTGAAGAGCCTTGGATAGATGGGTCGTCTCCGATTGGAGGTGGGCCGATCTGTTTTCCGACAGGGCTCCAGGCGATGGTGACTTCTGTCCCACCCTCGAACAGTTCGGGTTTCGGTTGCCGAGGCTGTAAGCCCCGAGCTGCTCGCGGGTGAGAGTGGAGTCGACCGAGCCCTGGAGCCCGGGGCATCTGTCGAAGGACAGCGCCTTAAATCTTAAGTAAAATGTTTTCTCCGCCGAATACTCCATCCGAACCGACCCCTGTGTCTGGCTGCCAGCCTGGCACTGGATGACGTCAGCAGCGCACGTTTCGAGAACGTGGCACGATTTTCCAGGCGGCAGTTGCACGTCAATCGGTGAACAGTAATTGCGAAAATCGAGGAGTCATTTTCATCCTCTATAAATGTCCCTCCCCCTCCCCCTATCGCCCACTTCTTTCTCGCTGCTTTCTTTTTCAAAAAATCTTCCAACACTTCAGCGCTCGTCCCTACCGTTTGCTGCACCAGGCTCGTTCTTCCGAAGCGACCCCAGGTTAGTTGGTAAGTCTGTTTTAGTTTAGGCACAGATGGACAGGGCTCAGTCTGGCTCGTCAGCGTCGACGTCTGGGGGGGAAGTGAAACCCGCCTCCAAATCGACTTCGTGGGAGGAGCCCGTGCTAGAGGAAGAATCTGTACATAATGTGGAGCCTTCCGATTCGATTTCGTCGGAGGAGCCGGTAGGCGAGGAGGAGCCAGTGTACAATGTGAAGCCATTGCGATCTCTGAGGCCTTTTGTGGTGGAGAGTAGCGAATCTGAGGAGGGGGGCGGTAGTTCGGACGAAGTCCAGATTCTAGGGTTGGCTTCTGAAGAGGAGGGTGGCCCCGAAGGGGGTGAAGCTGAAGGGGCTCAGATAGAAGGTCAGGGTGTGGGCTCGAGTTCCATGCCGACCGGTCTGGGGCAATTATCTACCCCCCGCCAGAACGAGCCAAGAAGAAGAGGGATCCAAAGAAGAAGGGGTCGAGGACCGGTGGCTCGAGCCAGGCGCCTGTTTATCGTAACTTGATGACAGGGTCGCCCGTAAAACCTAAGCCGTTCCGTCGGTACCCCGACGATCTTTCTCATAAGGAGCTGTTTGGGGTCCAGCCATCGTCGCCGAGCCGGAAGAGGGTGAAGATGGACACACTTCCGACTGTTCTAGAGGCAGGTGACTTGGAGGCTTTGCAGCTGGCGTACCACATAGGGTCTCGCTACGAGCTCATGTTGCCGAGCTCTACTCTTCGACCGACCGACCCCCTGCCTGATTGGTATTGCGTCTTCCCTGTGGACGCCTTCATCTCCGGACTGAGGCTGCCAGTCCACCCGTTTGTTCGCGAAGTGTTGAACTGGGCATCCTTGGCGCCGATGCATTACGGGCCGAACTCTTGGAAGCAGATCATCTGCTTCGTGCTGATGTGCGAGGAGCAGAAGGTACCCCTACGGCTAAATGTGTTCCGAGCGATGTTGATGATCAGCTCGGCGGCTGAGGGTGTCTACTACATCTCGCCCCGGAGTAAGGGGAAGGTCGTCCACAGCCACCCGGACTCCATCAAGGATTGGAAGAAAAAATACTTGGTGATCCGGAGTGAGGAGCCCTGGGACATTCCCACTCGATGGAACCACTCCTAGCCGAGCTACAAAATGCTGAGGCCGAGGGACCTGACGGCCGAGGAGTGGGGGTTTGTTGAGCGCCTCCGTCTGTCGCATAGTATTAATTGGACGAAGGTGACAGAGGGTCATCTGGCGAGCGTCGGACTGAGCCCGGCCGTTTTATGTATGTAGTTGTTCCTTTTCTCTCGGTCTTTTAGTACTTTCTTGCTCATTGTTCTTAATGGATTTCCTTGCAGATATGGATCCTGAATCGATCAAGGCAAGGAGACTCGCCATGAAGAAGGAGAAGGCCGAGAAGAAGGGAGAGGCGATGAAGACGAGGGGGTCATCCCAGGTGGTCTCCGAGGCCCCTGTTCAGCCGAGGGCCAAAAGGACTCGCTCGGAGACGGTCAAGGACGTGGCTGTTCAGGGCGGCCCGGACCAGGGCAAGGTCACAGATCTTGATAAGGGGAAGGGCCCTCTGGTGGATCCAGAGGTAGAGGAGAGGCTTCGGCGACCGTGGGTGCCGAGTTGGTCGATCCGCGAGGGAGACTGCCTGACCCGAGGGCGCCAGGCCGTCGAGGTGGCGAGTAAGCTGGCGACCCCCCGGGATCGTTCGGAGATGAAGGCCGAGACCCTGGAGGAGGCATACACTCGCCTTGCACAGGCCAATGTGTTGGTAAGTCTGCCGACCTCTCTTGCCTTGTAATTACGTTGTAGAGGAGGCTTTCTTAGTTGTGCTCGGTGACTGCAGGCGACCGTGCAGGGGGCCTTTATGAGGCGGCCTTGAAGCGGGAGTGTGACCGGGTCGACAAGGCCGTGCAGGAGACGAAGGAGATGAAGATAGAGCTCGAAGGCTCTCATAAGAGGGAGCAGGAGATGAAGACAGCCTTCGACAAGGAGAAGGAGGAATGGGCAAAGAAGATGGTGGATCAGAAGAAGAAGTTCGCCAAGGAGAGGGAAGAGCTGACGGAGACGGGTCAGCTCCTGGTGATCAAGGCTCAGGATGAGTGTTATGTGAAGGCCCTCAGCCACGTGAGGCACTTCTACCCGAACCTCGACCTCTCCAACTTCGATTATGACATGGAGATCGAGGGGACACCGAAGACCCCCAATGAAGAAGGGCCCGTTGATGACCCGGCTGCCGACCTCCCTGTGAAACCGGCCGATGTTGAGGTGGGAAAACAAGTTGTATAGTTTTGTCTTTCTTTTTCCCTCTCTCGATTGTATTTGCCTTCCGCGGACTGGCTACCGCATTTTTTGTAAGAAGCAACTCAATTTATAAAAAAAGATTTTTAACTGGCCAAGTGTTTTGACCTCGGATATTTCCGAACCTCCTTGCTTATGTGTGTTGAGTTGGCTGGTTCTCTTGTAGGTTGCGGCTCCCCTTCCCGAGGTGGACCCCCGTCGTTCCGACGTGGCATGGCTCCGGAGCGAAGTTGAGGCCCTGGAGGCCGCGTTGGTTCGCTACCGAAAGGGGGCTCGTGACACTGATGCGGCCTTTAACTATTATCATAATAAGTCTGAAGCCTTAAGTGAGGAGGCGAGCCGGCTGAGGAGGGCGATGGTGGATCGGGAACTCGGCGGTGTCGGTCATGGACAGGCCATGTCGAGTGCCTCGGTGCAGAGGCCCTCTTCTGAGAGGTTACTTTGCGATGTCATTGTGGAAAAGGAGATGGAGATACACCGTTACAAGACGATGCTGGGTGTCTCGACATCTTCCTCAGTGGGTCGGCGAGCGGAGGGGGTTCCCTCTGCGCTGCTGCTGTTGGAGCGTATGCGACCAGTTGATGCCTAGAGCTCCGTGGCTGGTGTGTCGCTCCGTGGCTGAGCCTAAGGACCATCACAACGAGGAGAGGGCTCCTAGTCGCTCGGTCGGAGTGGTCCCGCTCTTCGTCGGACCCGAGGGGCCCTAAGATGGCGGCTTCCTCCAGTTTGAGATGAGTGGAGTGGTCCTGTAACGATCTTTGTTTGTTTTCTCAGAACTAAATAAAAGAGTATGAATAAAGAATTCTTTTCCTTCTTTGCTCTGGTTAGCAGTGTAATGAATGATGGCGGAGGCGAGGTTCGGCTCCGTCGATCCGTGAGGGATCGACGTGGGGCCTTAGGAAGAGTCCCTGGTCTGGAGCCGGGTCGGACCTACCGAGATGTTGGGGATGATACCGGAGTGAGGACTCGGGTACCAATCCCATTGTCCGGTGTTAAGTCGGAGCTGCCGAGGCATTTGGAGTTTGACAAAAAGAGATTTCTTTCATACAAGATAGGGAGGGTCGCTGAAGCGGCCCTTTACACATGAAAGCTTACAAAAGATGTTATTTACATTAGCCAAGCTAGAACCTATGTTCGCTCTTCCAGAAACTTCATTAGGTGCTCGGCGTTCCAGGGTCGGCTGATGGGCCGGCTGATGGGCCGGCCGTCCATATCTGCCAGTCGGTATGTACCAGGGCATACAGCCTCGACCACACGGTATGGGCCTTCCCAGTTGGGAGCCAATTTCCTCTTCTTGGTTGGATCAGAGACGGACAGTTTTCGCAACACGAGGTCCCCCGCCTTGATGTTTGTGGGGTGGACCTTCTTGTTGTAAAACTTCGATCCGTTGTTGGTAGATGCTTCTTCGGATTGAGGATTTCTCTCTGACTTCGACGACAAGGTCCAGGTTGGCCCTCAAGCCGGATGAGTTGTCAGCTTCGTCGAAGGCCATGATACGGGGAGAAGGCAGGCCGACCTCGACGGGGATGATTGCCTCCGTCCCGTAGGTCAAGGTGAACGGTGTCTCTCCCGTGGGGATCCTCTTGGTGGTTCGGTGTGCCCATAGCACGCTAGGCAGTTCCTCGACTCACAACCCTTTGGGGGAACTGTCAAGGCGCTTTTTGAGGCCGTCGAGGATTTGTCTATTCGCATTCTCCGCTTGGCCGTTGGACTGAGGGTGGCAAATAGCGGAGAAACGCTGCTGGATGCCGATGTTCGCGCAGAAGGTTTGGAAGTTCTGACCTTGGAATTGGGTTCCGTTGTCTGTGACGAGGACCCGAGGGATTCCGAACCGGCAAATGATGTTCTTCCAAAAGAACTGTTGTACTTGGCGCTCGGTGATGCTGGACAGAGGCTCGGCTTCGAGCCATTTGGTGAAGTAGTCGATGGCGACTATTAAGAATTTCTTTTGCCCTACCGCTACGGGGAAGGGGCCCACAAGGTCCATGCCCCACATGGCGAATGGGGTAGGACTAGCTAGGGATCGGAGATTGGCTTGAGGAAGCCTCTTGATAGGGGAAAACCTTTGGCACGGGCCGCACCTCTTGACTAGGTCTTGCGAGTCTCGGAGCATGGTCGGCCAATAGTACCCCTGGTTCAGGGCCTTCCGAGAGAGCGTCCTGCTCCCCATGTGGCATCCACCGATCCCCTCATGAAGATCTTTGAGCACGTAGCTGGCCTCATCGTTGGTGAGACAGCGGAGGTACAGCTTGCCGTCGGTCAAGGTGTATGAGCGTTTGAAAAGGATGTCATCAATCATGACGAACCTTTCAGCTCGGACCCTGACTCGTCTAGCTTCGGCTCGGTCTTCAGGAAGCTCGGCATTGATTAAGAATTTCCGGATGGGAGTGGTCCATTCATCTAGACTGGCTCCGTCTTGGACACACATTGCCTCCTGGTCTTGATCGTTGATACTTGGCTTTAGGAGGATTTCTATGAGTACCGTTTGGTCGAGACCCTCGAAGGAGGAAGAGGGGAGTTTTGACAACGCGTCTGCTTGAGCGTTCTGCTCCCTAGGGACTCGAATGACTGCGGAGTGGCAGAAGGACGCTAGGAGGCGTCGGACTACTACCAAATACCTCACCATGTGTTCATCGCGGGCTTCGTATTCTCCGGTGATCTGATTGACCACGAGCTGAGAATCGCTGAAGGCCCAGATTTGCTTGGCTCCGGCTCGATGTGCTAGGGTCAATCCGGCGATCATGGCCTCGTATTCCGCCTCGTTGTTAGAGGCCGGAAAGCTGAGGCGGAGGGAGTATTGAAGTAAGAATTGGTCGGGACCACGAAGGATGATGCCAGCCCCACTCCCTGTTTCGCATGATGACCCATCGACAAAGACCTCCCAGGTCGGATCCGAGGCCTCGGTGCAGGGCTGCTCGGAGACGGTGCACTCAGTGATGAACTCGGCGAGGGCCTGCCCTTTGATGGCCGTCCTCGGCTGGTAGCTGATGTCGAACTGACTCAGCTCAATCGACCACTTGACTAAGCGGCCGGAGTTTTCGGGCTTGTGAAGGATAGTCTTCAGTGGCTGGTCGGTCAGTACTTGGACGGAGTGGGCCTGGAAGTAAGGACGAAGCTTCCGGGCTGCCATGACCAAGGCATAGGCCACCTTCTCTATCTTTGCGTACCTCGTCTCGGCGGGGAGCAGAACTTTGCTCACGTAGTATAATGGCCTCTGGACCCCATCTTCCTCTCGGACGAGGACGGCGCTGAGGGCGCTATCCGAGGCGGACAGATAGAGCCATAGTTGTTCGCCTGGCTCGGGCTTGCTGAGGAGAGGGGGGTTGGCTAGGTACTGCTTCAGCTGTTCGAAGGCCTCTTGTTGATGGGTACCCCACTCGAAGCCCCCCTTTCCGCGTAGAGCCTTGAAGAAGGGGAGAGACTTCTCCCCTGACTTGGAGAGGAAACAGCCGATTGCAGCCAACCGGCCCGTGAGCCTCTGAACCTCTTTGACATTCCGGGGTGGGGCCATGTCAATAATGGCTTGGATTTCTCGGGGTTCGCCTCGATGCCGCGCTGGCTGACGATGAACCCCAGGAACTTCCCAGTGGATACGCCGAAGGCGCATTTAGCCGGGTTGAGCCTCATATTGTGATGTCGGAGGACTCCGAAGGCTTCCTCGAGGTCGGCGACGTGGTCCGACCCGGCCCGGCTTTTGACGAGCATGTCGTCGACATAGACTTCCACGTTGCGGCCGATCAGGTCTTTGAAAATTCTGTTGACGAGCCGTTGGTATGTGGCTTCGGCATTTTTTAGCCCGAAGGGCATAACGCAGTAGCAGAATAGACCCTGGTCGGTGACGAACGAGGTCTTGGAGATGTCCGGTGGAAACATCCGGATCTGGTTGTACCTTGAGAATGCGTCCATGAAGGACAGTAGCTCATGCCCCGAGGTTGCGTCGATCAAGGCGTCGATGCGGGGGAGGGAGAAAGGATCTTTTGGACATGCTTTGTTTAAGTCCGTAAAGTCGATACAGATCCGCCAGCCCCCGGTTGCCTTCTTCACCATGACGACATTAGCCAACCACTCGAGGTAGCTGACTTCCTGAATAAATCGAGCAGACAAGAGCTTGTCGACCTCTGCCTTCACAATTTGCTGCCTCTCCGGTGCGACTTTGCGCCTCTTTTGGATGACGCTCAGCCGATGCATAATCAAGTCTTCGGAGATCCCGGGCATGTCGGAGGGCTTCCAGGCGAAGAGATCAACGTTGCGGCGGATGCAGACGATTATGCCTGGCTTCAAGTCCTCGGGGAGCGAGCGGCTCACCCGGAACCACTTTGATTCATCCTCGGCGCCGAACGGGACCTCCTCCAGCTCGTCGACAGGCTCTGGGGCGGGACCGTCCCTCTCGGTTCGAGCTCAACGACGTCGAGGGGGAACACACCTCCTCCGACAGCGGTCATGTAGCATGACCGTGCTGCTTCCTGGCTACCTCGGACTATGCCGACCCCTTGCGGGGTGGGAAATTTAAGCTTCAGATGGTATGCCGAAGGTACCGCTTGAAGGGAGCATAGTCCGGGTCGGCCGAGTATGGTGTTGTAGGCTGCTTTGACGTTTACCACCATGAAATCCATGGACTCGGTCCTCTTGACAGGAGCCGATCCCGCGGTGATGTCTAGAGTAACAATCCCTTCTATCACGACAGGGACGCCAGAAAACCTATGCAAGGTGTACCCGGCTGGCTTGAGTTTGCCTCTGGGTAGTTTGAGATTCTTGAAGGCCTCAAGGAAGAGAATATTTACCGAGCTGCCATTGTCCACGAGAATTCGTCGAACTTCACAATTAGCCATGTGGAGGCCAATGACGAGGGCGTCGCAATGAGGGAGGCGAATGCCTTCGAGGTCATCTCTGGAGAAGGAGACAGACACCGGTTGCAACTTGGGCGAGGGGTTGTCTTGGACGGCATTCACCTCTCGGATGAAGGCTTTTCAGGAAGTATTTGACTCTCCCCCCATTGGTCCCCCGTGGACACAGTGCAAGATGAATGGCATATCCGCGGCTCCCTCGGGCTCGGGATCCCGACCCTGGATGCGGTTCGGAGTAGGGTTCGGAGGCGAAGGCCTCCGGTTCCTAGCATCTCGCCGATCCCGTGGGCCTTCTCTAGTGAATTCTCGGAGGTACCCTTGTGAGATGAGGTCCTCAATTTCGTCTTTCAGGGCCCGACATTGGTCGGTTTCGTGCCCATGGTCTCTGTGGAAACGGCAGTAGAAGCGCTGGTCTCGCTTCTTGTTGTTGCTTGATCGGGGAGGTAGTCGGACAATGCCTTTGTCTTCAATTTCTAAGAGGATGGCGGACACGTCGTGTGTCAAGGGAGTGTACCTTTCGAAGCGAGGGACCGTAGGTGCCCTCTTCGTGTCGACCCCTTCCTTTGCTGTTTTCTTGGCAGGTTCGGCATCATCGACCCTGCGCTTGCCCTTCCCCACGACTTCTTTGCTGCCCTCTGGGTTCAGAGCTTCCTCAGCTCGTATATACTTCTCGACCCGGTTGAGAAGGTCAGGGAAGTCCAGAGGTGGCCTCTTTGCCAAAGAGACCTTTAGCTGGTTGTGGCAGACATTATGCCGGAAAGCTGCCGAGGCGACCCCTGCGTCGAGGGCAGAGACGGATCTGGCCTCGGTTGTGAACCTCTTGACGAAGTTACGGAGCGACTCCCCCTCCCTCTGACTGAGGTCGAGCAGGGAAGCGCTCGTCCTTTCGCTCTTCCGGCTTGTGATGAAGTGGGCCAGGAAGCTGGCTTCCAGCTGGTCGAACGAGAAGATCGAGCCAGGGGTGAGTTTGGAGAACCAATCCCTGGCCGGACCCCGGAGGGTGGCCGGGAAGGCTCGGCACAGCAGGGGATCCGAAGCGCTGTGAATCATCATGAGGGTTTTGAAGCCCTCCATGTGATCAGCTGGATCACCCTCGCCGTTGTAGGTCTCGAACTGTGGAGGCCGAAAGTTCCGGGGGATCTCCGCTTCTATGATGTTGACGGAAAATGGAGGTCGAGAAGGCCTCCGCCCTTGGACTAGGTTGGGATTCCTGTCGCCGATGCGCTCGATTCGATTCTCCATCACCAGGAGGCGCCGGAGCACCTCGTCTGTGCGCTCCGGCGGAGGAGTCGACGCACGAGTGTGGCTTCTCCCTTCGCTCATTTGAGTGGTTCGGCCGTAGGTCGCGGACCTCGGTGCTCCATGGAGGGCCTCCAAGATTTTCTCTCTGAAGCTTCTGAACTCGCCCCTGGTGACCCCGCCATGGTCGGAAGGGTCGGGTTGGGGCGTAGGAACTCGGCCGATGCGGCTGAGTGCCGACGGCCTTTCCCTTTGTGCCGGCCTGAAGTGGTTCGAGACCGAGTTGGAAGCGGTCCCTCCCCTAGCCTGGCTAGCCCTTCGGTTCACAATGACCCGACGAAGGTCGGGTTCGGCAACGTGTGAAGCGCTTCGCTGGGGTCCGGGGTTTCCACCCGGATTATTGGATGCTTGCCCTCCGTCGAGGGCCCCCTCGGGAGCAGGCCCATCTGGTTGGGCGGAACGGGCTGATCTTCGGGCTCGGGGAGCCATGGGAGATTGGGTCGTGGGAGAACGTCGGTGGCGAGGCTCGGACTCACGTCCGTACCGGATAAAGTTGAAGGGTTTCGGGGCACAAACGCAGCGAAAAAGACAGATCCGAAACCCTAACCCTAGGATCCGTGTATAAGAATTGGCTAAAAATGGAGAAATAAAATTTTACCTTTCGGAGCTTTCGAAGGCTGAAAGATGGAGGTTGCAATCACCACGCAGCCCTAGTAGCTAGATCCGCGTCTCTAAGGCAGTCCACACGAACGTCCGATCGTCCAACGATCAAGGGAGCCGGTACTAGCCGATGATCCTTGCCTCTCTCTCTCTCTCTCTTTTACCTCTCAACAGTTGAGCGGCTAGGGTTTCTGTGAAAACGGATTTGTCAAAAGATCCGAATCAACTAATACATCTCTATGTATTTATAGGGAGAGATAAGAGGTGGGCTTAACCGTAATCAGTTTGGCTTCTGATAAGACCAATCTGATTTGGTTTTATCATTTAAATTCGAATTAACCATAATCAGTTTGGCTTCTGATAAGACCAATCTGATTTGGTTTTATCACTTAAATGATTCGAATTATCCTTTAATTAATTAAGTCCAACTCAATTAATTAACTAATTTCGAATCACTTAATTTAAATTCCGAATTTAAACTAATACTCCTTTTAAACGTTCTAAGTGTGTGACCCTATAGGTTATTATTACGTTGGCAATAATTTTATTATCTTATAATAAAATTATAAACAATGAGCGGCATCTAGTAATACATCATTGCTACCCAAGTAATAACAATAATTGGTGATTCAATTAAACCTTTCGTGATTAATGTTTCCATGTAATATAATCCTTTTAACCTTGATATTATAGATTAAACTAGAGGCATGGGACGTGTCATCCTCTTAATAATTTAATCTTTATTTTCTTGATCGATGAGTAGACTATTCAAACAAATCAATATTTGAGCATGGCCATGCATTTCATAGTCTCACTCAAACAAGAGGCCGATAATATCACTCCTAAAATTAGGAGGGTTAAATTCCCTCTAGATCATTCATATTTCTCACACGATTCATAATGAACCCAATAATTATCTTTATCATTACCCGATTAAAGATAACTTTTGATAGAATCAAAGTACATTAATTCTCGTGTAGAAATATAATGATTTCAGGTCAGAGGACCATTACACCATTATCACAGTGAGATTACTTATGACACTTATTAATTCATTCCATGTAGAATCTCACAGTGGGTCTGTCCAGTACAATGTACTCTTACATTTACCTATGTATTGATTTTAGTATCTCTATACTAATGACCCATGAGAAGTGGTCATCAATCAATCAACATACTAGTCTCAATGTATTATTACTGTCCTAATAATAATAATACTCGACTAGGGACATTTAAGATTATTATACTATATATAATCTCAAGTTCATATAGTTCGTATTAATAATCTAAGGACATTTATCATGCTAATAATTATATCGCAGTAAATACGAAGCATAATAAATTATTAATATAAAAAGAACATAATGTCAATAATACTGATTACATAATATCATTGTATTGCCTCTAGGGCACCTACACTAACAAAAGTTTCCCACAGACGGTGCCAACCTGATGCTGTTTGTTTTTGGTCGCAGTGTGGATGCACCAGGTGTGAGTTCGGACTCAATTTGTAATGAAGGAAGAGTGCGGCATGGGACGACGAGCGGGAGGCTCGCTTCGGCGCTTGAGGATCGGCTCGGATCGCCTCGCCTCGAGTACCTGCAGACGATCCTGAGACACCGGGGTTTATCCCGGCGGCGGACCCTCCGACGATCTAGTCAGTCTCTGTGAGAGAGTAGCAATAACTAGGGAAATTTGGGTGGCAAAAGATTCATTACTTGAAAAGGTGGGTGAGGGTCTAGTATTTATAGGGAATTCCAACCGGGTTTGAATACGCTTGGGGGCCGGGTCTGAACCCGAAAGCCCATGGGCCTGACGTGGCAGAAGGCCCAGGGGGTTTAGGGCTGACGTGGCAGTACCAGGAGTGGTATAGGGCTGACGTGGCAAAGCCCTTGGTGGTATTTGGAGCTGACATGGCGGATCATGGGGCTCCTGTGCTCCTGGGAGAATCTGGTGGCCTAGGTTGTGCCAGGTCATCTTCATTCTTTACCAGGCTGGGCGGACGGCCCGGGGGGCCGTCGTGGATCGGAGGCCGAGGGCCATCGATGCTCGTCGGATACGAGGAGACTAATTCTGTGGGGGTGAACTTGAGGTTCGGCGCCGACCCTGTAGTGGCTCGAAGCCGAGCCAGATTGTTGTTTTTTCTATTTTTGAGTGAGAGCTGTACTGGGCCCTGGTTGGGCCCCAAGCCATTTTTACCCTACCACACTGTGTATGTGTGAATATAATCTATTCTTGATGTTTTGATGAAAAGAAACTTGATTAATACTTATTATAATTGCATATATTCATTAGCAAACTGATGTGAGAGATCGTGTATGTGTTTAACAAAGTTCAAGAGGGGTTTTTGGACTAAAAAGAATTAGGTCTTGAAGGATGAAGTGGGGTATTTGATCGGGTCTGATTACATGCAGACCGAAAGTTGATTTTTGGGTTTTATGAAGTTTTCAATTAAGATTTGATTTGTTTTGGTACTGGGATTGAATTTAAACATTATACTACTCCTAGTTGACGGATTTTGATGTTTTATTGATGCTTAAATATGCCTATATACATATATACATATTCATATCCTGTTTTGAAGTAGTTTTGATAAAAAAAAAAATGCTCTTTTATGAATTTGATGAAGTTTTGATTAGTTTTATAAACTTCAGTATGTTATACAAGTTGTATTTGATCATCTCAGGACTTTTGTTTTTGCAATTTCTGATTTTACAAGATTTATAGAAGTATCAGTAAAAATGTGCACAAATATTAAAGTTGTGAATTTTTGCCTATGATAGTCGACCGCCACACTTTTGTACTAGAAATGACAGTCGACTGTCAATTCTTTATTTTTTGGATTTTCACTTGATAGTCGACCATCGCGTTTTGAACTGGTTTTGACAGTCGACCGTCAGTGTTCTGGCTGATTGTTTTATTGAGTTTTTCTTCATTTCTC
Organism: Hemerocallis citrina; assembly: GCA_017893485.1. Classification (NCBI taxonomy): domain Eukaryota; kingdom Viridiplantae; phylum Streptophyta; class Magnoliopsida; order Asparagales; family Asphodelaceae; genus Hemerocallis; species Hemerocallis citrina. The sequence continues at coordinate 130,716,623 of CM030367.1, read as the reverse complement.
TTCAATGATTATTTCTTCGAACTTATAGATTATTGATCAACTGTTTTAGATGATATTTTTGCTACAGATTAAAGTATTTTACAGAGAGTTACATTTTTATTATAATATAATTTAAATTGTATTTCTACAACTTATAAAGTAAACTATATATGGTTTTTGAAGAAATTGATGTTTTATGACATTCTACGACTTCAAAATATGCTATTCAATTATTTAATGGATTTAATATCTTATTTTAGTTCTAGAAATTTGTGAGTATATTAAATGAATTTGGATTTTGTTGATTTAAAAAGTTTTATTGATATAAACGTTTTGATAATAAAATTAAGAGTTTTATTGAGGGGTTTTGTGTTGATATTTCGTTTTGTGAATCTCTAGGAGTTTAGTGGGATTCCTGTGAGTCGGAAAATGAGATTTTATAGATTTTAACCAGTTGGGATCATTGGGGTCGTTTTTTGGAATTAAGTCCGGCAGGATACACTAACTCTAGAGAGGGGAAATTTGTGTTTTAATAATAACCAACTTAAGGACATGCACTTGTGGAGATGTGATGGAACTTAGAAAACGTAAGTATATATTCTAGAGGGCCAGTCCAACGGATGCGTTCTAGGATTTGTGTGTTTTTTCTCGATAGGACAATTAGTATGTTCGCATGTCGAGAGTCTGCAGGCCTATTCACGAAACATACAAGTACATTTGTGTGTCGAGGGCTGATGGGTCTATTCACGGGATGTGCCTGTGTATCTACACGTCGAGAGACGACAGTAGGGTACACAACAGGAAGGTGATTCTCCATTTTTGAGCTATTCTTACATGATGCTTGCGCGTCGAGGATTGTGATGTCTATTCGCTGAGTATTCTGAATCTTGTTTCCATCACCGTTGTAGGATTAGTTGCATAACGAAGGATCTAACCATATAGAGTGGAAAACGATAAGGGCTTGCACCGGACCTATGTAGTATGGAATGCATAGAATCCGACAAGTATGCATTAGAGAGTCATCATATTGCATTTGTGTTTTCTTGACTTGGTTTTATGCATGTTTGATTTCCGTTTTCCTACACTTGACACTTAGTCTAGTTTCACTCGATGTTTTCATATTTTATTTATTGTTATTTCATTTTCCATTCGTTATTACTGTTGGTATGTGTTGTTTATAACTTTATTCTTATTTATGTTGTATTTCTTTGATGTCACTTACACCGTTATGGCTGACCCCTGTAGTTTTGGGGGTTAGGATTATCTTTAGCCTCATGTTATACAGATAGGTACCTATAGCATTAGGATTTGGATGTATGTGGTAGAATGATAATGTGGCTTATGTAAATTGTAAAAGAATGTGTTATAAAAAAAAGTTGTAATTTAAGGTGTTTAATTTTCTGCTATGCTTTGTAAAGACTTGATGTAATAAAAGTTACAAAATTTATCTGTATTTGGCTATGTCTACTATTATATTGATGTTGATGCTGGGAATTGTGCTACGTAATTCTGAGATATTATATTGAAAATTCGAGGCTCTATACATCGTCACCTCGCCCTCACCCGACCTTCATAGTCACCGAGTCCCCCAAGCATCGACAGCCAGCACCTCCTCACCTATCGACTGCAGCAACCCCCTTCTTCCTTCTTGCCACCGATCACCCTACCGCTGCTACCCCATCATCGGTCGAGCTCCTCCCTTACCAATGACATCCACTTCCTTAAACTTTACCAACTGCCACAAGCCCCACCTTTTGCATCCCCTCCATCATCTGACGCCAACCACTACACACCCGTAAGCTTAAGTCAACAACTCTGCAGCCGACATCTTTGGTTGTTTTCTGTCGACGTCCTGGCTGTGAGTTGTTGCTACAGTGTCGCGCCGTGTTGTTTGTTGTCGTCCTCTTACTGATTGTGCAATTGTCTCTTTGCTGTTATAACTGAGTTCATTGCTATTTTTGGCTTGTTGTAGCCGTTGTTGTTGCACCTACAATCCCGCAACCCAAGCTCGAAGACCGAACTCCACTTTCTTGTCATCGTGCTCGCTATTGCATGCTGCCACTATTACTGCTGTCTCATCGCTGTCGTTGCTGTTGAAGTTCTCTCCTTTCCGTCGTCTTTACACACTCAAAATCGTTTCATTAAGGCAAACGTTTCTTGTACATATTTTATTGTTCCTATACAAGTATTTTCTTTGAAATCCGACAAGTAGCTATTGAATTGAATATCGTATCTAATTAAATTCTATTATTTATTCATTATTTTCTTTATCATACCAAGTTATTGATTCGTAGCCTTCTTATCGTGTCACATTATTGTTTAAGTCTAGAACCGTTAAATCAATGTTATTGAATACTTGAATATACTTTCCTATCTCTTACCTGAGCTTGTACTGAGGTTTTGACCTAGTTTCTGACACTGAAATTTAGAACATTGTATATAGAAATTGTAGCACACTGAGCTTAGAATCCGAACATCTTACGAATTCTCAATCCGATTTATAGGTTGTAAGTTATTATCATTTTAGTACTGTCATGTTGTAATTTTTAAAACAAAATTTGTACACAAAACCAGTAAAATAAGAATTTATATGCATAGCTACTGTAACTATAATGTATCGTGTGAATATCCATTAGAACCGACAGGGAGTCTAGTTTTTAGAACCTCTGACGAAATTGAATTTGCATTCACATAGCAGCGTGAAAATGAATTTAAGTACCAATAGGTGTTGTTGTCCAGAATTTGTATTGCTACGTTTTTACATATAAACCCGTTATTTTCAATATTTAATAAATTGAACTATGTGTATTTCATGTATTACATAGCCTTGATATCTTCTTGATATTATTTTAATAGTACCATTCTCATTGATCGTACCATTGCATAATTCTTGATATCACCGTTCTTATCGATTGTATTGATTACGTGTTCATAACTGATTGTAATAAAATGATATCAACCTGGGGTAATAAGGGTAAGAATTAGTAGTGGACAATAGAATACTGTACTCGAAAAGGGGTCCGTATTTTCCTATATTGATTATTGTTATTGGTTATTGCTTTATCGATTGATTGCGGACTACTGCTACAATATCCCAATTGTATTGTGTATCGTATCGTAGACAGATTATTGTTATTGATTATTGATTATGGATCATTGATTATTGATTATGGATTATTGATTATTGCTTATTGTTGTCGAGTACACGACCCTGTAGAGTTCATCAGTATAGTCTAAACGTTCACTTGATTGTATGTACCCGAACTTGTGGTATGAGACGCAGCATTACATGCATTAGATATGTTAATAAAGATTGATAGACCTAAAGATTGACACTAAACATCGACTACTGATTTATTGGTTATTGATTATTGTTTATCGACTATTGTTTATTTATTATTGACTATCGACTATTGACCCCATTGACTATTGTTTATAGGCCATTATTTATCGATCGATGATTACTGACCAATGCATCATTGAATATCGAATATTGATTCTATTATTAACAATTGTTTATCAGTTATTATTTTTACTGATTATTGACTAATGTTTATCGACTATTGTACAATTAATTATCGACTTTTGATCTTGTTATCGTTTATCATTTATTGACCTCTGATAACGTCCTAGTTTCTTGTTTATTGTTATATTGTACTGTATTATTTTACTGCTTACTACTAATTGTCACCCGAAACTTGCTCTAACAAGTACTCTCCATCTTTCTTTTGAGTTAATACTTATACAGGTACAGACTATGGGATATTGAAGAACTTGACGAACTATTATTGCATTGTATATTCTCGGGCATTCGGTAAGTTCTTGTATCTCAGATATTAGTTATTGATTCTATTATTGTTCATGTAATTATTATTGTATTATTAAGCTTACTGGTATTGTATATCTTATGGATGATGTAAATTTGAAAACTTATATCATTCGCTGAGCCTCAGTAACATGCCTATGTTTCCATATAATGAGAAGCGGGACGTGACACGAAGTCTATAAATTCAAATGTAAAAGAGGCCTTCGTCAAGGAGATCCAATTTTGCCTCTTCTTTTTTCTCTGGTTGCTTATGTGTTCAGCAAGATTCTTCAGAAAGCTTGGGAAGCTAAAATTATCGATGGGTTGGGGGGATTTCGTGGTTTTAGAGGGATGCTTAATCTCCAATATGTGGATGACACTATTATCTTTGCTAAACCTGATGGTCCTACCCTTCGTAATTTAAAGCTCCTTTTCTACATCTTTGAACAGGCTTCGGGCCTTTCGATTAGTCTCCATAAGACTCCGGTTATATGGTTGGGTAGGTCAGATGACTGACAAAATGAGATTGCTCAATTTCTTAATTTCTCTTCTGCTTCCTTCCTCATCTCTTATCTTGGTATTCCCTTACGTTGGGGTAATTTTCATAGACAAGACTTGTTGCCTATGATTGATAAGGTGGAATCCAAACTTAATGTCTGGTTTGGTCGTCATATGTCTAGGGGTGGTCGTTTGATTCTTAATGTTGTTCATTCATCTATTCCTCTTTATATGATGTCATTCTTTTATATTCCATCATGGGTTATCAAGCGGATTGATCGGATTAGGTGGAATTTTTTCTGGTCGGATTCTACATTTTGAGGCCTGGTAAACACCTTTCTAAGTGGCATCTTCTATACAAATCTAAGCATGAAGGTGGTCTAGGTATTCTTAACCTCATACATCAGAATCTTGCCATTCTCGGGAAATGGTTATGGAAATCTCTTAAGAAAAATGAGCTGGCTTAGACCCATCTCGTGATCCATAAACGCCACAGAGTTTCATAGTTCCATCCTTCCCTTTCGACTTTTGCCTCTCCATTTTGGAAAGGGTTCTCAAAGGTGGTGACCTCTTTCAAATATGGGATTTCTAGAACCTGTGGTGATGGTATTTATGTATGATTTTGGTCCGACTTATGGATTGGAACTGCCTCGATCGCCTCTAATTTTCGAGACCTTTATCGTCTTGCTGCCAACCCCATAGCTTTTGGGGCAGATTATCTTGTTTGCCATAACAATATATGTGATTGGCTCATCATCTTCCGCAGAACTTTACCAAATTCCCTGTACCCCTATTATCTCAACCTTCTCCTTAAATTAAGATCCCATCATTGGAACCCTAAAGATGATTTTTTATGGTGTTGGTCTAGCCCAGGTTCCTTTACGGTTAAATCATGTTATAACTTCTTCAATTTCGGAGGTGTTTACTCTCCTTTCTATTACTCTATTTGGAAGTATATTGCTCCGCTCAAAATCTGTATCCTTACTTGGCTTACCATTCACAATAAACTATTCCCAGTGGATAATCTCAACAAAAGGAATCTGGCTATTGGTCAAAAAATTTGTCTTCTGTTTAACTAGCCATGAGGATACTTGCCATTTGTTTATTAATTGTTCTTTCATTCGTCCTTTTTGTATCACTTCTATGAGAGTTTGGCATGTGTACGGTATGCCCAGTTCAGTGCATCCTGGTGGGATAACTGGTGCTCGCATCACATCAAGAAATCTTTTCGATTATCATAGAATTTAACCATGATGGTGCTTATTTGAATCATCTGGAATGACAGAAATAATAGAATCTTCAACAATTCTTCACATTCCAATAATTATTTGATTGATGATCTCCAATATTTTACCACTTATAGGCTCGGGTTCTCCCTCCAAACAAATTGGCAAAGCTTCATTTAGCCAATCTTGATTTGGCTGTCTAAAATTTCTTATGCCTGAATTAATATTTTTTTTGTCTTTATTCTAATTTGGCGTTTTCTTTCATTAACTTTCATGATTATCTCTTACCTTGATGTGGCAATCTATAAATTATTGCACTCGCCTTGATATTCCGTGTGTTTTATTCTTATTGGCCACTTTCTTTCATAATTTTCTGATTATCTCTTATGCCACTTTGTTTTGCCTTGCAGTGCTAGGTGGCTTCTTTGCGCGAGGTTTTCATTGTGTATTGCCTCCCCTCTTTTGTCTTTTTTTTGTGCAGGTTGCTTGGCTCCCTAGGCTTTCTAATTTTCTCTTGCAAGTGGTTTTTTATCTCCCTCTTTTTGCTGGTTTGCTTCAGCTTCATGCAGGGGGTTTCAACTCTATCTTGGGATGTTTTGTGCCACCTTATCTAACGATTTCTATTATATGCTTCATGTGTATTGAGTATCCTTCTTTATATATATTTGTTCTATGTGTTATGTAATGTTTCAAGCTCAGGTAATCTGTTCTTCTCCATTATCTTGGCTTATTTTATTGTCTTTCTTTGTCTTATTGGGCAGGCATGCTCATCGGCTGTGATGGATTTTTGTTGTTGTTTGTGTTGTCTTGCTTATTTATTCTAGTTTCATGCTTTTTGGGATTATGACTTCTGCTTTGTCTGTGATTCTGGAGTCTGTTGATTCGCGACTTTTGTTCTCTTGCTATTGTTGCTTTGGTTGATGCTTTTGTGTTGACTGATCTGCGTTGTGTTGTCTTGTGTGTTATGCTCCCTCTACTTTTATTGCTGCGTTATATAGTTTTTTCTGGCAGACTTCTTATCTATCTTTTGAGGCCTATTCGCCCTTTTGTATTATTATTCTAAGTTGTGGTTATTCTTTGTTTTACTTATTGTAAACATTTATATTGTACATTTTGTTATTTAGTAATAATGTTTTTGGTGGCTGGAATCGTTCCAACTCTATCCTTTTATCAGAAAAAATATATAACGTTGTGCACAAGCTGATGTATGTGTTTAATTGTCTTATTTGAGTTAGTACCGTTATCATGTCTTAATTTGGGTTAACTTGGGTTAACATGTAAGATTCTTTCATCATTATATATGATTTACAAAATTTTCCTAGTATTCAGGATTGAAGGAGTTATAATATTAATTTATTTTTTTCATACTTTTTTGAAAGTTTTTTTGATGAATCGGATAGAGCCAAACGGCTCCAGCCATCACAATATATATAAATCAATAATAATAGTTAAATTACAGACAATAATTAGGGGTTTTACAAGGAGTAAAACAGAAACAATAATACATAAATAGAACAAGAATGGCTGCAAAACACACTAATTGGAGGGTGCGATAACAAATCGAAGCGCCACACCGTAATAAAAAGGACGGGGGCGGAGCCATCATCTAGGATCATCAAAACTACTGATGGAGCCAACCTGACAAATCTCAATCGAAAGAAGAAGAGGACGGCAGGAAAGCGGCAAGAGCCTAGGAGCCAAAACCTCCACGCCCGCAAGCCACCAAATCCGCTAGCAGTCCCTGGGAACTCTAGCAGCTCAAAGGAGGCCGATACAGACCCCCAAATCCACGAAAGGCACAGCATGAACAAGGCTCAACTGCGCACCGGGAGATGACCAGACGCAGACGCTGCATTCCGCACCTGAATACGGGCACTCACGCGAATCTGAGATGTGTTATAGACTTTCTTATTGTATTTCCGCTTCACAGGAGAGTTCGCTACCATCGCTGAAGGGGGCGAGGTAGACTGGAGGGCAGAAGAAGTAGCTTCGATGCGGCGAGATGGAGTCAAGAAGCCACTAGGGGCAACCGACGAGACTATAGGGATGGCGTTAAGAATAGAGGAACGACAGAGGCGAGAAGAGACATTCGTGACCGGAGGTGACTTATGGGGGATAGAGAACAAGAATGATTTAATATCCATCAGGAGCTTATATAGCCACAAAGTAACTCCTAAAAATTGGTGTAAAGAAAATAAACATCCCGGAAGAAGACAAGAAAACTTAGACCTTTTGGGATAAGATACCCCGAAAGCGCTAGGAATTTTAAGCACTAAAGAGGGGACCTCGATAGGAACATAAGTCTGGCTGGGGAACACTTGGGGAAACGATGCTCGGAATAGCCGAGAGAACCCCCTCTCGCTAAGAGAGCGATAACGAGAAGAGAAGAAAGATGAATACAATCCAGGATGTTTACCTGATATCCCACTCAATGAAATGACCCCAATGTTAGAACGCGGATGAACCTTAAGAGAAGATGATCGAGGGAAGGAAACGGGGTTCGGATAAACCCTACGCTCCATCAAAAGATTAGCAATATTAGACGAACGCAGAGAACCAGGAAGATCGGAAGAGAAGGAAAAAGTGAAATTCTTAGTTGGCCGAGAATCAACAACAGAGGATACGAGATCCTTTGCTTTAACAGTAGAGAGATTACTAGCCAATCGGGCGAGAAGCTTGCGTTTAAGGAGGGGATAATTAAGGAAGGCTAGGAGTTTAGCTGGAATGGGATGGCCTCTGGGAAGACCCAGGAGTTTCTGAAGAGAGAAACAACGACTACGAGAGTGACCAAACTTATCGCAGAAGAAGCACTTCAGTTTGTTAACACACTCTCGTTTAAAATGCCCAGGAAGAAGGCATCGGAAGCAGGCCAGCTGAGGGTCAGAACAAAACGGAGAACGGACGTTAGAGGAGATGGGAGAGCTACGATGAGCTACAATGTCTACCAAGAGATGGTGAGACAAATCCCCCATGGAAACCAGAACAGAAACCAAAATGGGAGGGCTATATACAGGCACCGAGAAGTCCAATGAATGCCCCAGCCCACGATAGGCTCAATTCTAAATTCTAAAAGAGGGATAGAACAGGAAAATGGATCCCAACCAAGAACAGCCACACCTGCCCAAATAACACAGCCAGAAGAAACAAATGCAGACCACAACGTGGCAATCACACCCACCAATAGGAAGATAAAGAAAGAAGATGAATTAGATGAAGGGGGGAAGAACAAGAGCAATCAAAGTTGCTCCAGTGCTAACAGCTCGGCGCTGCGCAAGCCACCGACAGAGAAAATCCCCAAAGGGAACCCAGCACCGGAAAAAAACCGAGCTGGAAAGATCGGTCAAGCTGGACGAAACCACAGCCAGGGGACCGATACACCTCGCAAACGACACCACGTCGCACAAAAGCAAACCCACACACAACTCCCAAAATAACTATTACAAGAAAAGAAGAAAATTAGAAGCTCAGGTGATCTTACAGTGCACTGGCGAGCTCACAGGCTAAACTGATGAAAACTCGGAAAGGGGGGCGCTACAGTGGAAAAGAACCTCACCGAGCCGAGATGGCAGCACCTGAGGAGAAATCTGGGCTTCACCAGGGAAGGGCAGCACTTTGGAGGAGGGAGTGGTGAACTGAAGGGAGAGACGCAGCTCCCAAGAAGCCGTCGGAGAGCACGATCGAAACCGGGAGGGAGGGAGGCAGCACGCGAAAACTGGGCGGAATGGGAAAAGGGGATATGGGTTTGTAGAGGAGGAAGAGCTGAACAAACTTAATGAAAGAAGGGAGGGGGAAGGATGGAAGGAGCGATCGGATCTAGGGGATGACTGATGGAGAAGAAGGAACAGTAACAATCGCTCACAAATCGCCTTTTCAAATCGCCTTTTCAAATCGCCTATTTTTCAAAATTCTCAACCATACTTTTTTGAAAGTTATTAATGTTTTCCTTGTAATTGAAGTTTTAAAAAAATAAAAAATAGGGCTGGCCTGAAAGCCCGAAGTTAGGATCCGATGTGCTGGGTAGGGCTTTAGATATGTAAAACTAAGGCTAGGGCCGAGCCATAAAGTGAAGCCCTAAATATTTTTGGGCTAGATTAGGATCTATGGTAAACCCGGTCTAACTCGGACCATTATCATCCCTAGTAGATCATAGAGCAGTATTTTCTTTTTCAACGAGGTGGTAGCTATACATGTGAACTGCATGCATACACTGACATCTAATTGTGTAGGCAGCGGTTGAAACTTCTGATCTCTTGTTAGCAAGAGGCATACCACTAGATTGCTAATATGGCACTAGCTACAGTGTAATGTTGACAGTGTTCTTCTCAATCTTCAGTTCAGTTCATCGTTTTTTTCCACAAAATGACCCTCTTTTTGAAAGTTTTTTCTAAATTGACGTACTTTTTAAAAAAAAAATTCAAACCGACCTACTCGCTGTCTCAAAAAGCGAGTTTGGCAAAAATCTCATCACTTTTTTGAGACAGCAAGTGCGAGGTTTGGGTTTTTTTATTTCTCCCTGGCCAAGACTCGCTGTCTCAAAAAACGATGAGATTTTTGTCAAACTCGCTTTTTGAGACAACGAGTGTCGTTTGGGAATTTCTAATATCTCAAACTCGAATTTTTTCCTCTCCTTATCTTCATTCTTGCTCTTTTTTATCTCTATTCTTACTCTCTCCTTAACTCCAAAACCTTCATCCAAGAATTTCGGGATTAGAAGAGGAGGAAGAGGAAGGGGAAGAGGGAAATAGAGAGTTGAAAGAGATAGTGAGGTCGAAACAACGAGTTGGAAAATTAAAAACCTCCAAATGACACTCGCTGTCTCAAAAAGCGAGTTTGGCAAAAAATTTATCGTTTTTTGAGACAACGAGTTTTGGACATGGAGAAATGAAAAAACCCAAACCTCCACTCGCGGTCTCAAAAAGCGATGTAAGTTTTCCCAAACTCGCTTTTTGAGACAGGGAGTATGTCAGTTTGGAAATTTTTTATAAAAAGTAGGTCAGTTTTGGAAAAAACTTTCAAAAAGAGGGTCATTTTGGGAAATCCCAAAATTCCTGTTCCTCACCATGCCTTAAAGCAAGATAACCACAAAAGAAAAAGGATGGAAAAATTGATAACGAAATTCTAATAGTGGGGGCCTGGCTGGCTCAAAATGGGAAGGTTCTAAAATCGTTTGGGTTTGGGCCGAAAGGCTTTAAAAGATACAATAGAAGGATTTTATTAGGAGTCATTTACTGCAAAATTCCAGTCTAAAGCCCAATTCGACCGGCACTTTGTCCGCATGGGATATTCTCTGCAAGTTTTTGTACACACATTTTTCTGGAGAAAATAAGCCAGCCGCGGGATCGTCGGTAGGTGAAGTAAACTAGTTGGAAATGAAAGAGTTGCAATTTAGCTATCGTGATCTGAAGACGTGGACGCTCCACTCCCCAATCCGTTAAAGGGATTTGCATACATGACCCATATTTTGACATTACTTTTATATTTGCACGTGCGTTACACAATTACAAAAAGTATAGTAAAAAATAGATAAATTGTAAATTATATTACCGTCTATATAAGATTAGATTGCAAGTTAGTGCATGTGAAACTCTCATATGACACAATTTAGTTCCAAAATGAAGTTCTCAAATAAGAAAACTTTGAATTCATGTATGCATGGTTTTCAAAAAAGATGTGAGATATAGATGTAGGAAATTATTGCTTCATTGACTAAAATGCTATGCGAGAAAATTTGTCAAATCTATCATCAAATTTTTTTTAGTAAAAATATCATGAGGATGATGACACAATTTAGTTCATTGATCTCTTCCTTAATTTATTGCTTCATTGATCTTTTCCTCAATATCTCAAGTCCAAAGTGACTACTTCATAGGACACAATTTCGTTACAGAATGGAGATATCAAATAAGAGGAAAGTAATTATTTATTGTGCAATCCATAGGAAATTATTGCTTTATTGTTTGTTATTGTACATGTGTGCTACTTATTTATCTTTCGTTTTTCATTCTTGTATAATATACATTTTGTAGTATGTGGCAAAATTAGATATATGAGCTAGATTTTTGTTTCTGTTCTCCGATAGTTCAAACTCCATGCATTATGGACATTTCTGAATGCTTTTAATTCTTAAAAGCACCAAAGCATGTTACTATCTGCTTTGATTGATATTGAGGAATTACACTCTAGCAGTTTGGGCATTTATGTTCTCCAATAGTTCAAACTCCATGCATTATGGACATTTCAGAATGCTTTTAATTCTTAAAAGCCCCAAAACATGTGACTTTCTGCTTTGATTGATATCTAGGAATGGAGACCTCAACTGGTTTTGTTAATTTATGAAAGAACCCCAACTTTATTCTGTGTATGTTATTTTAGTTTATGTTACAATTGGGTAAGTCATTTTACAACATAAAATGATTCATTATAGACAACATGAACTGAGACAAAGAGAAAGTGTTATTGGAAGAAACTTGCATATATTGTTAATAACATCATGTAAAGGCCAAATTGTCCATATGGACCAGACTCCTAACACACTAGGTTGTTGTGTTGTGTCTCTTTCTTCACAATTAAATCCAACAGAACATCTATATCCAATTTGATATGAGTTGATATGTGTCTTTAGTCAAATGTAGACATCCTTAACTTTAGTCAAAATTAATAATAAATATACATTCCTATATTTCTAATCCCCTATATCTAATTTAGCCATACAAAAACGAACTCTATCATCTCCGCCCTTCTAAGAAGATCACCAAAAACAAAGAATAAAAAATTATCATAATTAACCAAGAAGCTACCACTCACCTCAGCGATCAATCAAATCGAAAGCTTCTCCAATCAAATTTTCAATTAAATTTCTTAGCTAATCTTCTAATTTCTCTTATACTCAATATCGATAGAAAAAAAAATAAGGGAAATTGACAGCTGGGTAGATGGGTAGATGAATTAATAATAGACATACATTCCTAAATTTCTAATCCCTTATATCTAATTTATCCATACAAAAATGAACACTATCATCTCTGCCTTTTTAAAAAGATCACCAAAAGCAAAGAATAAAAAATTATCATAGTTAACCAAGAAGCAAAACACTTACCTTAGTGATCAATGAAATTGAAAGCTTCTCCAATCAAATTTGCAACTTAATTTCTATTCTAATTTTCTGATTTCCCTAATCTCAAAACACATGAAACAAAAATAAGAAAAATTGTCAACTTTTTTGCCTTTTTAAATAGATTACAAAAGCAAAGAATAAAAAATTATCAAAAGCAAAGAAACGCTCGAGTTTCGACAGCTACCTTGGTTCGACGGCGAAACGGCGGTGCCCTTCGAATTCGACGAATCGACGGCAGGTATGCGAGTTTAAGACCTGGTAGCCAAATAATTTATTATATATGTCTCTCTTCGCAGTCCATGGACAACGACAAAACCAAATAACTCAAATCCTAATCTTAATGTATTGTAATAATGATTGTATTATATCGCATGCCATTTGGTGCATATTTATAGTTAAGTTTCACTATTAACAGGTAAAATCCTATCAATCTAGACATAACTCATAACAAACTTATCTAAACATATACCACAAAAAGAAATATATTTACCACTGGAATCTAATTTCGTGGAACCTCAAAGCAGATCCCTTCTCCCTCTCCTTTACAGGAGCACCCATCCTCCCCCTGCCAACCAAACAAACACAAATTAGCCACATTTCGCCAACAAATACAGATCAAGATCTCCAAAATAAATATAAAAAATAAATCAACTCCATGCAACTCATCTTACTGAAGGAAACTCCTCCACCTCCACCACTTCAAACTCCAGTCTCTACTCTTACCATCAAAATCAAGACTTATTCAACCGCCAATCATCACCAAAAATACATACTAAAAAAATACATCAAAAAAGGGGGAAAAAACCTTCATACCTCCAGTTTGCTACTTCCTTTCGCCTCAGATCTAAATTCCTTTCCATAAACAAACTCATTGATCTTCAAACACAAACAAACAAATAAACAAATCAGCGCGGATTTTAAAGCGAAAAATCCCAAACCCTCAAACAAAAAAAACTTACATCGCAAGCTTCAGATCCGGAACCCGCCAAATCCGGCTCCTATTTCAAAATCAAAGCAGCAAAATCAACACCAGAAACTAGCAAAAGAGGAATCGGCGGTGATTTTGACGAACTGAGGGAGGACGTGGGACAGGAAGTCGGAGAGAGCGGCGGCGAATAGGAGGCGATCGAGCTCGGAGCTGAGATCGAGATCGGAGAAGTGGAGGTCGAGATCGGTGTCGAGGTAGGGATTGGAGGAGGAGAGAGATGGAGGAAGAGGGGGGAAAGGGCGGTGCAGGTCCAGAGAGGAGCTGAATAGAGAGAATATGAAGAGGTTTTAGATTTAGTTTTTTTTTTTAACAGAGAAGATGATGCGGCTGTTAATTTTTTGGGGGGCGCTGCACGTGCATAACACGGATATGTTTAGTGGATTTAGTTTGGGCGTATATTGCACAGGTTTGCTCAGTTACAAAATTATGGTTTGTTTGTTTACAACCCCAACTCTCCCATTAAAATAGTAAAGATTTTGATAGACATACTTCGATTTTATTAGTGCCAGTTTGCCATTATGCAATAACTAGTAGTTTACACGTGCGATGCACGTTTTAATAAATATAGTTTTTTAAAATAAAAATTTAGATGTAGTCTTGATTTGAACCTAGGACCTCCTTTATAATAGTTATGCACGTGTGTTACATGGATTGGTAGATTGACAAAACATTTACAAATGACACTAAGGCCTTCTCCCATTATATTATTAGAGATTTATTGGTTGGTCTCAGCGATAGGAGTGTTCTAAGACGTAGTTGCAATTGTAGTTGCAACTATGTTGCATACATCCTAGTGCATTTAAAATTTACAACTAGTAATTTTGTTGCTGATGGAATGTAACTAGTAATTTTAACAAAGGCAAAAGTGCAAATTAGTCCAATTGCAATGTAACTAATTATTTCCCTCCTTTACATTTAGTTATGAGGTTGCACACATTGACATAAGACATATTCGAGGTTGTAATTTCTTGTTAGAAAATTCGGTAATGTGTCAAAGAGGAAGTAAGTTGAAAGATGAGTACTTTCTTTTTTTTTTAATGACAAATGTGGAGTACATACATCATATTTCATTAATAAGAACTTAACAAATCAAACTCAGAACACTGGGTTAAAATGACCAATATCCTACAGAATAAAAAATAGAATATAACATTTCCAGTCATATGCGGGAGGGTGGATGTACATCATACAGAATAGAAAATAAAATATAACACCTCCAAACATATATGGGAGGATGGGACAGTGCAAAACATAAAGTATAAAGCAACTTGACCAATACAGACAACAAAAACAGATCCCTCCAACATAATCGTGGAGGGTGCATAATCGTGGAGGGTGGGCTGCTGATATAATGTGCTTTTGCTCAGTCAAGAGTGGGATCGTTCACAATCTTCTCGTCATCATACTCGTTCACATGGAATGCACTGACTATCCTTTCTTTCAGTCCCATCACAACAACTATGGCAAAAAAAAAATTTGAGATGCATAATGTGAATTAGATTACCAGAAATACTATTACTAGTCCCATGAAAGTAAAAGTTATTTCTACTCAGCTATTAAACTCAGGTCGTTGTGGCAATGAAAATATATCATGCTTTCCTCATCCCATTTCGCTTGTTAGCAAACTTGGGGCCTACCACAGGGCCTCGTACCCCAGGGGATAAATGTTCGCTCTAAGAGCCCTTAGAACCTTGATAAGGACTGTTTTGTTCCTAGGTAGTCAATGAAAATGTGGTTTCTCATTTCTCTGTGCGCGTGGCAGAACCCACAATTGGTCACACTATTCGGCTGTCTCTTAACCAGGTTCTCCCCAATTATGATCGTATCGTTGAGAACTAGCCAGAGAAAAGTTTTTACTTTCATGGGTGCCTTGGTCTTCCAAAGTAAGGTTGACCATTTAGGTATACATCCTCTAAAATGGATGTGGTTATAGAGTTGATGTACCGTAGATGATCCATTATTTTTCAACCCCTAGGATTTCCGGTCTGGGTCATAAGAAATCCACTAGTCTAATTTACGCATTCCTGATTGTGTAATGTAGGTTTGAAGTTCCCCTAGTCTAATTTGAGACTTTTGGCGCCATGTGCCCCTTTTCCATATCTTAGCAACCGAGATATGAGGTTGGGATGCTTGGTCATAAAGTTATGGAAACAATTCTCTAAGGGCGTGTGCATTAAATGAAAATCGGGTATTACAACACTCCCTCCTTAGAATAGTTCCATCCCCGGAACTACAGTCAAGAATGAACAACAAAATACTCACAACAAGCACAAGAAAAAAAATACAAAGATACAAAATACAAAATACAAATCAAGCAAAAAGCTTGAGATAATCCTTCAACATTCTCTCCTCAGACTCCCAAGTAGCCTCTTCAACCAAATGGTTTCTCAAGATTACCTTGACCATCCGTATCGTCTTATTCCTCAAGACTTTCTCTCGATGATCAACAATCTCGACAGGAGACTCGATGTAATGAAGATCAAACTGCAAACCTTCCGGCACTTCAGGCAAATGATGACTCGGATCTGGAATATAACCTCTTAGCATAGATACATGAAAGACATTGTGCACCTGAGATAACTCTTCCGGTAATTCAAGCCGGTAAGCAGTTTTCCCGATCCTTTTCAATATCTTGTACTAGCCTATAAACCTCAGGGCTAACTTCTCGCCTTTGCCAAATCGAACCACACCTTTACTGGGCGATACTTTCAGAAAGACGAAGTCACCGACCTCAAATTCAAGGTCCATTCTCTGGTTGTCTGCATAGCTTTTCTGCCTGCTCTGAGCTTCTACCAACCCTTTCCTTGATCAAAACAATCTTCTGAGAGGTTTGCTGCACAAGCTCAGGCCCAAACAATTGACGCTCCCCAACTTCAAACCAACAAGCAGGGGTCATGCACTTCCTGCCATACAATACAAAGCTTCGTACGGCGCCATCCCAATACTGGTCTGAAAACTGTTGTTGTAGGCAAACTCTACCAAAGGTAAATGCCTTTCCCAACTGCCTCCAAAGTCTAGTATACAACACCGAAGCATATCCTCGAGAATACGGTTGACTCTCTCGGTCTGTCCATCGGTTTGCGGATGAAAAGCAGTTCTGAAATCCGTCTTGGTACCCAAAGCTGTCTGAAGACTCCTCCAGAAATGCAAAGTAAACCGCACATCTCGATCAGACACAATAGTTGACGGAACACCATGAAGCCGGACGATCTCACCAATATACAACTCAGCTAACTTGTCCATCGAAGCAGTGAGTTTCATCGCCAAAAAGTGAGCAGACTTGGTTAGTCGATCGACTATAACCCAAATCGCATCATTGCCTTTAGGACTCTTAGGCAATCCCGTAATGAAATCCATACTGATGCTATCCCACTTCCATTCCGGAATAGGTAACGGTTGTAATAGACCTCCGGGTCTCTGATTTTCGGCTTTGACTTGTTGACAAACCTCACACTTCGCCACAAATTCAGCCACATCCCGCTTCAAACCTGACACCAGAATTGCGGTTTGATGTCTTTGTACATCTTAGTACTTCCAGGATGTACCGACAAAAGAGTAACATGCGCCTCATGAAGAATACTCCCTTTCAGGTCCGCCAGATTTGGAACACATAGTCTATCTCCAAACCACAGCACTCCATCCTTGATTTGAAATCCCCCTCTATCCAACCATCTACTTAATATCTCAATTGCACATTTAAAACTTCTATCTATGTCACCAGCTGCCTAAATCTCAAACAGATATTTAAAACCTCAATTATCTACTTAATTAAACTTAGAGAATAAACCAAAACTTTCATGCGCAATACATGCTGTTATTAATTAGTGTGTTTGCAATTAGCAAAAGAATAATTAGTGTGTTTGCAATTAGAAGGGGAAAAAAGGGGGAAAAGAAAAGAAACTGTAACATATGCACATATGAAATCTGTGAAGTAATATTTAAGTTACTTAGAGCATCCACAGTGGGGTTTCTTACTTTTAGGCAAAATGAAAAGAATAAGAATGGAATTGGACGTATGGTCTGCAGTCATAATTGCCAATTTTTTCTTATTTTTGGTTGGAACGATACATCTTGTATCGTTCCTCCAAAAACAAACCAAAAAAAAAAAAAAAAAAAAAACTGGGAAGCCCTCGGACGGGACATCATGTCCCGGCCGATCAATGATCAAACGGGACATGATGTCCCGTTGGAGGTGTTTCCCAATTTTTTTTTTGCAAAATTCGGCAAGGACGATACATCTTGTATCGAATGTATCGTCCGAGCCATTAAAAAAAAAAAAAAAACGACGAGACATCATGTATCGTCCTCTATATTTCTATATTCGCTGCGCGACTTCTCAAATATGAGAATGCACTGTAGATCGTTTGCTATTTTTTGAGAAAATAGCAAACGACTGCAGAGCTCATTTCTCATATTATTCTCAAAATATGAGAATATGAGAATTATGAGAAACGACTGTGGATGCTCTTAGGAGGTTAAATTCATTGTACCCATCCCAAATTGATGAGACCTATTTTTATTTTTTAATGAATACACTTAATTATAATCAGAACCAGGTGAGACTTCTCATGAATGAAATCTTAGTTACAAAACATTATGAAAGAAAAATGCTTTGTATATGTGACCTCGATGTAGCTCATATATATGCTTTAATAAATGTCATCAAATTTTGTTAGGTTAATGAACGAAGACTGATATATATGTACAAATAACATATGAAACTTCGTCATAAAAAAAAACATGTGAAACTAAATACACAATCTCGATATTCATAACCACCAATATCAGCCCTCCAACTCTAATAAACTTTTTTTTTATCAGAATAAAAAAAAAAAAGATTTAGAGATCTCAAAAAAAAAAAAAAAAAAGAAGAGAGAGGGGGGGGGGGGGGGGGGGGGGGATCTACTCATCTGGCATCTTTTCTATTTCTCGATATATAATGATTATCATCAGTATTCAACTTTAATTTACCATAATGAACTAAATAGGACGCATAGTGCAAAAGTTATAGCTTTATGTAGTCAATAGAAAAATTGACCAATATTTTAAAAACTCTTATTGCATTATGGAAAACTAGTAGTTTATACGTGCGATGCACGTCTTAATAAATATTTTTTATTAAAAATAAAAATTCAGACATAGTCGGAATTTGATCTAAAATTTCATTTACAACAGTTATGCGCGTGCGTTGCACCGGTTGGTAGATGGACAAATTACACTAAGGCCTTCTCCCATTATAGTAGTAGAGATTTTATGTCTTTTATTCTCAATATTATGTCTTTTGAAATAAAAATTTTAAATGCTATTTTGATCGTATAAATTAAGTAATATTTTTCAATATACACCATGTTTGAAAGTAAAATAATTCTCAACATAAATTTGTAAAAATTATATTTATAGTAGTTGTAATTTGTACATAAACTTTTCATTAAAATTTCTCTAATTAAAAAAATAAGATAAAATAGTTGAAACAGCATGATTGCTTGGACGTAATATGAAATTGTGAGTGTGTTAAGTTTTTACAACGAAATTATAATCTGTGGTTGCAATTTGTATATCATTTTCCGTGACATTCATATTTTACAGAAAGAAAAGTTCTTTCGACAAATTGTGCGACACTTACTTTTATGCTTCTAATCCTTGCAAGACCACCTCAATACCTGCTCGATCCAACTCCTCAATCAGATGCTTCTGAATTGTAATCAAACTGGATAAACTGTTCTTGCGACTAAGTGCATCAGCAACAACATTAGGTTTTCCTGGATGATATTTGATCTCAGGTCCCATGTCCTCAAGCACGTCCAACCATCTTCGCTGCCTCAAATTCAGATCCTTCTGCTGATATATGTACTTCAAACTCTTGTGGTCCGTGTACATGTTCAATTTCTCACCGTACACGTAGTTCCTCCATTGCTTCAGGGCAAAGATAATCGCAGCCAACTCCAAATCATGAGTCGGGTAATTCTTCTCATGCAGTAGTAGTTGCCTAGACCCATAAGCAATTACTCTTCCTTCTTGCATTAAGACACAACCAAGCCCACGATGTGAAGCATCGCTGTAAACATCATACTCAACACCTGCTCTAAGCAAAGCCGAAATAGGTGCAGTAGTCAGCTTCTCTTTCAACTCCTGAAAGCTCGCCTCACATTACTCAGTCCACTTGAAGTTCACATTCTTCTTGGTTAGACCAGTAAGCGGCACGGCTATCTGAGCATAACCTTGAATGAATCTCATGTAGTATCCAGTCATTCCAAGGAAACTTCTGACTTCCTTCACTGTAGTAGGCCTAGCCCAATCTCTCACTGCCTCTATCTTCTGAGGGTCAGTTGCCACTCCCTCTTTAGAAAGGATGTGACCTAGGAATGCCACTTCAGATTTCCAGAAATCACACTTGGATAGCTTGGCATACAACTCCTGCTCTTCCAGCTTCTTCAAAACTGCTGCCAGATGCTCGGTGTGCTCCTCCTCTGACTTGGAGTACACGAGAATATCGTCAATAAACACCACGACGAAAGAATTAATGAACGGCCTCAGAACTCTGTTCATTAAATCCATGAAGATTGCGGGTGCATTCGTCATTCCAAATGGCATAACTAAGAATTCGTAATGCCCATGTCGAGTTCTAAATGTAGTTTTGTGCACATCTTCAGCTTTCACTCGAACTTGGTGATATCCTGATCGAAGATCTATTTTGGAGAAAACAGCTGCTCCTTGTAGACGATTGAACAAGTCATCAATCCGGGGAATATGATACTTATTCTGAACAGTGACTTTATTCATCTCCCGGTAATCGATACACATCCTCATCGATCCGTCCTTCTTCTTTACCAAAAGCACTGGTGCTCCCCAAGGTGACGCACTAGGTTGAATAAAGTCTTTCTCCAATAATTCCTCAATCTGTCGTTTCACCTCATCCTGTTCAACTGGAGCCATCCTATACGGTGCCTTAGAAATTGGTGCACTTTCCGGTTGAACAGTGATGCTGAACTCCACATCACGATGCGGGGGTAACCCAGAAAAATCATCCAAGAACACAGTCGGATAGTCCCTAACCACAGGAATCCTTTGCACTTCCACATGAATCTCTTCCTTGTTGATAGCTGCCACCAGCCTGGAACACTTCTTCTTCCCTTGGAAAGTGACTTCAGGTCCACCTGGAGCCTTCACTATTACTGTCTTGGTCTTACACTCGTTGCTTGCACTGTACACCGACATCCAATCAATACCAATGATAACATCGACTCCCAAGATAGTCAGCTTGATCAGATCAATCCCAAAGATTCTGTCCCCAATCACAATCTTGCCATCCGCATAGTACCGATCAGTGGTTAAAGTTTCCCCTGATGGAGTAGCTACTGCTAAAATCTTGTCTGGAAAAATCTTCGATTCAACTCCCAACACTTTAGCAAATTTAGGAGACACAAAAGTATGAGAGGATCCAGTATCGAACAACACAACAGCTTTCATTCCATTTAAATAAAGTTCGCCTGTTACATAATACACACCCATTACGTAACAGTTTCACAAAATAAGCGGGAAAAAGAAATAACATAAACCTCTAGACATCCGCCCTCGTACCAGTGATGACATGATCTACTTCATCAGCATCAGCTTCCATCAAGGCAAATACCCTGGTTGGTACGATCTCTTCCCAGTCTGCTGCATTGGTACATTGCGATTACCATTCTGTGGCTTGGGGCATTGAAATTGGTAATGTCCCGTCTCACCACAGTTGAAGCAAGTTACCGCAGGAGGTCTCATCACATTGTTCCCAGGTCTTCCAGCCACACTAATAGCATTCGCCCCTGTCGGTTTGAACCTTTGTGCAGATGGTTGTCCCTTGAAACTCCCAGAATGTGCGGGCCTCTTTTCAGACTACCAGTTGTTCCTCCGGTTCTGAACAACATGGAACTGCTCCATATCTGCTTCCGTGGCTGCTGCACGCTTGACCAACTTGTCGAATCTTCTGATACCAAGAGGTATCATCCGGGACCTCAAGCTCGGCCTCAATCCATACTCGAACTTATGAGCCTTCTTCGCTTCATCCATCACTAATTCAGGAGCATACCTAGAGTGCTGAGTGAATTTGGTTTCGTACTCCCTAACGGACATGCCACCTTGCTGTAGTGACAGAAACTCCATAGCCTTCTTCTCTTGGACGTCGGAGGGGAAATAGTGACTGCAGAATTCTTTCAAAAATTCCTCCCAGCCAAGAACTATGCCTCCCATTGTCCGCTTCATCGACTGCCACCACACAGCCGCATCCTTCTCAAGTTGTAGAGTCGCCAACTTCACCTTGCTGCGTTCAGGGATCTCCAGCACTTCGAAGATCGT
Organism: Hemerocallis citrina; assembly: GCA_017893485.1. NCBI lineage: Eukaryota > Viridiplantae > Streptophyta > Magnoliopsida > Asparagales > Asphodelaceae > Hemerocallis > Hemerocallis citrina. Next base: position 130,694,679 of record CM030367.1, on the reverse strand, counting down.
CTCTATATGGCGAATCCTGTTGCCAACTGCATCAGGCTCCGACTTCCCTTCGAACACAGGTGGTTTCATCCGTTTGAACGATTCCACGAGTTTGATCGCTTCGGGCACCGGATTCGCATGTACCCTTCCTTGGTTCTGATTCATGGCCACGGCGTTGAGCGTCTGGTAGACCCTCGCGAGTTCCGTTTCCAGATCCAGACCTTCCCCGTTTCTAGCTCCTCTTATAGCCATATTCTGATGCAAAAGATCCATTAAATTCGAAGTATAAACATGAATTTTAAATCAACTTGCATTTCATTGAATTCCAAACTTTATACATTCGAATTGAAAAACATTTCTTGACATCAGAATGAAAATAGTAGAAGCTACAACAGTCTAACTCCTACAGTTTCTCTTTGCTTCTTGAAGTTCTCTCCGTAGTTCATCAACTTCTTCCTTCAGCACATCGGTCATATTCTTCCTCTTCTCGAGTTCCCAAACTGAGAACTGCAAAGTCGTCCTTTCGCTTTGCCAATTGAGCCTCCAATAGTCCAACTCTCTTCCGCAGTGTTTCTACCCGTCTCTGAAGAGAAGTCACAAGACTACTTGGAACTGGTTCTTCTTCTTAGTCAGAAGAGTCATCAGATGAATCCGGAGGTGGGGTGATCTCTCGGGATTCAGGCCATTCTTCTCCTTCAGAATCTGCTTGCCTTGGGTAGTACTCTTCCTCGAAATCTGCTTGTCCAGGATGGTACTCTTCCTCGATGATATGCCAGTCGTCGTCTCCAGCAGGGTCGAAGTGATCAGCCATCTTAGAAATAGGGAGGAAGAAGCATAAGTCATAGAGCAACACAAATGTAAGTCACTTACATTTAAATCTCTAGACTCAAATGCACACTCTAATGTCCACTTCTAGGGTATCGTTCCTTATAAATTTGTACAAGTGTGAAGCGTGGCTCTGATACCACTCTGTAACGCCCCGAATTCCAAAATACACTGAATTCGAGATTCCACAGGATCTTTACACTACATTTAGTACAATTTTACAAGAAAATTTGAACTTTTCACTTTACATCAGAGTTACATGAAAAATATTACACTTTACATTTGCACAGCGGAAGTAAATTTACAACATTTAAATAAATACACAATAACATTGAATAATCTCTAAGCATTTGTTCCACTTTAATCTTTATCATGTCATTTACCTTGCATACAAAACTGTGGGTACGTCAGTTTATTCAACCGACGAATATTATACACGGCCATCCTCTCTATGCCGGAAATAGTATAACTCATTTTCCATATTTAACAAACACAAACTTGTTACATATCAAACTAAAGGGAATACCCTAATGATGTCGTGTTGTGATTGTGCACTTAGTCCTTAATGCAATTATTTATATTACATGACACTAATGCACACTTGTTCGGATTCTATGCATCCCATAATACATAGGTCCGAGGGCAAGCCTCTTAATCGTTCTTCATCTTATAGGGTTCAATCCCTCGTCATGACTTAATCTACTACTGTAACTACGGTAAGTATCTTAGATGATCTATGAGTACAAGCTCGTGTACAGAAAACCTGGAGGGGAATCCCCCGCCATGTCTTGACGCATCAAGCATGCATTCTGTGGCAATTCAGCCTCTTTCATGGCACACGATCCTCTTGCAGTCACCAAACATCCTACAAGCGTCGCCAAGATCCCGATCTTCTGTGAGTAGTGCCCATGCCATGTCTCAACCATGCATTCTGTGAATCACACCCACATCGCAGACTCGAGGCTCTCATACTTGTGTTTTTCTCTCACTTTCATCACAACTTCACTATGTACTAATCCTTAGTTTTTTATTAGAATCATGAACAAAATCAAAGCTCTAGAGTTTGCCTCTCCACTAAACCGGACTTATTCATTCATTCAAACATGACCAACCTTGGTCTTTCATTTCATTTCATTCCAATTGCCGGGGGAGACTTAGCTACTCCTTTGTTTCAATTCCAATTCATAATTTTCAAAATTGAGCGTTTCCAGCTCATAAGTTCATCTTCATAATCATAACAGATTTTCTCTTTCAATAGCATGATTTCTAATTTATTTATGAGTCCATAGCCATACATGGAATTCAATTATTCCTTATGTATTTCATCAATAATATTACCACATTAAAATCACATCACTAATGAATATTCACATTTCATAATTTTCACACTATTCTCCAATGAGAATAATTCACATCACATTACTACATATAATTTATATCTTTATTATACTTCTTTTCTACCATTTTATTTCAAGTTCTTTTGCAAATTACAACCTCCACAAAAATAGAATTGTAGAACCATAGTTCTAATTATACATTTATTCTCAAAACATACTCTATTTCATGTAAATAATTCTAAAATTATTTTTCACAAGTCCCACATAATTTTAGGATAATAATCATATTTTTTTCATAATTTTTCAATCATAAAAAATCCCCAAAAAATAATTTTTCCCCCAAATTAAATACTGGCCAAGCCCAATATTCGAACCCACAACCAGAGAGAAACAAGCCACAGGCACAGGCCACTAGGCCACTTGCGCCAGCGGTATAGAAAGGCGCTGAGAGCATTAAGTGCTCTCGGCTGCAGTCCATTTTATTTTTAAATGTAGAAAACAATATATGGTGCTAATAAGATTCGAACCCTCAACTTCTGAGAAGCCCGCACAACACTGTAGCGAACAAGAGCATCCCGACCACTCGAGCTATAGGCTCGGGTTGTCATAGATACAACTCGAAGTCTACTTGAATTAATCCTCTCTGTTTAGTAAAACATTTCGATGTTCAAAAGGCTCTCATTTGATTTTGCTTTTATTAAACTCACTGTAAAATTCCAGATTAATTATTCTCAACTTAATTTACACTCCAGTATATAAAAATAAATTTTTTCCCAATAATTAACACATATCTTCCATACAATTAATTCGAATTATAAACTACCACTACCACATTTCTTTTTCGACATTTCTTATCAAGTTTAACATCACTAATCTCTTTATTAGCAATCTTTATATCAATTCTCTGTTTTTAAATCATTTCACAAACCCCCAAATTATATTTTAAGTCATCTATTACAACATTATCACAAGAGTCCATTTAACCACATAAAGCAACCTTGTCAATCTACTAACTTTTGCATATAGTTCTTGATGTTAATAATGAATTTTTCCTCAAGCAAATCATAACTATAATTTATTTATACACAACTTAAGTTTAAGGATGGCATCACATACAAGTTATATATCAACATTTCAATCAACTAATAGGCCAATTTTCCAATTAAAGTGTACTCTTATTAATCTTTTTCATGCATCATCAATTTAATTTAATTCTAGCATGCTTTCTAATTAGAAATATAGAAAATTACCCACCTTGATTGGAGAGAAGTACAAATAGCAACACCTCCTAAACAAATGTCCTTGCCACGAGAACGGTCCTCCTCCTCGTCGACGCGCACACAAGCTCCAAGAATGCCAACCCGAGCCTCCTCTTGATGCCGGCCTTCCTCTTGTTGATGCAAACACAACTCTCACACAATGACACAATCTCTCAATCTTTTAACTCACTTACTAAACTACTAGCAATGTATTTTAAACTATAGGTTTGGAGGAAATAATTAGCACAAGAATAACTAGGCTAGGGGGGGTATTTATACTAAAAATTTAGGAATATGGAAGGCTAAGATTAACTTAGGAGTTAGGATTAAAAGGCTAGGATTCAAGGAGAAGTTACAATAACCAACCATGATCAAGTAACCACCACCCATGACTCCACTCAAAATTTTCATTTTTCCTCCTAGTCAAAACCGGCCTCACATGTGTGCTTTTTGCACGTGCACGTGCAATGCACGTGCATGCAACTTGTCCCCATTTAAAAATTGTACATTATACATAAAAATAATCTTTAAAATGTATTCTACATTACAAGTTGTATTTAAAAATAAAATAGCTCATGGGCTTTAGTTTATGGACCAAAATAATAATTAAAAAAAGATAACAAATAAATTAGATTTGGGCTTTTAAAAGAAAGGTTTTTGTCTATTTGAAAAAGGGCTTTATATAAAAATAATTAAAGGGCACATATTTAAATATCTATACTCATCATAATGAAAATGATTACCAAAAATATTGCACGTGCACACTATGTGCAAAATAAAAAAAAATCATTAAATGAAAATCGGGGTATTACAGAAACACTTGCCACCACATGTCTCTCAAGTCAATAATGCCTATGTATTTTCTTCATACAGGATTTTTCCCGTCTGATAAGATGGTAGACCCCCTTGTGGGCATTGACCCCTTTCCAAAGGAATCTCTTCCAGACTCGATCTATTCTTTAGATGACCCATTCAAGAGCTCAAAGATAGACATGTAGTATCAGAAGATTGGATAACACCGCCTTGATAAGAGTCACTCTACCCCCCATGGATAGAGATTTTATTTTCCACTCAGACAACTGATCTTCCACTTGGTCAATAATCAACAACCAATCTGATTTCTTAAGTTCACCTGATCTAACTAGCAAGCCCAGATACTTGATAGGGAAGCTATCCAGTTTACAGTTGAGAATAGTTGCATGTTCGTTTGCATCCTCTTATATAGCAATAGGGATAAATGGCACTTTTGTGAAAATTAACCCATAAACTCGACCATGCCTCGAAGCAATACAATGTTCCTTTAAAGGCAAATGTTTCCCCTAAATTCTCATTTCCAAACAGTAAAGTGTCATTGGCGTATTCCAAAGGAGACTATGTGAAGGGTGTGGTTGGGTGCACATGATCTAGAGGTTACATTAATCTTTTACCAATAATCAATTTATCTCTCAAGTCTTGCTGGAAAATAATTTGTTTACAATGAAAAACTTTCATGTGAAGTACTACCTCAAACTTGAAGATAAAATTAATAATTTTAGAGATCTAGAAAATCCTAGATTTTAGTCTTGATTCTCCAGCATTTGATAAGTCTGAAGAAATAGCTATGATTGGAGCCGTACAGTATAATTTGGAGAATAAACTTGGGCTCCACCAAATCTCAAAGATATAAGCGTCAACCGCAATTGGCGGCCGACTGCCCAAAGTGGTTACTTGTGATAATGCGATCGACAGCTAACACTTTCTTTTTCTTCTCTTTCAATTCTTCTGCTCACTTCCCCTCTTCCTTTTTTAATCTAATTCGTACCCATAACCGAGTATGTAAGACATAAACCCAACAGAGGTCTGCAATTGACATGTAGTCTTAAGAGTATCCGTAGTAGTTGGCTATATATCCAAAAAATGGATATTTTGAAGGAAAAAACCCTATGTAGTCGTCGTCTATATAGTCATTTTTTGGGTTTTGAATGAATAGGAGATGGCTATATTTGGCAGCGGAAATGGCTTTATCCATATTTTAGAAATCGGAAGATCATCTACCGTTTTATAGTCGGACGGTATATGATTTGTTGTCTGAGACAAAATTTTTGATTCAGAAACTTTCGAACGGCATATGATATGCCGTTTGGAAAAAAAAAACAAAAAAAAACAAAAAGTGAAGATGGCAAATGATCTGCCGATTGAGGGGGGAAAAATTAAAATTTATGTGTCGGACGGGAGATCATCTGCCGTCCTTCAAATTTTTTTCTCCCGCTTTCTACGATAAATCATCAGACGATATATCATGTTCCGTTTGTTCCAAACAAATCCATTGTATGAGTATTGACGACTGCAGCACTAGCCCCTATTCGCTATTTCTATATTTTCCATATACCAATTTTCTAAGAGCATCCACAATGGCGTTTCTTATTTTTTAGAAAAGGCATGTATAGAAATAGAAAAGATCGTAATGTCTGCAGTGGTTGTTTGCTAAAAATTTCTTTTTTTTTTTGAGTGAGACGATACAACATTTATCAACACTTGTCTCGTGTCTAGAGTTTTTTAAAAATAAAAAAAATTGGAAAACCCATGGAATATACCCAGTTGGAAAGCCCATGGAAAGACTCAAAATTTGAAAACAAAATTTTAAAAAAAATAAAAATTAAAACCCATGGGACACAACATGTTGTTGTGTCTGATCACTTTTGTGATCAGGGGTTTTATTTATTATTTTTTTTTTAAAAAAAATTGGGAAGGACGATACAACATGTATCGTCCAACCCAATTTACAAAAAAAGAAAAAAAATATTACGGAACGAGACAACTTGTCTCGTCCGATTATATTTAAAAAAATTAAAAATATTGAGACGATACATGTTATATCGTCTCCTATATTTTGATATTCACAAATTTGTTTCTCATATTTGAGAAGGGACTGCAACTCGTTTACCATTTTGTAACAAAATAGCAAACTAGTGTAGGTGCTCCATACTGTGGAGGCTGTAACAAAACGATACAGATGCCCTAATGAAATTATGCATTGATGTACTAGTATTTCTGAAGAGCTAACATCTGTTGCGTTTGTTTAAACAGTTCCACATGTTCAAGATACCAGTCTTCCCTGGCCAGCGCCAAGCCACGAGCATCCTCCCCTCCAATTTAAACCCCCTAAAATCCAACCATTCGTCATTCGAAAAGAAGAGAGAAGGATCAACAAACAACAAAAACAGATACCGAAATTCTCCATTCAAATCAAGAAAGAGATCAAGAATGAGCAAACCATCAGCAACCTCTCCATCAATCGAGATCAAGAATCTCAAATTCACGTACCCCGGCATTGACGGCCACCCGCCGCCCGGATCCACGCCGCTCATCGATGACTTCAACCTCTCCCTCTACGCCGGCCAGCGCTCCCTTCTCGTCGGATCCAACGGCGCCGGTGAGTTCCTTCAGTGAAATTTGATTCTGTTTTGTTTTTATTGAATTTGGGAAATTTGGACGTATTTAGGGAAGACGACAATACTGAAGATACTGGGGGGAAAGCACTTGGTGGATCCGGACATGGTTAGGGTTTTGGGGAGGGCCGCGTTCCATGACACTGCGCTGACGTCATCTGGCAATCTTTCCTATTTGGGAGGAGAGGTAATTTTGATTTGTTTTGAGATGTTTAATTTTGAATTTAGTAGGAGTTAGGGTTTGTTGTTTAGTTATCAACTTTAAGCTAATTCTGATAGTTGAGACCCAAGGGTTCAAAGGCTTGATTGATACCTGTTAATAATCAAAGTGCCTTTTTCGTATGGTTTCTTAGGTTGAAATGAGTTCTAATAGTTGATACAATCTTCTCCTCTTAGTGGTATGTACATGTAGTGCATAAAGTTCGGATGAATTATGTGATGATTAGCTGATGAAAACAAAACACTAGACTAATCAAACTTTCCTTGTTCCCTTGCTATTTTGAAATTTGACGACATCTACACAGTTTAAACTAGAAAGGACTGTAACATGGAATGGATATTAGTTCATATTGCTTGGAATATGATATGGAACAAAACTTGGATCTGAGTTCGCATATGTGGAGGTATCCAATCCTCCTGATGGAGGTAGTAGACGTAAAGCAGTTTGTATGTCTTTACCTACAGTTAAAAGAGGGAAAGCAAGAATGGTTGGAGGTAACAAGTGTATCTACTCTAAAAATGGTTAAAACAGTCTACATTTTGGAGTTCTAGAGATATATTGGACTACAGCATGTATATCCGGTTATCTTAATTTTTGTATCCAAACACACCCTATAAATATATATACTCCCTCCCTATTTGACTAGGGTGGAACCTTCGTCCTCAGGCTGGGTTTCCCCTCGACAAAAGCCTTTTGCAGATGCGACCAATGTAGCTTAAGTAGTAGCTATAGTTATGGTGACATCATGACCACAATTGCAGCACACAACATAACAGACACGTCAGGCTCAAGTGTTTTAGCTAATAATGATAACTATACCTGCATTCCACATCCTTCTAAATGATTATTAGATCAGAAGTTTTATATTCGAAAATTAATTGTTTTGGTCTCATTGTCATTAGAATTTTGTAGGGTTAGTGTTTTGATCAGTTACATCAGAAAGTGAAGTACTAGGATGTAGAGGCAGATTTTTACTACTGAAGCCAGAGTATAACTTAGAGAAATTTAAACCTCTTATGCAAGAGGAAGTACAGTATTTCCTGGTTTGTCAGAGTAATTCACAGTGTCTCTTATAACCAGGATTAAGCAATCTGCTATTTGCTTGAGAAGTATATAAGTACTGTTTTATCCAATTCAAAGAGAAAACAAGTTATGGTGAATGATATACGTAAACAATTTATGGTTTTGGCAGTGGAAGAGAGACGTTGCTTTTGCTGGTTTCGAGGTTTCAATACAGATGGACATTTCAGCAGAGAAGATGATATATGGGGTTACTGGAATTGATCCTAACAGGAGGGAGGAATTGATCAAGGTATCCTATTTCCTCTCTTCCAGTCAGTGAATGTTCTCATAGATTTTCTTTATGAAACGTTCAAATGGATTGCATATATTGTTTTTGCCTCAGGTCTTAGACATAGATCTGTCATGGAGAATGCACAAATCATCAGATGGTCAGAGAAGAAGAGTTCAGATCTGTATGGGTCTTCTTAGACCTTTTAAGGTGTGTCAGCTCTCTTTGTTCATAGTAGCGACTCTCCCTTCATAATCTTCAAAACTCCACATTTACTGAGTGTAACTCAAAATTATTCATGTTTATTCTTTAGGTTCTCCTCCTTGATGAGATTACAGTTGATTTGGATGTGCTTGCTAGGGCAAACCTTTTGAACTATTTGAAGAAGGAATGTGAAGAACGTGGTGCAACGATCATTTATGCAACACATATCTTTGATGGCCTTGATAATTGGCCAACACATATTGTAAGCTATACACATGATTATTTTATGAAGTTCATGTGGAGCCTTTCGCACTAAAACTAATCATAAGCTCCCAATTGCAGGTGTATGTTGCTCATGGTAAATTGCAGTTAGCATTGCCTCTGGAGAAAGTCAAAGAGATGAGTGGCCTATCTCTGATGGTGAGTATTCTACTCTGTTTTTTCCCAGTACTTCTGCTTTCCATTTCCCAGATGCATTTGTTAGTGAGAGAGTCTGTAATGATTCTTTGATACCAACATTTTAAATAAAATCGTGAGGCTGAATTCATATACATAGTCTAGCCTTCAAAAGAAAAGGAAAATTCTTAATACAGTTGATAAATTGTTAGATGCCAACTAAAACTTGCACCACACAATAATCCCTATGTTACTAGAACCAAATATAGTTGTCAATATCTTGTATATCTTACGATATGCATCTCGATAAGATACGATACGATATGTAATGAATTCGATATGTCTCTCATGCAATTTATCAATAACTTAACATATCTCATTTTATCATATTGTATCTTGCGATACAATATATTTTGCACCGATATATGATATGATATGATATGAAAAATAATAGCTTACATGTGAATCTAGGTTCGGGTTTTGTTTTATAATTCACTCGAAATGCCATTTAAAACCCAAAACATGGATCTTTAGGGTTTTGTGCCCACACGAAAAGATTTCTTCTTTGTTTATTCTGCTTATCACTTTCTTCTTTATTGCTACCGCTTTATTCATCTCGTTTTTGAGTTTATTGCAAATAACACTTTGGTTGCTTCTTCATTGGGATTTCTACTCTCCAACGTTGTTACTTTATCATTTTCTCACTTTCTTCTCTCGTCCTTCCTTTTTTTCCTGTTAATTTTATATGTTTACTCAAACTATTTTCTCATGCTTTTTTTGTGTGTGTGTATATTTAAGTTTTCTCTCTTAAAAAATTAAACTGCATCAATAAATTTGTTGTTACATCCTACAATTGTTGATAAATCAGTTTTAGGTTTTTTAATTTTAAAATAAGAGGTACATTATTAACAATTTTAGTTCAAATCATAAAGTATCTTATTCTCATATCTTATGCTAGTTTTTACTACAATTGTAAGACTTTTACATATAGACTAGATGGCTACATATGTCTAAATCTCAAAAATAGTGTCATACACATGTATGCAACTGCTATAGTAGTGCACACAATCACTTATACATTAGTAAATTTTTAAATCTAGTTTACAATGTTAGTAAATTAGGGATCATAAATATTGTAATATTGAGGACACATGCACCATTTTTTTAATGGGTTAAGAATTTTTTGGACTATAGTTGATGGATATATCCTTATCTCCCTTTAAAGTCATTGATTTACCTAGATTTTGATGAATTGTGATCATAGAGATTGATGCATCATTGATTGCATCACTTTTGGACATGCGTTAATTTATCTTATAATACGACACACGATACGATATAAGATATGATATTCTGGGAAAACGATATACGATATGTATCACGATTTGACAACTGTGGAGCCAAGCACCTCACCATCTAGGCATGACATGACATGAGAACAACCAGCTTACTGTTTGCAACAGAAAGAACGTAGATGAGGACCATCTGTGAACAATATTTCAACTAGAGTTATAAGCGATTTGATAAGGAACAGCTATGGGTGTTCACATATTTGCATCAGTTTTCTTATGGAGAACATGGATACAATATGAGTATTGCCTTGAATAGTTAACTCGGTAAATACATTTCATGGAAATGGATTCAAATTCAGAGATAATTAGGAAAATGATAGGATATTATCTAATAATATTAATGATTGGCAAGAGATGCAATAACGTCTGTTCACTGTGTAACTACAAAATATCTTGCCTATTGACTTCAGTTTATGTGCACTAAATTTGGTCTCTTACATTTGAGTATGTAGTTTGGTTATTCAGAATCTCTCTCTTGGTTTAATTCAATGACATCCAGATTTGTGTCCATATGCTAAACAGAAGGATACCAAATACCCATATTTATATAATAAAACACAAAGAAAGCTATCAAGTGACTCACCTTCAATCCCCTCAAAAGCAAAGGTCCAGATCTAATCTCACAAAACACATCCCCCCCTCCCCCCATAATTTCAAACTCCAAAATCAAATCCCCCCCCCCCCCCCCCCCCCCCCCCCCCCCCCAAAAAAAAAAAAAAAAACCTAAAAAACTCAAAAACTCATTACTTTATTACTATCTCTCTCTTCTCTCTTCTCTCTTCAATTTTTCATATTTCTCTCGTTCTCTCTCTTCCATTCTTTCTTTATTTACTTAGAAATTTAGATTTTAAGATTTCAGGTTTGTAAATTTTCAGATTTTTTATGTTTTTTTTTATTGCACATGTTATATTGAAAATAGCAAATATCTCTTCAACAGTTAAATTTCATTATTTTTCACACTCAAGTTCGAAGAAGTTAGATTTTAGACCCCCATTTATAATTATTTTTCAACATATACTAATGGAAACATGAACTTTTATTCATAACTAATTATTGTCATACTATTCAAACTTGAGCTACATAATTGTTATTTTACTATTTACAGGGCTTTCATGTTTTGTATCATTCCGAAGACGTGCCTACGACGTGCCGTAGGCACGTGCCCACCGGCAAATTTAGTCTATATAATAAAACACAAAGAAAGCTATCAAGTGGCTCCCCTTCAATTGAAACCAAATTAACGGCTCAGATTCACCATCCTAAAATATATTTTTCCTCCAAAAAGTTTTTTCCCCAAATAAAAATTTTCCCCTAAAACTAAAAAAACTCATCCCCCCCCCCCCCCCCCCCCCCCCTCCCTTCCTCAAAAAAAAAAAACTTAAAAAACTCATTACTTTATTACCATCTCTCTTTTCTCTTCACTTTTTCATTTTTCTCTCTCCCTTTCTCTCATTCCCTCTCTATTTACTTAAAAATTTAGATTTTCAGATTTCAGGTTTGTAAATTTTCAAATTTTTTATGTTTTTTTTATTGCTCATGTTACATTGAAAATAGCAAATATCTTCTCAACAGTTAAATTTCATCATTTTCCACCCTCAAAGAAGTTGGATTTTACACCCCCATTTATAATTATTTTTTAACATATACTAATGGAAACATGGACTTTTATTTACAACTAATTGTTGTCATACTATTCAAATTTGAGCTACATAATTGTTGTTTTAGTGTTTACAAGACTTCGTATGTTGTCGTCCCGAAGACGTGCCGTAGGTACGTGCCCACCGGCAAATCTAGTTACTCAATATATCTAGAGAAAATGGGAAGAAGGGTGATACAATAGGGTGATACAATAGGTTTGCAGGTCTAGATGACTTGTTTGATCATATGTTTCTTTGTTATATGGCTGGTTCTGCAGAGGACGGTGGAGAGTTGGTTGAGAAAGGAGAGGGACGAGGACCGAAAAATAAGAAAAGAGAGGAAAGCAAGGGGTTTGCCCGAATATGAAAGCAGAGCTGTAGACGGCAGCCGTGTGATCGGAGACCCAGCCAAGAGTACTGCTCGAGTCATGAACAATGGCTGGGCTGCTGGCAGACTGCACTCCACAATCGCCGGCGAAGAGAATTTCTACCTCAGCTCAAATAGGGTTCTAAGGCAGTAGTTGGTCCCCCTGTCCCTGAACAGGGGTCAGTATTTCAATTGTTTTTGCTTACTGCTTATTTATTGTTTCAATTAAATGTCATGCGATGCCTTACCAAAAGGATTTTCCACACCTCAGATTGGCAGCCTCTTTCTTTATTGTATTCTGGCGAGAAAAATATATGGATAACAGAAATAATATACCAGAACAGAAAGCAAGAAAAGATTAACGTTTCTCCAATTGCATCTCTCTCCATGTTCAGAATTTGCAAGTGCTATTATAGTATGGTTGATATGTTGCAACAGTAAGAGGTCTAAAATTCAAATTCCCCTTGCATTATACGATGCACCCTATTTCTTCGAAAAAAAGAATAAAAATAAAAGCATCAGATCTTGTGCATGCTATACATGAGTTTTCTTTTGCAGTTTAACATTGGGAAAATCCCATCACTATTTTTTTTTTTTTATATAACGGGAGATTAAAATGGAGGAACTAACTGTATTGGATGAACAAATTAGCTTTCATAAATTGAACACTCAGCTGACAGAATCATATCCAAACATACTGAACCATGAATTTGGAGCTAAACAAACTTCAACTTCGACAATCAGGAAAGCTGCCCATCAATGTGAACAAGAGATAACGTAAAAATAGCCAGTCAATATCAAAAAGTGTTATTCCAATGCAACAGCCACAACCACCACAGGCAAATTGAGTATTCTTGCATACTGCAGAACAATGGCGACCTAAATACAAGGATCAATAGGCACACTAAAGTCTACATGACATCTCAGTGCAAAATCAATTAAGTTCAAATCAATATGAAAATGGTAGAATCAAACGACTTTAACACCATTTAAAGTAAAGTGAACCGAGTATTTCCACATTATCCTGGGTGCATACTACATCAAAATCCAAGCGAAGCTCCATATAATAAAAATGCATTAACCAAATTTGACAAACACGATATATTATATATATATATATGAAAATGACACTACTACGGATGACTTTCTAGCCTTGCCATGAAATCCTCGTTTCAGTTTATCACCAGTAAACATCAACTACCCCTGCAAAAGAACAAGCAGAGATGCCAACCATTATCAGTATAATATATAATATATTTGCTTACTAGCTCACTATTACAATGCACAGAAATTAATTTCCGAAGCTGTAATTTAACAAGTGTTTGACCTTGTTTGCAATGTTGTTGGAGAGCCAGTCAAGTCCCTCATAAAGCCCTTCTCCAGATGTGGCACACGTGCTCTGGATGTACCTGAAAGAAAAATAAAAACAACTGCTTTCTAGTAAGCACCTTTCCCCAAATGTTAGACTGCTTTCAATAAATAAGAATGGCTTACCAATGGCGTTGGCGAAGAGAGTGAAGGCCAAGCTTATCAGTAATTTCTGCTGCGTTCATAGCATTAGGAAGATCTTGCTTGTTAGCAAACACAAGCAACACAGCATCTCTCAGCTCATCCTAAACACAAGAATAAAAGCAGGATTACAAGATGAAATCCTGACAAGCTCGTTCAACATTTGATTTGTTCTATAAAATTGCCACTACGCATGTTCAATCAAAGTGAAATAGTAGTTTTAGACTACTTACCTCGTTCAACATTCTGTGCAGTTCATCCCTAGCCTCGACAACACGGTCTCGATCATTGCTATCAACAACAAAAATCAGACCTTGGGTGTTTTGAAAGTAATGTCTCCACAATGGTCGGATCTGTAAAGCAATACGAAAAATAAGAATTCTCATGTTTTAAATAGTAAGAATGCCATGCCCAAATTTAAATCATGGTAAGCCACTGCTAGATACAATGTATACATAATAGGTTAGGTTAATCAAAAGGTTGCGGTGTGCTTTATAATTCAGGAAGATTCAGACGAAAGATAAATGAATCTCATTGCATTCACCATGTTGTAATTTCGTAAAGGTCCAACCGAAAAACTCAAGAATATATTCCATACTTTCTGTTTTTAAATGTAATACAAGTAATTATTAATCATTTTTTCGGCGGTAAGGAATCATATCAATATCAACTTCAAGAACGATAGGACTTCAAATAAATCTGAGAGAGAGACAGACAACTGGCTGAAAACAGGATCAAACTTTCAGAACTAATCTACAAGGAAGAAGGAAAGTGCTCTGAGAATATCAGGAAATGGATCAGACACTGATTTTGCACTTCTTTCATTCAGCTACAGGAATAAATGCTGGACTTCAATGGACTGAAATGTAGTACAACTCATTCCAGTCTGAAATCTGTAAGTTCAGATATTCTGTTAGTTCTTGAATTCATCTTTAGATCCTTACTCAATAAAGCCATCAGATATTCTAGATAGTCACTAATACTCTTACAATTACTATTATTAATAACTAGTACCAATCATGTACTAAATAATGCATGGGAAGCAATGAGCTCCTCCCTTTGCTCACAATATTAACAGATACGGATATGAATACCTTGTCTTGACCCCCAACATCCCAGACAGTAAAGCTGATGTTCTTGTATTCGACAGTCTCGACATTAAATCCTGGCAAGATAATTAAAAAAAGTCTTATGCAAACTTGACAGCATAAACTGATTTAACAAACAATATCAGGGGTAAAACATAAATCCTCCTGTAAAATTTAGTATTCAAAGAATTATTAGTACTAACAAATATGCCCCCTTCCCTCTATTCAACCTAGATACATGTAGGAGAATACAGCAAAAATAAACCGGTACTGATACAGACTAGCCCGGTGGAGAAAATTAGCGTGCGAACAGATCTTTCTATCACAGGTGATGATTTTGCATAGAGAAGACAGCTGCAACTGTTGCCCTCTAATTCATACAATATGCACTAGGTCGCCACTTAGATTAATAAATACCACATGCTGTCGGATGGCATGCAGATGCAATGGTAGAAAATTTTGAAGCAAATAAAATATAGAGGTTCTGTATAGGAGTGAGTTCTACATGGACAGGGACATAGTTATCAACAGAAATACTAGTTATTGATAAAACGTTCATAAGAATTTTTTATCTCCTTAATCTTGGATAAGTCAACTACCTTTAAATCTATGATGTGCATTTACATGTTATTACTATAAGATAGTTAAAATAAATTTATTATTATTAGAAAAAAAACTGCCCTTTTTCCCAACCTTTTGATGTGAGCCAGCTATGACAAGAAAAAAATCTATCCTTTTTCTTGACAAGAAGCCAGCTCAGTGAATGACACCTCCATCCCAGTATCTCTATTATTATGCATCACAAGTAATCCTCTGGCATTTTAATCTATATGTACTTGATCACTGGAAACTGATGAATGTGCATTCAGACTTTAAATGCTAATGTCATACTATACTTCAATTATATTATTTTGGGAGTAAATTCTAGCACAAATAAAGTTGAAGAACAAGTTTATAAGAAAACAACTTCTAAAACTGGATCCCTCCCCATCAACATTTTGTACGTGCGGGTATTTTCCTTAA
This sequence comes from Hemerocallis citrina, assembly GCA_017893485.1. Lineage (NCBI taxonomy): Eukaryota > Viridiplantae > Streptophyta > Magnoliopsida > Asparagales > Asphodelaceae > Hemerocallis > Hemerocallis citrina. The sequence goes on along the minus strand of CM030367.1, from coordinate 130,678,764 downwards.
TAGGCAAACTTTTTCAATACATATAATCAACCAAACGAAATTACTGGTGAAATTTTGTATAGATAAGTACTTGCTTGAAAATAGACACAAAAGAACTGACCTACTGCCTAATATAAATTTTTAAAAAAAATCTGATGTATTAAAACCTAATTTCATAACTCAATAAAGCTGTTGATTTGTTTAGAAAAATCCATGTGGATTATTAGCTAAGTGTGTCAAACAAAAGGTTTTTAAGAAAGACAATGTAAATGCTAACAACTAATCAGTTATGAAAGCATACCGATGGTAGGAATGGTGGTGACAATTTCTCCCAGCTTCAGCTTGTACAAAATGGTGGTCTTACCCGCAGCATCGAGACCCACCATCAGAATTCGCATCTCTTTCTTGGCAAAGAGCCGACTGAAAAGCTTAGTGAAGGACAGCCCCATCTTTCCTTCTACCAAGTAAAGACAAAAATAATAATAAGACAACGAAATGCAAAAATATGATATGCATATCATTCTCAACACAAAAATTAAACTCAAAAGTGTATTATTCCACTTGTAGTACCATCTTCAAATTCTATATGAACTTCTTGAACTTCTCTGTTACGAAACAACCCCCTCAGCACAAGGCCTAAGGCTCACACAACCAACACAATTTTCCCACAAACTGAAATAATCCTACTTATCATACAAGATAGTAATTAGCTAATAATTCAAAATATACCCATCTATCAGTACACTACAAAGGCGACACAAGAACATTCACTCAATACATGAATGTCCACTATCTCCTAACTATATTGTGTGAATCTTACAATATTTACACCTAACTGCAAATCGGGGCCTAGTTGCAATATTTGGAATTTGAATAGGACAACATTGAGGTTGCAACTCAAAAGTAACCTGCAACCTCAAACCTTTAAGCATTTTTTTTTCTTCGTGCAAGAGGGTTGCAAGTGGGATGAATCCAAGAGATAATTTTGTGTCGAATTTGCATTTACACACTCCGAACATTGCTGCAGCTGCAACAGCTAATGCAAATTTGCATCAACAACAACAACATCAACTTCAGTTGCAAAAAAACTTATTCCAACCCTTTTCGAGGGTCGACCTAATTGAATGCGCAGTATCTTCAGTAGAATATTAATTATGAATTTTTTCTTTACTTTTTGCATGATTTCATATAAGTAATTCTAGAATATCACCACAATTACAAAAAATATCACAACAAAAATGGGCAGATCTCAGATCCGCGATCCTCTCTTTGAGCCCTTTCCAGCATGGAATTCAAAGATCTATATCTCGTTTCTTCGAGAAACGAGCAGATCTGAACCCTAATCAGACGATTTTCAGAGAATCTTCTGATCTAGGGTTTTGAAACGAGAGAGAGAGATAGAGATTAATGGAAGAGGGGACTTACGAAATAGGGCTTTGATTCGATCGGAGGAGGAGCTGTAGAGATCTCAGAATGCCGTCCAGATCTTGAATCAATGATGGGAAAATTTAAGCATTTTTCTCAACAATAAAAAATTATATAGAGGATTGGAATGATGAGAGGTGATGACGGACGTTAGTCACCTCGCCGTTAACTTCGCTTTGGCACGTGCGATACATGTATAGTAAAAACGATGATACTTATCTCAGGTGGACCGAGCTTGTTTCAGGAGAAGGCAGGGATCGGCGGGTGTTAAAATCATGTCAGACTAGTTTCGGTGGGCGGCGGGTGTTAAAATCATGCCAGACTAGTTTTAGGTAGGTGTGCATGTGTGTGGGCGGCGGGTGTTAAAATCATGCCAGACTAGTTTTAGTTAGGTGTGCATGTGTCGTGGATGCAGTGTACGAAGCTAAAACTGACTACATACAATTTTGATGGACCGAGTTTGTTTGTCGGCCCACCCTCCAGGATTGTTGGAGGGATTTGTTGTTTGTACAGGTCAAGTTGCTTCTTGTATGTTTTATTTTCTGTCTGTAGGTTGTATTTTGGCTCAGTTCTACGAGTTTGTATCATTAATTTCTTATTTGCTCACTTGCGTGGGGTACGGGGCCCTTACCCCCTGTTTTAGCCTCTGTTTGGTTGGCTAAGCCTTCGAACTCTTCGTTTCGAGGTGTTTGGATGTTGTCGGTTCATACCCTCATTTGGGTCATTTGGAAAGAGAGGAACTCCCGGATTTTTCAACATCGGGTCTCTTCTATTTCCGCGATGATTGATGATTTTTTATTTCTTTTCGATCTTTGGTCTTCGGGTTTAAAACCCAAAGACTTCGACCCCAATGCTTCCAAAAGATTAACTGATGCGGTTCATTGTCTGCGCACTCTTAATGCTTTATAATTTTGTTTGCTGTTAACTGTGTTCTTACCTTTTCTCTTCTTCTTCTTTTCTTACTTGCAGGATTAACTTTCTCCCTAGGGGAGCTACTGACCCTTTGCTTCTTTCTAAGCTGATGCTATTATAGTCGAGACTACTTCTGGTGTTTTCTGGGATTTTTGTGAGGCTTGCCTTCCCCATCAGTGGGATGTTTTTCCCAGTTTTTTGCCACTGTTCTTTTGATGCTATGGCAGTTATTTTTGTTATCACTGCTTTTATTTCTTTCTCTTAATCTAATCTATGGATGTTTATTTAATTTTGGCTTTAGTTTGATATTCTCTTTTGCTTAGCATGTTTGTCCCTGAGTGGGTTGTGTGCTATTTGCTTCTTATGGTGGCATCAGCCATGCTTGGCGGCCTTTTCTTCCCCGTCCTGTGCTTTTGGATGGCATGTGGTTATAGGCTTTTAGTGTGGGTCTCTTTTGTGCTTCTGGTGGTGTTGATTATTATCAGCTGTTTGGTTGCATTTTCTTTTGATCAAGTTTCTTTTGCTTGAGGAGAGGTTTCATTATGCTCTGCTATGTGTTCGGGTTGGGGATGGCATATTTGTTTCCTTTGGGTTTGGTTTGTTAGGCAGGCTGCTTGAGCCATGTTACTGCTGCTCGCTCCCCTCTTCTGAGTTTCAGTGCCCCGCCTCATGTTTGAGCCTTCCGGTGTGAGAAGCTTTCAGCTGCCTGTTTCAGTTGTGTTTCTCTGAGGTGTTGCACTGTTGTGGTTGCTTTCTGCATCTTTGCAGCGGATATACATGTTGGGAGTTGCGTTTGAAGCTTTGGCTTTGTCTCAGATGGTCTCCTTCTGTGCTCCAGCTTGCTGATCGAGTGCTTCTTTTTGCTTCCGGCTGTTATGGAGTCTCCCTAGCCTCGACGATTTGCATTTCTTTTGTTGATACTTCATTGTACTTTCATGTATTTCTTTTCTTTTTCTCTGTTATCAGTTCTCATTTTACGGCTTGTAAAATTGACTTTTGGATTAGATTTTATATATTATTATCCTGTTGGTTGGGGTTGCGAGACCCTATCCGTTTCATCAAAAAATTTCTTATTAATGAAACAGGGTGGCCATACCCCACATTTTCCCTAAAAAAAATTAAAATTGGTACTTGTGTTTTTTTTAAAATTTTAAAAATAATTAAAAGTATTGAGCAAAGGAATTATTGATCCATGTAATTTAACTTTTTTTTTAAAAAAAATTATCCTTTACATTTTTAGTGTAGTGTAGGATTGAAACATGCGTAAGTTAAACATTAAATAATATGGTCAATTCTATGCGGATCACTAACAAATGTGAAAATTTCATATACAACATTTACAAATTGATATTTCCGTATAACTCACTAACTTGCTATTCTCAATCTTCTTATATTAAATTTAACCACGAGTTTAAAAAATAACAATTTTGTCCTCTTTTAAAATCAAGGATTAAGATTTAAGGTTAGGGCTATTTTTAAACTTAAAACTTAAAAATAACTATTTTGTTCTCTTTTAAAACCCTAATCCTAAACCCTAAACCCTAAACCCTAAACCCGAAAACCCCAAACCCTAAACCCTAAATCTATAACATTAACCCTATAAGGAGAGCAAAACAGTCATTTTTAAACTCATAATAATATTTAACATAAGTAGAGTGATAATAACAAAAAAAGAACTTTTTTAGTATTGATCAATATTGTGAGTGAGTTATATGGAAATATTAATTTTTGAGTGAGGTATATGGAATTTTCATAATTGTTAGTGACCCATGTGGGAAAAATCCTAAATAATAAGCTGAATTTCGTTGAAAGCTTAGAATTTACTCAATTAAGAAATTCTTTGACTTGACGACTGTAATTTAGTGATTGACATCACAAACATGATATGAGCTGGCTCTAAATAAAACTAGTATAATGTACGTGCGATGCACGCCTAAATAAAATATAGATAGATAGGAGATGCGATCGATCTGAGTTTTTTTTTTTTTTGGAGAGAGAGGGAGTTTCGGGAGAGACGGAGAGGAGGGTGGGTTTTTTTATTTATTTAAATAATTAATTGGAGTTTAATTAGGTTGGGCTGAGATTAGGATGTGTGGTTTAGAATTAGTTAGGTTAGGATTAGATCTAATTATGTGGTGTAGATTTAATTGAGAGATTTAGTTAGATTAGGATTAGATCTAATCTAATTGTGTAGTGTAGATTTAATTGAGGTTGAATGCATACAAATCACATGTTTCTAATTGTGTGGTGTAGATTTAATTGAGGTTGAATGCATACAAATCACAGGTTCTCTACAAATGACAACTCTCCCATTATAATATTAGAGATTATAGATTGTAGTTATAACAACATGTATGAGTGAAAATTGATGTGCTTTGTAACTTGGGTGGCTTTTTTACGCTAGTAATTTATACGTGCGATACACGTTTTTATGAATATATATTTTATAATAAAAAATTTGACGTTGTCTGACATCGAACTTAAGATCTTATCTATATTAGTTATGCATATGCATTACATGTGTTTGCTGAATTATAATGTATTTGATTACAAATGAAGTTTGTTTGATGACAAACTTGTCCATTAAAATAGTAGAGATGTTAAATAATAGTGGATGGAGGATCATTTGCCAAGTTAAATCACGTGAAATAAGTAAGTACTCTCATCACCTGTACCGTATTTTTGCTGTGAAAGAATTTTTTTTAACAATATACCTATGTAAATATTGAAACTTATCAATTATGTGAATTGAAAATCTAGAAAATTTATTTGTTTTACTACAACATGGATGAAATTTAACAAAATTGTGAATTCCAATCCTATTATGTTGAATCATACATAGAGATGATAATAAGAACATATACATTGACCAAGAAAATGAATTTAATCAGTTATGAGCTCCTTAACACTCTCCACGCCAAAAGCGTATGTAAAATTTAAAGCAAAACAGCTCCCTAAAATAGCCTTCTCTGTTGCTCGAATTTGGTAAACACATTTTTTTTATTATAATAATCGGATAGAGTCAAACGACTCTAGCGCAAAATAATATATATAAACAAAAGAGTAGCATACAGTAAAAATGATTACAAAGAGTAATGCAGTAGAAATGATTACAATGAGTAATACATAACCATATGAAAAGGCGAAAATAGAAAATCCACCAACTCAAGAGACAGATAAGGTGGCTGCCAATACAACGCAATGGCGGAGCAGGAAGGAGAAGAACATCCAGTCGCCATGAACCACAAAGCAAACTGCAAAGGGAGGATCGGTAAGTGACAGACACCCAAAGAAAGCTGGAAACAAATACTCGGCATAACCAAACACCTGAACTGAATCAACGCCGCCCATTTCAAAGAAACTGCCACGCAATAACGCCATAATAACATAAAGTTGACAAACAGTAAAGAGCATTAACTCAAAACAACATAGACTGAAAAGGTAGTGTATTGAAATTGAGATAATGATCCCCCAAAAACACATCCTGAAGGAAGAGAAATCAGGTAGCTAACAAAGAATAGCAAGTAATAACCAAACAAAATAATTGTCGACCGAATTAAACAACCAGCAAAGCATAAACAGCAACCTGTACAGCAAATATGAAGCAGAAATCGACACGCGAAACTTAAAAATGCTCATAAAAAGAGCCACACAACATGAAAGGAAAATGCATGAGACAACAAGAGCATAAATAGGAAAAGGTGAATACTAGACGAGACAGATAACAGAAAGCCTCCCAACAAGGAGGCTAAGAAAAAAGTAGCACAGTAGTAGAGTGAAATGCCTGGTACAAATAGAACACATCTAGCAAAAAGTAGATATTAAGTGAAGCAGCTAATAGAACCCCCCCCCCCCCTACAGGGAGCAAAACAGAGAGAGTAATCATCAATAGTACCCAAAGACAGCCCCCAATGACCATAGAAGCCAAAAACAATATACAATTGAAATGAAAATAGGAGTGAAGCAACTGTAGAAGTTGGACATCGAAGACCTACAATAGTCAATTCTACGAAGAAGATCAGAAATAAAAAAAAAGCGAAGGAAAAGTAAGAACAGGAATAGTAAAGCAATTGATGAAAGAGAAGGAAATTAAACAACAACTACAAGCGACTGAAGAGAGTTATGTGGATGCAAAGCAACAACATTATGGAGCTGAGATAAACATAACTTCACAACTTTATAGGGGGAAGGGCACTAGCCCAAAAAATTAGAGTAGAAAAGGAGATCATCGATCAAACTATTAATGGAACAACTAGAATTAGCGAAAATCTTATTATTTCTCTCTTTCCATAAAATCAAAATCAAAGCCATCATCGGAAGGTCCCCAAGATTTAAGAAAAGAATGCTTTACGCAGTGGGATCTCCATTTACCCCCACCAAGAGTTAATGGATCCGGGCCCTACCATTTACAAGCCAAGCTCGCTTGTAAATGGATCAAAAAATGAGATTGACAGGACAGTTAATAAATAAATGTCTAGCTTTCTTAAGATGAAGATGACAAAAAACACATTTTAATTGTGAGAAGTTTATTATGAATAGTTAACCTAAGTCAAAACGCGAACCTTCAGAGGTGCAATGCATTTCCTCACAATCTTGGAAAACGGAGATGATACACCTTTAGTATTAAGAAAATCATAACAGGACTTAATCGAATAAATACCGGATTTAGTCCAACACCAAATAATGTCATCTTTAGGATGCTAGATGTAAGATCTAAGATGAGATAGCAAAGTAAGGAATTGAGGATAAATAACAATAAGGAGAAATCTACGGAATGAAACGTTCCAATTCCTGTTGTTGTTGTGTAGCACATAATAATCAGCCCCCAAAGCAAATTGATTGGCAGCAAGATGGAATAAATCAGAGAAGTTAGCAGCGATATTGATGTTGCTGATCCAATGGTCGGTCCAAAATTTGATGGAACCTTCGTCACAACAATTTTTAAAAACCCCGCATTTGAAAGGTTCTATGATCTTCTAAACACCTTTCCAAAAGGGAGAAGCCGATGGAGAGAGAGATGGGTGAAATTCCCAAACTTTATGGCAGCATGTGATATTTATGGGAAACGAGATGGCACCATGCTAAATCTTCTTGTTTGAGAATCTTCCATAACCATTTCCCATAAGGGCTAACTTCTGATGGCGGAGATTAATAATGCCTAAGCCACATTCACTCTTAGATTTGCATAAGATTTTTCAATTACAAAGATGTTTGCCAATCTTCAAAGCAGAAGAACCTGACCAAAAGAAATTATGCCTAATATGGTCAATCCTTTTGATGACCCACATAGAAACATTAAAGCAGGACATCATACAAAGGGGGATGGAAGTGAGAACAGAATTGATGAGAATAAGTCTACCACCTCTAGAGAGATGGCAACTCGACCAAGCGTAAAGCCTAGATTCGACCTTGTCAATCATGGGAGACCAATCATTTTTCTGCAGTTTGCCCCATTTTAAAGGTATACCGAGATAAGAGATAGGGAAATAAGCGGTAGTGCAATTAAAAAAAAGGGCAATCTTCATTTGGTGACTAGCGGAACTGCCTAGCCAAGCCACTGAAGTTTTATTGAAATTAATAGATAAACCTGAAGCTTGTTCAAAAAATACAAAAGGAGTTTAAGATTTTGAAGGGTAGGACCAGTAGGCTTAGCAAAAAGAATAGTGTCATCCGCGTATTGAAGACTGAGAACACCACGGAAGCCACTGGCCACCTAGCCTTTCGATAATGTTAGCATCCCAAGCTTTAAGAAGGAGTTTGTTGAATACACTAGCAACAAGAGAAAAAGGAGAGAGGGAATGAGATTTCCCTATCTAAAACCATGTTTGCATAAAAATTTCTTACCTTCAATCCCGTTAATTAGAACAGAAGACGTGCTTGCAAAGAGGCTAGAATTGATCCAAGAAATCTACCTGGGCCAAAGTCACGGTGAAAAAGAATATAAAAAAGGAAATCTCAATTCACCTTTTCATAAGCTTTTTCAAAATCTAGTTTAAATAGGACCCCTTCAGAATTAGAGTGATGGCAACCCAAGATAATTTCTTGAGCCTAAGCAACGCTATCAAGAATAAATATATTTTTGATGAAACCAGATTGCACGCGATCGTTTAAAGGAGAAATAACATAATTGAGTCGATTCGCAAGCACTTTCATGACAATTTTAAAGAGAGCATTCAAAAGACTAATAAGTCTGAATGTAGAGACTTTATTGGCTCCCAACATTTTGGGGATAAGCACTATATGTGCGAAGTTAATCCTATCGAAGGAAAAATTACCTTGGAAAAGATTTGAAAACATAACATAAAGATCTTCTTTAAGAACGTCCCAGAATTTTTGAAAGAAAAAAGATGAAAAACCGTCTGGACCGGGAGCAGAGTCGCTGTGCATGGAGAAAACGCAGATTTAATCTCATCTAGGGAGAAAGGAGTTTCGGTACTAGATAAATCATGTGTTTCATAACCACAGAGAGAATGCCAATTTAGATGGACGGGAGAGGGAGATAAGGATTCCATCAGGTTTTTGAAGAAAGAAATGAATGCCATATGAAATTCTTCATTAGAACGTAATTCGGTACCCTCCTCCACAATTGAGGAGATCCTATTACATCTTTGGCGGTGAGAGGCGAAATTATGGGAATTCGGTAAACACATTTAAAGTAAAAAAATTACAAATTGGTGCTCGAGTATACTGTAATATACAGCTGCAAGTGATAATGTTAAAAACTCCAACAAATTAGGGGCGTACGATTACAACACAGATCTTAAAGCTTCTACAAGCAGGTTAATAGTAACAGAGCTCTTTAACAGATTCAGACCTTCTCAAGGCTCATTAACAAGACATGGGCCACTTTCAAGTACATTAAAAGCTACTGGGCCCACTAGGAGAGACACTCAGCCCATGAGGATTGTAAGTCAAATCTATTATCCCCAAACAGGAGAATAACTGATTCTATCTCTTGAAAGGGGGAGAATCAAACAGGAGATGGCAAAATTCATATCAATCTCCTAACTATTTCTCAGGCCTATAAATACCACCCCCTCCCCCAGTCAAAAGGTAATAAGTAAATATGCAATTTCTCTCTCAAACTCTCTTTCACTCTTGGGATCTGACTTGAGCATCAGAGAGTCTGTCGACAAGGTTATCCCCTGTGTTTCAGGCTTTTTTCAGGTCCAACGGTCGCGTCAGCAACCGTCAGATTTAGATCAAGGTGCTCTTTCGACGATCCAGCTATAATATCAGGAGCTCTAACATTTTTTTACGGCGATGATCAAATATTAGATCTTTAGTAGTTTCTTTCAAAATTTAAACTCACTATCTGTTTGCTCCCACACCAAAATAAGTAGCAACAGATTGGCGCCGTCTGTGAAAAACTACACAGATCTACATTAAATATCAGACTTACCAAGAGAAACACTGAATTCTCCTACCATGCCACCGAAGTTAAGAGGGAGAGCAGCGACCTCAAGCCGTCTAGCCAACCCTCTTCGTCAACAAGCTCCTCCTTTGGAGGACCTTATTCCTTCTCATTAGCTGGATCTGCCCCAACAACCTAATCAAGCTTCTATCAACAGAGAGGCATCGGTGGGCTCCCATCAAAGCCGTTATGAACAACACCCTCTGCACGACCATGTTTTAGTTTATAATGCTACCAGTGACTCGATGACCTTGCGAGGTCCACAGGGGTCAAGATATCTCCGTCAAATCATTAACACCCGACAACAAGAGATCAATCTGCGGATCCGTTTGGATGAGAGACATACTCGGGGCAAGGCCTCCTGCTCAGAACATAAGGAGAATCGGAGAATCAACTCTCCTCGAAAGGCATAGATCAGGACACTGCTCCTCTCATAGTGGGCAAACTGTAAAAAGAAGCCTCGCTTGTAAGAGTCGAAAACATCTTGAGAGGAACAAAGAGCAAGAATCCCCAGTTTCTAAGGGCAAATTAGAAAACTTCAAGCATGACATCCTCCGAGTCATCCGAGGTACTCATGATCAGGGTCGATGCTCATGGATCCACCATTCGACTCATTCAAAAGAAGAAGAATCTAGTGACTTAACTAGATTCAAGCGGAAGGATGACTAAGTCCTTCACCGCATTCGAGAAATTGAAGATCACTTGGAATAGATAAAGCAGGAAGGGAACAGCTCCAGCATGGCTTATTGCCCAAGTCGACCTCCTTTAAGCAAATCCATCATCGATGCACCCATTCCAAAGAACTTCAATGCTCCACAGTTTCAATCTCATGATGGTGAATCTGAACTGGCTAACCATATTAAGAGTTTTAAAACTCTCATGGTGGTTTATAATACCACCGATGCGCTCTGTGCCGAATATTCCCCACAACTTTGAAAGGATCAACAAGGAAATGATACTCTCACCTTACTCCAGAGTCAATATTCTCCTTCGATAATCTTGAGGAGCTTTTCATATTGCACTTTGTTACTAGCCTCAAGGCCGAAAAAATAAGCGATTCCCTATTGGAATTAAAGCAAAAGGATGGAGAACTGCCGAAAGACTTTGTCAAGCACTTCACAGCCGAAGCAAGGCCCATCTCTTCCCTAGAATCATCAGTGTCGGCTGCCACTTTCCACCACAATGTTACTTACAAAGACCTGAAGGTCTCCCTCGCGAAGAAGCCTCCAAAAGATTTCATTGAGCGCCTAGAAAGGAGTGACAAGTATATCAGGGCCGAGGAAGCTCTTTATCCTCAAGGTAAGAAGGATTAGCCTTCCGGGAAAAAACAGAAGAATGCAAGGTAGGAAGGACCTCGAAAGTTTTAGAAAGCTATCACAGGTCAACGTCGTCCTCCTCTAGCACCATGCTTCAACCAGTTCACTCCCCTGAATGCAAATGTGTCTGCCATCTTCATAGTAGCTGAAAAAGACGGAATAGTTCGTCATCCTCCCAAGATGACCACAACAAGAAAATGTATGACCAAGTGGTGCACATTCCACAGAGACCATGGACACACTATTGAAAATTGCTGTGCCTGCAAAGAAGAACTTGAATGTCTTATTCGTCGAGGCTGCCTCTCCCAATTTACTCAGCAAAATAACAACGTCGAAACCCCTCCGACACAGGGGGCTAATAAGCGTCAAGAGTGGCCATCCAAATCACGAGACTCAAAACACACATCCATTCTCGACTCCATTCACGGGGGTCTGATAGGGGAGATTCCAATTCCTCCCGCAAAGTATTTGTCAGGGAAGTCAACTCAGTACATAATATCTCGCATGCCTAGAGCACTGGGATCCCGATATTTTTCACCGACAAGGACTTAGAAGGTGTCCGAACACTTTATTGTGATACATTGGTCATAAACCTTTGCAGGTGACTCATGAGATACGATGCATCCTGGTAGACATTGGTAGCTCAGTAAACATTCTTTTTATGAACACTTTCAATGGATTCAAGCTCTCATAAGAACGATTCAAGCTCTCGGACTATACACTCTACGGATTCTCCGGTGTCCCCATCCAAATCTAAGGAATCGTCACAATCGATGTGACGGCAAGAAAGCCTCCCGCTACTCGAACGGAAGAGCTGGACTTTATGGTAGTCAGCATCAAAGCCGCATACAACACAATATTTGGCCGTCTAGGCTTCCGCCTACCACATGAAGATGAAGTTCCCAGCAACAACAGGCGTAGGTCAAGTTGTAGCAAGCCAACGGCAGCAAGAGCATGCTACACCACCATAATGGGGGGCTCGGTTCTCCCCCTCGATGCCATAGAGCCACTGCTAGAAAGCAACCACAGTAACTCTGAGTCTGTAAGCGAGCTTGGAGCTACTGACTTAGACTATCTTGCCGAAAACTTCCAAACTGGCCAAACCATCTCCCACCAGGTCCAAATTCTTCCTAGTCAGAATACAGTAATAGACCTGAATCCCTTGTCGGAAGCCACTCAGCTCATTCAACAAAAAGAAGTAGTCATGCCTAAACACATTGACAAACTTGAAGATCTCCCCTTCTCTATGCAAAACAATGGGAGGCTTGCTTCAAAATATGCAAGTCTAGGCAAGGGTTACCAAGTTATTCACCTAACGGCTCATCAACTGAAGATCAGGGGGGCAATGAGGTATCAACAGGGACTTGGAATATGGAACGCCCCATGAACTTCAATAAAGGTGCTTAACGCCCCCCTCCTCTATATATTTTCAAAAAGACCGTTTTCCTACCGGTCACTACATGTAATAATAGCCATCCACTAGAGCAGCCGCTTAATTTTATTTTTAAATAAAAGTTTAGTATTAATTTTTGCATAATTATTGTACAACTTTATGGATACATACAATGAGTTAAATATCAAGCTTAATCCTAAAAATGACACCAAAAACTTATTAGAAGCTCCTTATAGGACGAGTTTGGAGTACATACCCCTGGCTTGGAATTGCTTAAGCAATTTGCAATGAAGCAAGTTCAGAGCTTAACTCGGCATTCGATCTACTCCTACAACTCGTCAAACTCTTCAACGACAAGTTCAGGGTCCATACCATGGTTCGGAGTTGCTCTAGGCGATACCCTAGTAACCGACAGTGTTATTATTGATGAGATTTTGATGAGTAACCAGTGTGGGTTGAATCTTTCTTTGAAAAGTAGCCAGTATGTGCTGACTTTCTCTTGTGTTGGTTTAGGTCCGGTAGGGTAAGCTAGCTCTAGGTTGTGATAATTTTAACTAAACTTAAGGACCAGGCACTAGTTGGAGACATGATGAAACAAGGGCAAACGTGAGTTATGGACTCCAAGATGATCCTTGGAGAGAGACAGTTTCCAGTATTCCGAGATGATGGACGTAAGGGCCACAGAATAATCTACAGAGCGGGAATGATCTCTAGTATTTCGGGAGGAGAGTGACGCTCATGGGATATTTGTTCAATGAGGGCTCTAGGATGACCTGCGGAGTGAGATAATTTCAGTATCCCGAGACGATGGACATAAGGGCCATAAGATGATTCATGGAGTGGGATTGGTCTCCAGTATTCCTAGGACAAGAGCCAATACTTGCAAAGTGTCTAAATCTTGTAGTAGTCATAGGAGTAGGTTGCATGGCGAGGGATTCAACCCTATAATGTGGAGTACGTAGGTTCTTGCCTTCGGACCTATGTAGAATGTGATGTATAGAATCCAAAGAAGTATGCATTAGTGTCATCATAGCATAAACACCTGTATTAGGCATTAAGTCATTGCATATACTGACATATTTAGGATAGTCACTTTTCACACTTTGTTTTGCATTCAAGTATGTGTTTGTTAAAGTATAATGAATCGTTATATTATGGCATAGTGAAGATCACTGTTTTATAATATTGCGTCGATTGTGAGTAACTGACGTGCCCACAGTTTTCAGTGCAGGGTTAGGATTTGCAAAAAGGACACAAAGATGTTTTGGTGGTAAAGATTGCTTGCAAATTTTTGTTGTTGTCATTCAAGTTGTATTTATCATGTTTTAATTATTTATTTCCGTTGCGTTAATGTAAAATAACAGTGTTATATGAAAAAATTTTAAATTTCCGTATAAAATTGTACGAATTTGAAGTAAAAGATCATGTTGAGTTACAAATTACCGTGTTTTGGAATTCGGGGCATTACAGAGTGATATCAGAGCCAACATCAAATAAGTAGTACAAAATTACAAGAACGACACATTATGGTGGACATTAGAAGTGCGAGTTCAATTTATAGAGATTTAAATGTAAGTGATTTACATTTGTGTTGCTCTATACACTGACGTTTTCTCCTCTCTTTCCCTATAGGATGGTTGATAACCATGATCCCGCTGATGAAGGGGAATGGTTCTTTGAGGAAGACCCTAAAGAAGAGGAAGACCCTACAGAGGAGGAGGAACCTGAAGAAGAAGAAGACTCGGAGGAGGAAGAAAGGGAGCTGACTGAATCTCGAGAGATTATTCCACCTCCACCTGATTCTCCTGATGAATCCTCAGATGAAGAACCGACTCACTACAAGAATGACCACATTATCGCTTTTCTTCGGAAGAAATTAACATCCATAAGTGGAGAGTCAACCACATGGAAGCTCATCACGCGGAGGATAAGCGGAACATTGCAGATTTGAGCCAACGAGTGTGGAAATTAGAGAAACTTCGAGACAGGAATGCTCGGCACTTTACCCAACTAGACAACAAAACTCGTTGGGAAAAGCAGGAATGCCATCAGAAATGCGCAGAGATGCGAAGGGAAATAGATGAACATGAAAAAAGCAGGGTCAGAAGCAGGCCAACCCAGGGAAGAAGCCATACCGGCAGGGACGAGTGTTTGCCCTGATAGAAGCTGATGCGGATGATGCTGATATTGTCATCGTCGGTATGGAAGCACTCGAGTAGAGTTTTTACTGTTATTATTTCCGGTTTTTATATTAGAAAGTGTTATGTACTGAGTGTACTCGTTATGTAACAGTAGAAATTCTAATTAATGGAATGAAAGTATCTATTTTGTTTGATACTGGATCGGCTCACACTTTTGTGTCACCTGCATTTGCTAAACAGTTAGGAATTGAGCCAAAAAATTTTTTTGGCAAGGTTCTAGCAGTAGCTACTCCTTTAGGAGAAACGTTGACTACCGATCGGTACTATGATGGTTGTGACCTCGAGATAGGAGGGAGGATATTTGGTATCACTCTTATAGATATGGCAGTACTGGGAGTCGATGTAATTATTGGCATAAATTGGATGTCAATTTACAATGCCAGTATCGAATGCAAGAGTAAGGAAGTGTTGGTGAAGGCAATAGGAGGGCCAGCTATTACTTTCCAAGGGAAGAAAAAGTACGAGCAGTTGATGGCAGCTATAACTAAGCAGAAGATTCCTGAGGAAGTTAAGCAGATTCCTGTAGTCCGAGATTTTCTGATAGTATTCTTGGAAGACTTACCGGGACTACCACTTCATCAGAATGTAGAGTTCAATATTTCCATTCAGCTAGGGAGTACACCGATTTTCAAGGCACCGTACAGAATGGCGCCGGTGGAACAGGATGAGGTAAAGAAGCATTTTGAAGAACTATTGGGCAAAGGTTTTATCAGACCAAGTACGTTGCCTTGGAGAGCACCAATCCTATTGGTGAAGAAAAAGGATGGATCAATGAGAATGTGAATCGATAACAGGGAGCTGAACAAGGTGACTGTCCAGAATAAGTATCCAATTCCGTGAATTGATGATTTGTTCGACCAACTACAAGGAACAATAGTTTTCTCCAAGATAGATCTTTGGTCGGGTTACCACCAAGTTCGAGTAAAGAAAGAAGATGTGCACAAGACTGCATTCCGAACTCGGCATGGGCATTATGAGTTCTTGGTTATGCCATTTGGAGTAACAAATGCACCGGCTATATTCATGGACATGATGAACAGGGTCCTGCAACCATTCATCGATTCTTTTGTCATGGTGTTCAACAACGATATTCTGGTCTACTCTAAGTTGGAGGAAGAGCATGCTGGGCATCTAGCAGAAGTACTGAAGAAGTTGCAAGAACAGAAGTTGTACGCCAAGTTATCTAAGTGTGACTTCTGGAAGTCTGAAGTCATGTTCTTGGGTCATATCCTTTCTAAGGAGGGAGTGATCACTGATCTGCAGAAGATAGAGACAGTGAAGGATTGGCCAAGGCCAACAACAGTGAAGGAGATCAGAAGTTTTTTGGGTTTAACTAGATACTACCAGAGATTTATTCAGGGCTATGCTCAGTTAGCTGTACCACTCACTGCACTTACAAGGAAAAATGTGAGCTTTAAGTGGACAGAGCAGTGTGAGGAAAGTTTATAGGAGTTAAAGAAAATCTGACTACCGCTCCGATACTGGCTTTGCCAAGTGCAGAGATTGACTATGATATCTACAACGATGCTTCCCAATGTGGTTTGGGTTGTGTGTTAATGCAAGAAAGGAAGTAATAGCTTATGGATCTAGGCAACTAAGACCGCATGAGAAGAATTATCCAACCCATGATTTGGAGTTGGCAGCAATTATTTTTGCTTTGAAGCAGTGGAGGCACTATGTATACGGAGAGAAGGTCAATATGTATAGAGATCACAAGAGCCTGAAGTATATCTACCAGCAAAGGGATCTGAATTTAAGGCAGAGAAGGTGGTTGGAAGTACTGGAAGTTATCCGCCCTGAAATAAAGTATCACCCAGGCAAGGCAAATGTGGTGGTTGATGCGCCCAGTCGAAAGAGCAGCTTATTCCGTTTGATCATGATTCAGGAGAGCTTAGCAGAGGAGCTCGATCAAGCTGGGATAGAAGTGGTGTTGAAAGGACTGAGAGCGTCTTTAGCACAGTTGAGACTTCAGCCTACACTGAGGGAGAAGATTATCGGCATTCAGAAGTCTGAGTCAGAGATTCAGAAGATGAAAGAGCAGGTTGGCGCAGGTAAATTAGCAGAATTCCAAGTAAAGGATGAGGTGCTGTGGTTTGGAGAGAGATTGTGTGTACCTGATAAAGCAGAACTAAAAGAAAGCATTCTACAGGAAGCACACACTACTCTTTTCTCAGTGCATCTAGGGAATACCAAGATGTACAAGAATATCAAACATCATTTCTGATGGTCAGGAATGAAGCAGGATGTAGCAGAGGTTGTTGCAAGATGTGTGACTTGTCAGCAAATCTAATCAAGGTAAAGACTCAGAGACCTGGAGGATCATTCCAGCCGTTACCCATTCCGGAGTGAAAGTGGGATAACATCAGCATGGATTTTATCACAGGACTACCTAAGAGTCCCATGGGGAATGATGCGATTTGGGTGATATTCGATCAACTCACCAAATCTGCTCACTTTTTGGCTATGAAGATCACTTGGTCTATGGAGAAGTTGGCAGAACTGTATATCTAGGAGATTGTGAGACTACATGGAATTCTCGTATCAATCGTGTCAGATCGAGATGTGAGATTCACGTCGCATTTCTGGAAGAGTCTTCAAGCAGCTTTGGGGATCAGGACTGATTTCAGTACTGCTTTTCATCCTCAAACTGATGGGCAAACTGAGAGAGTCAATCGGGTGCAGGAGGATATATTGAGGTGTTGGACTTCGATGTCAGCTGGGAGAGGCACTTAGCTTTGGTGGAATATGCCTACAACAACAGCTTTCAGACTAGCATTGGTATGGCACCATACGAAGCTTTGTATGGGAGGAAGTGCAGGACACCAATGTGCTAGTGTGAAGTGGGCGAAAGGTAGATGTATGGGCTTTAAATAGTACAGTAGACCTCAGAAAAGATTGAGCTGATCAGGAAGAGGCTGGTTGATGCACAAAGCAGGCAGGAGAGTTACGCCGACAATCAGAGAAGAGATTTAAAGTTCGAAGAGGGGGACTATGTTTTCTTGAAAGTATCTTCAACCAAGGGCGTGATTCGGTTTGGAAAGAGCAGGAAGTTAGCCACAAGATACATTGGACCCTACAAGATATTGAAGAGGATTGGGAAGACAGCCTATCAGTTGGAATTGCCAGAGGAACTGGCTCAAGTTCACAATGTCTTTCACATTTCTATGTTACGAGGCTATATTTCGGATCCGAGTCATCATCTACCGGAAGTGCCGGAGGGTTTGCAGTTAGATCTAAACTACAAGGAACGTTCAGTGGAGATTGTGGACCGACGGGAGAAAGTTTTAAGGAATAAAACTGTACCTATGGTCAAGGTCGTGTGGAGAAACCAACTGATTGAGGAAGCCACTTGGGAATCTGAAGAGAGGATGATGAGCGACCATCCTGACCTGTTTGATTAAATTTTGTAAACTTTTCTTTTCTTTCTTTTTTTGTCTCCTCATTCTTTAAGTCGTTCCGAGGACGGAACTATTCTAAGGAGGGAGTGTTGTAACACCCCAGAAAAATAATAAATAAATATTCAGATTTTTGCACGTGCAATGCATGTGAGAATTTTATACGTATGTTTCTAAGAATTTTCTAAAAGATAATACACAATTTCCTCTCATATTAAATTTTGCACCAAGTATTACTTTATTTTATAAAAATCCATGGGCCTAAAAATATTTTTTTAAACCCACAAGAGAAATCCAATTTTTATAGGAGCCCATTCACATTTCTAATTTCAAATATATATATATATATATATTAAAAGAGAAAAAAAGTGGTGTGGTGTGCATAAGCACGTGCACGTGTACACGTGCGTTGTGCACACAAGTGGCTGCATTTGTGAATGTTGGAGGCCTCTGACTTGGTAAAAGGAGAGTGGGGTAAGTGGAGAGATTTTAGTTTGTGGGGATTAGTTTTATTAACTACTTAATCAAACACTATAACCAAGTTAATTATCTTAACCTCATTCAAACCTAACTCAAATTAAAAGAAAAAAAAGAGAGAGAACAGTGAGAACAAAGAGCATCGGGTTGCTGACTTTACTTTCGGTGGGAGTGCTTGGCTTGCTTTTGTCTTTTCTTGGAGTTTGTGTGTAGAGATTGCTATTAAGTGGTAGGTGTTTCAAACTACTTTCTA
This sequence comes from Hemerocallis citrina, assembly GCA_017893485.1. NCBI lineage: Eukaryota > Viridiplantae > Streptophyta > Magnoliopsida > Asparagales > Asphodelaceae > Hemerocallis > Hemerocallis citrina. The sequence continues at coordinate 130,659,999 of CM030367.1, read as the reverse complement.
AATTGTATTCTTAATGCATGTTTAGGTAATTTATATTACAATCGTGGATGCAATTTTGCTTAGTTTATACTTAATTCTGTAATTATGGTGCATGTGGTAGGAAATCTGAAATTTAAAGTAATTATTGAATGAGATGCATGATTAATTTTAAAGTTCATAATATATGTGAAATTAGTTCGAATTGTGCAAACTAGTGGATAAAATGCCATGAAAATCCTAAATTTGTTGTGTAAATAGAATTTTTGTGAAAATTAATCGGTGATGGATTAAAATTTATTATTAAATTTTTGGAAAATTCCCACCATGTTGATTGCAATTAAAAAGAAAGAAATGTGTGAATGATTTGTGTGAAGAGTGATAATAATAGCTTAGTAAATGCATATAGTGTTTGAAGTGTTCTCAATTTGTTAAATATCTTTAAATTGTGAAAAAAAAATATTTTGATACATGAAGAATCAGTAACTTTTCGATACTAGACTTTTTAAATTGTGTGGAATGAATAGATTAAATTGACGAGAGGAATCAAAGAAGTTGAATGGTTGTATTTTTAAAAGAATGAATTGGATAGGAACCAAACACTTAATGATTTTAACCCCTTATATGTTGTAGATCTGAGCTTGGATCAGTCGGTAGGCGTGCGATTGCCTCGCTATTGGCGTCGGTTCGAATCCCTGTGTTGGGGTGTGTTTGCTGTATGAGAATATATATATATATATATATATATATATATATATATATATATTATAAGAAAGTCAGAGAGGGGGGATAGTAGATATTTATTGAATTTAACCTTATAAAGGTTGTGGATCTGAGCCTAGCCTTAGTGGGTAGGCGCTCTGGCGCCATGGTGGGGGTACGGGTTCGAGCCAGGGGCTAGCTTCTGGGGAAAACTTGATTTTTTTTGAAGTTTTTGAGTTTTGTTTTGAGGAGTGAACTTCATAAAATTAAAAATAAATATTAGAACTGTAACACCCCGAATTCCAAATAAGCCTGAATTCGAATTCCAGAGGATCTTTACACTTCACTTCGTACAATTTTATAAGGAATTTAAAACTTTTATACAACAATATTTACATCAATGCAGCAGAAATATAATTACAACATGATACATGAATAACATTTGAAACATTTCTTTAAGCAATATTCCTTCTTTACTCCTTTCAATTATTTTATCCTGCATAGAAACTGTGGGCACGTCAGTTACATAAAACTGATGCTGATATAATACATTAATTTTTTTTAGTTGGAAAGCACACACTTGATCACAAACAAAGCTAAGGGAGACTATCTTATTGATGTTGTGTGTGAATATGCACTTAATCTTAAATGCAGTTACTTATTATTTCATGACACTAATGCACACTTGTTCGAACTTATGCATCCCATTTTACATAAATCCGAGGGCAAGCCCTTAACCGTACTTCATCTTGTAGGGTTGGATCCCTCGCTATGAGATTAACTACTACGGTAACTATGGTAAGTATCCTAGATGTTTTATGAGTTACGAGCCCATGTCCAGACAGCCTAGAAAGGAATTCCACGTTATGACACGACGCATCATGCAGACAACCTATGGACAATTCGCCTCCATCATGGAACGATGGCACTACGTAGTCACCAAGCACCCCACAAGCATCGCCACAGTCCCAATAATTCCGGAGATGTATCCATGTCATGACATGACGTATCATGCAGACAGCCTGTGAACACTCTCACACCGTAGATCCGGGGTCCTCATACTTGTGTTTTTCTATTACTTTCATCACATCTTCACTATAGTATAGTCCTTAGATATTTGAATCATGAGTAAAATTAACACCCTAGAGTTAGCCTTTCCTCTACACCGGTCTTAAACATTAATTGATAACAACGACCCAATCTTGGTCTTTTTCTGCAACTTTTATTTTTCAAGAATTCATTCATGCCGGTATAAGGACTTAGCTACAGTCAAGTTCTTAACCTCTTTTCATGTTCACCAAAAATTTGAGTGTTCATACTCACCAATTTCTATAATCCATCCACTACAAGACTAACAGTCTTTATCGGTATTTTTTTCCACATTCACCGGCGTTTTTAAACCCCGCTGTAGATACCACCGACGTTTTATAAATCGTTGGTGCAAGTGTCGCTGAATCGTGTGTCGCTGTAGCTTAGGGACATTCCCCGGCATTTTTTACGAACACCGGTATAGGTTAAAACTATACCGGCGGTTTGAAAAACGCCACTGAAAGGGTGGTTTCGTTTGGAATTACTGTTTTCGGCCATCACCTACACCGGCGTTTTTAAAACGCCGGTATAGACTACCAGTTTTTGCTGGAAGCTACCCGACGCTTGTAAAAACGCTGGGGTAGCTATATATATATTTTTTTAAAAAAGTTAAAATTAATAAAAAAAAACCTTGAGCACTCTTGCATTCAAAACCAATTGCAAAACTAAAGAGCCCCAATAAAATATGAATGAGGCATAATAGTATAATATCATCAAATTGTAATCTCATAAACATAATAATGTGATCTCACCACATTCATAACCAATCCATGGAGTTCACAATATTGAGTTACAAAGAGTGAAAAAGATTATTTTCACTGTCCAATTCAGGCAAACAAGATACTAACTGAGATGAAACTTATACTTTTATAATACTCATGAGATAACTGTCAATTGAAACCACAACATAAGTTCAAACATGATTATTTCATCACTAGTCACTCCTCTGTAAATCATAGTATGCAACTTCAGTTACATAATCCATCTCATCATCACTTAAAACCAATGAGAAAGAACAATCTCATTTTCAAACCCAAGCAACAAGCATGAACATTATCTTAGAAACTGATACTCATCTAGACATCATGTATAATTGTATATAAAGTTTAGATAAAAAAATTTCCATCACTAGTCACTCCTAAAAAAATCATAGTGTGCAACTTCAGATACATTATCCATCTCATCTCCAAATTTAGACAAAAAAGCAACTCGTGAAGCTACACTTCTAGACAAACCATTGCTCAGTTCTAGACAAAACAACCTCAAACAAGTAAGGATCAAATGGTTTTAACAAGTATCAAATAAGGATCAAAACAGCCCCATGTAATAATCAATTGATTAAATGGTTTTAACAAGTGAAAAAAGAAAAAAGTAAGGATCTCCATCCACACAAGTGAAAAAGAAAAGTAAGCATTCAAGCATTTCACAAAGTTAATCCATACCTGGAATAACCAACTCTAACTTATGATACCAAGATAAAGCATTAAAGAACAAGGACCCGTGCAGCATTTATAACAAAATCTACCTCTATGTATGTTGCCGCAACATCAGAATGCTTCTCGTTCGTCCTCGCAATGAAAATGTCCCAAAACACCGACCACCATTCGAACAAAAACCCACCAGGAGCATCAATAGCTAGTCCATTTTACACCACAACAACAACATCAGCACAAAACAATAAACACTAATTCATTATAAAATACCCTAAAGTTTACTTCTTTCTACTGTAAAATACCCCAATCCAGATTTGTTCTCTCCAACTACCTCACAACAATAATTAGTCAACTTTAGGGCATTTTCTTGAAAATTAGCCCCAAAAAAAGTACCCACCAATCAAGCTCTCAGATAGTTCACATACTCATATATAGAAACTACACTAAAGTTTATTACTGTCTATTGTAAAATACCCATATCCACATTTTATCATCTGCAATTACCTAACAACAAAAAGTAGCAAACTTTAGTGTATTTTCTTCAACATTAGTTCAAACAGGATTATTTCATCACTAGTCACTTCTCTGTAAATCATAGTATGCAACTTCAGTTACATAATCCATCTCATCTATATAATAAATTACAAAGAAAGCTATCAAGTGGCTCTCATTCAATCTCCCCTAAAATCAATGGCCTAGATTGATTCTTACAAAACATATTTTTCCGCCCAAAATTTCAAACCCCAAAATTAAATTTTTCCCTCCAAAACTAAAAAAACTCATTACTTTATTACTATCTCTCTCTTCTCTCTTCACTTTTTCATATTTCTCTCTTTCTCTCTCTCCCTCTCTCTCTCCCATTCTTTCTTTATTTACTTAGAAATTTAGATTTTAGGATTTTAGAATTTTTATACTTTTTTTATTGCACATGTTATATTGAAAATAGCAAATATCTCTTCAACAGTTAAATTTCATCATTTTCCGCACTTAAAGTTCTAAGAAGTTGAATTTTACACCCTTATTTATAATTATTTTTCAACATTTACTAATAGAAACATAGACCTTTATTTACAACTAATTATTATCATACTATTCAAACTTGAACTACATAATTGTTGTTTTACTGTTTACAGGGCTTTTCGTGTGTTGTATCGTTCCAAAGACGTGCCGTAGGCACGTGCCCACGGGCAAATCTAGTCATCAACAAAAACCAATGAGAAAGAACAATCTTATTTTCAAACCCAAGCAACAAGCATGAACATTTGATAGTGGGATTTAGGGAAATAGAGGTTGAGGAGCTCCCTGTTTTCAAAGTGATCACTTGATCCACATTATCAAAGTGATTACTCGAATCCCCTTCAAAAGAGAGGGTTGTTGTATGCCCATTTTGAGCGATGCTAGGCTAGTCATATAACTGCCTACAAAAATTTCTAGTTCAATTTCAAGAATATTTTGGAATCACTAATTCCAGATTAGCTTCTTAACTTTGGTCATGCTAATTTAATACAATGAGCAACATCCTCCTCAATTTTCCATGAAGCAAAAAATGACACTTCTGAGTACTTGATTCTCAAATTAGGAATTATACACTCATTTATTCTCAAACTCCTACCAAGCAAGTTGTCAAGTAAACACAAAGCAAAATAATGTAGAACCAATCTCAAGAACATACAAGCAAGCTAAATTAGAGAGTTGGGAAAAAATGTAGAACCAATCTCAAGAACATACCAGCAACATCATAGTCAATGCATAATTTGACATCCTATAAATTAAAAAAAATTAAAAAAAACGATTCAGACTTTTCAAGAACAAACCTATGGTTTGTGTAGAGGAAGGGGCGACGGCGAAGAAGGGGGGCAGCAATGGGGAGAAGGGGCGACAAAGGGGGAGGGGGCGGCGATGGGGGAAGGGCCGATGGCGGGGTAGGGGGGCGGCGATGGGACAACCATGGGGGAAGGAGGGAGGTGGCGATGAGGGAAGGGCCAACAGCGGGGGGAGGATGCGGCGATGGGGAATGTGGCGACGTTGGGGGAGGGGGGCAGGGGAAGGGATGGGGGCGGTGATGGGAGGAGGGAGATGGAGAGAGAGAGATAGAGTGAAATATATGAAGAAATTGGGGATAAAATGAGAGAGAGAGAACGAGAGTGCGTGTTTTCCTTATCCTCAATCTACACCAGCGTTTCAATGAAAAAACGCTAGTGTATACCTACATACGCCGACGTTTTTTACATACGCCGGTGTAGAGTTGGATTTTTTTGTTCTTTACATTAACTTGTTTCTACAGCGGCGTTTCTACCAAAATGCCGGAGTAGAAATGCCGGTGTAAAACGATTTTTTTGTAGTGATCATGATCTTTTTGTTTCATTTTCTAAGCACAATTATATGTACAAAACACCAATTCCATATTTAACTTACCACATGCATCTCAAAATTGATCTCCACACAAATTTCTTGCATTCAAATTTTTTCCTCTTTCTTTAATTATACTAAAGCCATATTTTAAAGAAGATTTATCAAGTTCTTTAATCCATTATTTTAATATAAAAAACCACATCCAATTCTCACAAAAAAAAATTGAAATGTTGTGGAATTATTTTTCATAAAGCCTAGATAATATATAAAGAATAATACAATATTTTTCCAATTTTTATTACTCTTAAAACTAAAAAATAAACCCACAAATCAAATTATATTAAAATATCAAAAAAACACAAATAAAGGGCAGAGTCAGATTCGAACCCAGGACCAAACCCCCTGCCCAGCTACAGTAACAGACCCAAAGTGCACCCGAAGACCAAGAGTCCAAGAGTGACTAACTAATATGATTTTGCTTAGTTACTTTATGTATCGACTATACTGTATTTTGAGAAAAATCAATTTTTGATAAAAATAGAGCATCTTCAAGACTCGAACCCGAGACCCTATACACTGTACACAACGCCTTATACTCACACCGAAAGACAATATACCCAAACTAATTCTCTGTTATGAAGAGGAGATGAAAAAAGCTTTATACTTTCTGTATGTTAAAAAAAAATTCTTTTACAAATGTCGATTTTCTCAATGAACATATATCTTTCAATTCAAAATTCTCCCAGAATATTTTCTTTAAAAAATTACATTATAAAAGTAATTAAAAACTCTTAATTTCAACATTAAAATAAATTTTCTTTACAATTTGTATTTAAAGAATACATTATTGACTTAATGTAAAACTATGGTTTCCTGTCAAAAACCAATATAAATCCACTAAATGTATGTTCTTGTTCTTTTTCCATTCTACAAAAGTTTAGGAATTTTTCTTTTATCACATCAACATTATATAACAACAATTTATCCATTTATCAACTAAACATGACAATATCTATTCATCTCAATCTACACCTAAACATAACAATATCTATTCATCTCAATCTACAATTAAGCCATTCATTTAAACAAAGTCATCACACTAGCATGGTTCATTAAAAATGGATATTCTAGCATGGATTATATTAATAAGACACCAGAGTTTTAAGTCACCAATTCATCAAGTTTTTCTCTTTTTTCCACTAGTCTTTTTTAGCAATCACATGGTCAATTTTACTAGTTTCTCTAGCATATTCATGAAATTAGTTTCCTAGCATGGTAACTACATTAGAAATAGAGAAATCACCCACCTTCGTGGAGAAATAATGAAAACTCCTAAAGAAAACTCATTGAAAGCACGATTGCCTTCCCTTCTTCTCCTAGCTTGTGCAAAATCCGAGCTCCTCCTCCTAGCTATGCATGAACCCGAGCCTTCTCCTCCTTGATCCGATGTCGGCCTCCAATGAAACAAGAGCACACTCTCTCTTTCTTTTTCTCACACAATTTTCTTTTCCACACTCAATCTTTTTCTCACAATGCATTTTCTTTCTCTTTCTCTTTAAAATTTTCTAAGTGTAAGTGATAAAGAATGACATGGGAGGGATATTTATACACATCTCAAGAGCAAATGAAGGGTTGAGATGAGTTTGGATGAAAGGCTAAGATACAATTGGGAGTTAGAAGAACTATCCACTAGTGAGCAACCAATACTCCACTCACTCCATCTCGCCCACTCCAAGCATATGGCCGGCCTCCCTCCTTATCCCATTGCACGTGCATGTGCAATGCACGTGCCCTCACATGCACACCTAGTTATTTGTTCATGTAATTGTTAATTAATTTGTTACATGATCATGTCTACTATACAAATTGTTTTAATTAATAATAGCATTAGTTAGTGGGCTAAAATCCATGGGCTCTTAATTAATTAATTAATTAATTTTCAGTGGGTTAGAATTAAGCTATTAGGCCTAAGAATTAATAATAATTAATAATAGGCCTTTTAAAAGAGAAATGAAATATTAGTTCATGACATAAAAAATAATTTTTAAAGCCAAATACACACATTAATTTGCAAGTGCGAAACATGTGAAAACAAATGAATTTTATTTATATTTAATTATTTGAAAATTCAGGATGTTACGAGAACTTTTTATAGTAATTTTACATTGTTTAATATATATATATATTTGTGATTATTTAAAGTCATGGTTATGTTATTTGTAGTTGGAGTTCAAGTATAAAATAAATGTAATTTAATATATATATATATATATATATATATATATATATATATAATTTTTTCTTTTCAAAATTTAAAGGCAAAGCATTGAAGTGGAAGATCGAGAATTTTATGTGTCGATTTTAAAGAAGTTTTGACATTAAAATTAAACGATATAAATTAAAGAAAAAAATTGTTTTGATTGAGTTACTGATTATTTGTTTGGGAAATGGTTAGATTTTGATGAAAAGACTTTCGAGGAAATTTTAAAGTGATTAGTTTATTTTGCTAATTAAAAGTAGTTAATGAAAATTTTGATTTGGAATTTATGGTTCAGTAAATTATGAAAAGTTAAATACTTAGGGAAGGAAGAAATCGTTGATTTGAAAGTTGCAAACTGGCTCGCTAATCGAGGGAGGACAACCGTCAAGGAGGAACAATATTTTGTTGGGGTTGAAAATAACCCATTGTGATCTCTAAGATGAGATAGCTATTGGAATCTAGAGGCTAGGCGAGATCCTAGTAACTGGCTGTGTTATTATTGATGAGATTTTGAGGAGTAACCAGTGTGGGTTGACTCTCTCTTTGAGAAGTAGCCACTGTGGGCTGACTTTCTCTTGTGTTGGTTTATGTCCAGTAGGGTAAGCTAGCTCTAGGTTGTGATGATTTTAACTAAACTTAAGGACCAGGCACTAGTTGGAGACATGATGAAATAAGGACAAACGTGAGTTATGGACTTCCGGATGATTCTTGGAGAGAGACAGTCCTCAGCATTCCGGGACAATGGACGTAAGGGCCACAGAATGATCCACGGAGAGGGAATGATCTCCAGTATTCCGGGACGAGAGTGACGCTCATGGGATATTTGTACAATGAGGGCTACAGGATGACCTGCGGAGTGAGACAATCTCCAGTATTTCGGGACGATGTACGTAAGGGCCACAGGATGATCCACGGAGTGGAATTGGTCTCCAGTATTCCAAGGGCAAGAGCCAATACTTGCAAAGTGTCTAAATCTTATAGTAGTCATAGGAATAGGTTTTATAGCGAGGGATTCAACCCTATAATGTAGAGTACGTAGGTGCTTGCCCTCACACCTATGTAGAATGGGATGCATAAAATCCGAAGAAGTATGCATTAGTTCATCATAGCGTAAACGCCTGCATTAGGCATTAAGTCATTGCATACACTGACATGTTTAGGATAGTCACTTTTCACACTTTGTTTTACATTCAAGTTTGTGTTTGTTAAAGTATAGTGAATCATTATATTACGGCATAGTGAGAATTGCTGTTTTATAATATTGCGTCAGTTGTAAACAACTGATGTGCCAACAGTTTTCAGTGCAGGGTTAGGATTTGCAAAAAGGACACAAAGATGTTTTGGTGGTAAAGATTGCTTGCAGATTTTTGTTGTTGTCATTCAAGTTGTATTTATCATGTTGTAATTATTTATTTCCGATGCGTTAATGTAAAGTAAAAGTATTATATTCAAAAGTTTTAAATTCTTTGTAAAATTGTACGAATTTGAAGTAAAAGATCCTGTTGAGCTACGAATTACCATATTTTGGAATTCCGGGCGTTACAGAAATGTTCGATTAACAGAACAAGCGAACAATACAATGCTTGGTTGATGAAAGAGCGGTTCAGCGATGCGAACAAAGAAACTCTTGATCGACAAAATAAGCAAACGACACAGTGCTTGGTCTACGAAAAAAGTGATTCGACGACGTGGATCACTCAACAAACACTTGGTGGGCGAAAACTCAAGGAATCCAAACACAAACAAAGAGTTAGCAAACATAATCCATTAGCTCCTCGCTCAATTCCTTGCCCTTTTTCCTATTAAGCACTTGATAACTCAGTCCATGGGTTGATTATATGGTTCATTGTCAAGACTCCATCAACCATCTCCGATCCAAACAAAAAAGCTCCAAGTTGATCAAGTCTCGCTCCACACAATTCGACTGCAACCAAAGGTTTTGAAGTGCTCTAGCTCGACAGCAAGAATAACATATTCGACTCAGTCGCCGATCTCCTCATCGCATGAAACATTGCTCGACGAAGAAGAAGCCCTTGGTCGCCTTGGTCCCTGAAGCTTTGCTCGACGAAGGGGGTGGTCACCCTGGTCGCCAAAAGAAGTGGTTGACCAAGACTTTGAGGTCGCCGAAGAAGATGATCGCCAAAGCTCTGAGGTCGTCAACAGCCCTTGATCGCCAGAAGCTTGGTTGGCAGCAAGAATGACGACCTCCTTGATCGACAGCAACCCAAGTCGATGAAGGTGTTCGGCGAGCTCCTTGAGCTCCTTGGTCGACAGCAAAATGGAGAAAAGGAGGAATTTGGTTGCCTTAACAGTCGGGCGACCAAGGGGTGCGCGCAGATGATGTCAACCGTTGGATCTCTCAGAAATGTGAGCTACCCCGTGATGCGCGTGCAGGATCAAGCCACGTTGCCCGCTCCACTTCTCCCTGTTTGGTCTCACTCAGCAGGTAAGCCCAAGCTTGATGGACGCTCCTGAGCCATGTCCCTCATCACAACCTCTTCATCACATCCGCCTGATCTTCTCAATGCGTAAGCCAAGGCATGATCAGCACGCTTGATTGCTCTAAAAATCACGCACGGTTTGATAAATTAATAAAAAGTCCCCAAAAATAAATTAAAATTCGAAAATTTAATTAAAATTTTTGAAAAGTAATTAAAAATTGTAATAATTAATTAAAAAATTCAAATAATAAATTATTAATTGGGGAAAATCATTGAAAATTAGAAAAAGTTATGGAAAATTCTAGAAAAGTTAAGAAAAATATTGACCACCTCCAGGAGCTTTCAACAAGTTTTAGGCATCTCTAATAGTTCCTGAATGTCAAGATTGTAACCCAGAACTCCGAAACAAGGCAAGCTAATTCCCAAAAGCCAAGAAAATTGTCTTCCTCGAGTTGGGGACTTATGATAATGGTAAAAATCATAGCAAATCAGGGTCGTACGATTCCAGCACAGATCTTAAAGCTTCTACGGGCAAGTTAACAGTGATGGTCTCTTTAACATGTTCAGACCTTCTCCAGGCTCATTAACAAGACATGGTAACTTTCAAGTCCATTAAAAGTGACTTGTCCCACTAGGAGAGACACCTAGCCCATGAGGTCTGTAAGTCAAATCTCTTATCCCCAAACAGGAGAATAACCGATTCTATCTTTTGAAAGAGGGCGAATTAAACAGAAGATGACAAATTCATATCCATCTCCTAACTATTTCTCAGACCTATAAATACCCTCCCCCTCCCTCAGTCAGAAGGTAATCAGTAAATTTACAATCTCTCTCTCAAACTCTTTCTATCTCTGTTTCCGACTTGAGCGTTGGAGGGTCTGTCGTCGGGTTATCCTAAGTGTTTCTTTTTTTTGCAAGTCCATCGGCCGTGTTAGCAACCGTCGGATTCAGATCAAAGTACTTTTTCAACGATCCAGATCTAATCTCAGGAGCTCTAATCACTTTTTACGGTGATGATCAAAAATTAGATCTTTAGTAATTTTCTTCAAAATATAATCACTATCTGTTTGTTCCCACATTAAAGTAAGTAGCAACAACAAGTGAATATAAATAATGTGTACTTCAAGACTATAAGTCTATAAGCATATATGTTGAAGTGAGTAACAACATATAATAATTTCAGATAAAAGATTTGCCTGTTTATTATCTCTATTATATTAATCATCAAAGCAATGATCAGCAGAGAAAAAAATGAAAAGACCAAATCCATCTTTGCTATTTCTGCCGCCATCGCATATCGTGATCTGCACATCCTAATGTTAGATAGAAACAACCATGGCTCCACAAGAAGCAAAATAATAACGACAATGATAATGATAATATTAATAGTACACAAACAAAAACCAAACCAGTTCTCTATCTTTCATACCAATTAAACAACAACAAATTGAATACAAAGAAAAAGAATTACTCACCGAATATTTGTATGAAAAAGACACTATACACCACAACCCCCCCAAACCTTCAGATACATGCTAATTAAGAAAAAGGTTAACCTATGTAAATTGGCCAGATACTTAAAGTTAGAATGCCATTGAGATCAAACTGAAACTGTACTGATACGCATACTTCCTCCACGGTTTTCTAGTTGGCACCGATGCAGCTTCGAATCAGTTGGCTTTATACTGAAGAGCAACTCCAACCGGAATGAAGCCCCGGGTTGCTCCAACCGGGCTTCAAAGGGAGCTTCAAAATGAAGGGCTCCTTCAAATCACTATTCACAATTTAAATTTTTCATTTTATCCTTTTTTACCTTCATATCTGTTTAAGAATTCCTTCCATATTCTGTAATTAAAATGTGTAGCTATATATTTTGTGAATGTATCGTATAAAATATTAAGCCAAATTTTATTATTCAGGTACTTTTGGAAATATCTCGACGATACCTTTAAAATGAGACCAATTTTGAATATTTTTTTATTGTTTGAAAAAAATAATTGATACAATATTTATAGTTAAGATTATTTAGTTATTTTGTATTAGCTTAACATATTTTCAAAAGACTACCCACTCATACAATGTTATGCAAAGTGATTTATTTGATTTTCATATTAGCTTAACATTATTTTTTTATTGATTTTCTATTTCTGTCAAAATTTAATATTAAAATATACTAAATTAGAAAATTTATTTGATTAATGTCAATTTACTATTTCATTCATAATCTAGGCAAAGTGATAGCTAAATAAAATTACTCATTTTATTAGAAAATTTATAAGTCATTAATAATCGCTTAAAATAAAACAAATCTAATAATCTTATAATTAAAAATATTTATCTGGATATTAAAGTAGTTTTATATTTTATTAGAATTACAATTAATATATAGTTTAATTTAAAAAATTGAATAAAATTTGAAGAAATTAATTTTGAAGGACGATGGTTGGAGTTGATGAGCCTTAAAAAAAAATATTTCAAGAATATTTTCTTTTGAAGGCCTTCAAAATGAAGGAAGCATTGGAAATGCTGAACGAAAGAATAAACGAAAATGGGTGTCCTTGATATGACGCAAAAAAGGAACTTTCACAGTTTGATATGACCTAGCTCCACAAAATCTGATATTTTTTATATAATCCCCTAAACTTGAGTTATAGCAACAAACCCCAAAATTGACCTTATCCAGCGAAGGCAATTTTCATCTATTTTAGGGTGCAAATGTTATATCTTCAAGTTATATGGGGATTTTATTTAAGGGTGAATGACCTATTGGCACCTAAAATTAGTAATAAAATCTTATACACACTTGAAGTTATATTAATACCTCAATGACATCCAAAGTTTTGAAAATTGGACCTATAAGTACCTGTCGTTCATTTATCTGTTAAGTTAGTGGAATATTCGTGGAATATACATCTGTGGTAGGGTAAAAATGGCTTGGGACTCAACCAGGGCCCAATACAGCTCTCACTCAAAAATGGTAAAAACAACAGTCTAGTTCGGCTTCGAGCCACTGCAGGGTCGGCACCGAACCTCCGGTTCTCCCCCACAGATCTGGTCTCCTCGTATCCGATGAGTGGCGATGGCCCTCGGCCTCCGATCCACGACAGCCCTCCGGGCCGTCCGCCCATCCTGGTGTAGAATGAAGATGACTTGGCGCACCCTACGCCACCAGATTCTCCCAGAAGCACAGAAGCCCCATGATCTGCCATGTCAGCTCCAAATACCACCAAGGGCTTTGCCACGTCAGCCCTATACCACTCCTGGTACTGCTACGTCAGCCCTAAACCCCCTGGGCCTTCTGCCACGTCAGGCCCATGGACTTTCGGGTTCAGACCCGGTCCCCAAGCGGATCCAAACCCGGTTTGGAATTCTCTATAAATACTAGACCCTCACCCACCTTTTCAGGTAACCAATCTTCTGCCACTTAAATTCACCTAGTTATTGCTACTCTCTCACAGAGACTGACTAGATCGTCGGAGGGTCCGCCACCGGGATAAACTCCGGTGTTTTAGGGCCGTCTGCAGGTACACAAGACCTCGGATCCGAACCCTCTGATCCGAGCCGAGGCATCCACCTCACTCCGAGCCCGTCGCAGGAGCCGCTAGGTCACTCCGAGGGTCGTCTGACAAGCAGCTTTCTCCTTCAATACAAATTGAGTCCGAACTCACACCTGGTGCATCCACACGTCTCCCAGAAATAAACCGTATCAGGTTGGCGCCGTCTGTGGGAACACTGCTTCAGAAGCCGACTCGAGCACGACCATCAAGGCACCTCGACAGCCGAACTCTCATGGCCTCAAAGGGCAAGGGGGCTGCTTCCTCCGTCAACCGACGGGACTCGCCCCCACCAACCGCTAACGCTGGGCCACACATTTCAAAACACAGGGCTCCCCATCAGGGGTCCCAAAGGAGCGTCACCCGTCAAGTCCAGCCCGACCTCCGGGGGGTAATCGTCAACCGAGATTAGCCGTAGCAGGGGAAGGGCCGCTTCCAACCTGGCCCCGAACCATCCAAGACCGCAGCCCGAGGGACGGAGGCCAGCACTCAGCCGCATCGGAAGGCACCCTTCAGACCGACCAAACAGGGTCGAGGGAGCCCCCGTCACTCACAAGGAGTTCCAAGACTTCCGGAGAGAAATTCTCAGGGCCCTTCGACGGGCCCCCAGGGAGGAAGCCCTCCACTCCCAAACCGGGTCGGACGTCGAGGCCAGCGTGTTGCGCCCGTCAACAATCCAGCCAGAAGATGATGGCGTACTCCTAAGGCGCCTCCAAGAAATGGAGGATCGCCTCGATCATATAGGAGACGGCGACCAACGAGCGGCTCAGGGGTACAAACCTGTCCGTCCTCCCTTCTCCGCTCCCATCCTCCAAGCGGAAATACCCAGGAATTTCCGACCACCTCAATTCGAGACCTACGACGGCGAGGGAGATCCCGCTGATCACATGGAGGGTTTCAAAACCCTCATGATGATTCACAGCGCCTCGGATCCCCTGCTATGCCGAGCCTTCCCCGCCACACTTCGGGGTCCGGCTCGCGAATGGTTCTCGAAACTCACCCCCGGCTCCATTTACTCCTTCGACCAGCTAGAGGGCAATTTTCTTGCCCACTTCGTCACCAGCCGGAAGGCGGAAAAGACCAGCACCTCTTTACTTGGGCTCAGACAGATAGAGGGAGAGTCACTCAGAGTGTTCGTCCAGAGGTTTACCGCGGAGGCAAGATCGGTCTCCTCTCTTGATCCAGGCGTCGCCTCTGCGGCATTTCGGCACAACGTCCGTCATCGACAGCTGAAAGCTTCTCTGGCGAAGAAACCCCCCGTCGACTTTCCCGACCTCCTCAACAGGGTCGATAAGTACATTAGGGCAGAAGAGGCCCTTAGCCCCGAAGATGCTAGGGAGGCCACCGGGAAGGGAAAACGGAAGGCCGAAGAAGTCGAACCATCAAAGAAGGCTCCGAGGGACGCGGGGGCCATGAAGAAGGTCCCGCCGGTCCCCCGCTTCGAGAGGTACACTCCCTTGACACATAGCGTATCCGCCATCCTCTTAGAAATCGAAGACAAAGGCCTCGTCCGACTACCTCCCCGACCTAATAACAACAAGAATCAAGATCAGCGCTTCTACTGCCGCTTCTACAGAGATCGTGGGCACGAAACCGATCAATACCGAGCCCTGAAAGACGAAATTGAGGAACTCATCTCATGAGGGTTCCTCCGAGAATTCACCCGAGAAGGCCGACGGGATCGGCGAGATGATAGGAACTGGAGACTTTCGCCTCCGAACCCTACTTCGACCCGCCTCCGAGGTCAGGATCTCGAGTCCGAGGGAACCGCAGATACGCCATTCATCTTGCACTGTGTCCATGGGGGGCCGATGGGAGGAGAGTCAAATGCATCCCGAAAAGCCTTCATCCAAGAGGCGAATGCTGTCCAAAACAACCCCTCGTCCAAGCTACAACCAAGGCCGGTCTCCTTCTCAGGAGAGGACCTCGAAGGCGTTCACCTACCCCACTGCGATGCCCTCGTCATCAGCCTCCACATGGCTAACTGTGAGGTTCGCCGAATCCTCGTCGACAACGGTAGCTCAGTTAATATTCTTTTCCTCAAAGCCTTCGAGAGCCTCAAGTTACCCGGTGGGAAGCTCAAGCCCGCCGGATACACATTACAGGAATTCTCCGGCGCCCCTATCGTAATAGAAGGGATTGTTACCCTCGACGTCACCGCAGGATCGGCTCCTATCAAGAGGACCGAATCCATGGATTTCATGATTGTCAACATCAAGGCAGCTTACAACGCCATTCTCGGCCGACCCGGACTGAGCTCCCTCCAAGCGGTACCGTCAGCCTACCATCTGAAACTCAAATTTCCCACCCCCCAAGGGGTCGGCATCGTCCGAGGTGGCCACGAAGCCGCGCAGTCGTGCTATATAACCGCCGTCGGAGGGGGTGTATTCCCCCTCGACGCCGCTGAACTCGAACCCGAGAGGGATGGCCCAGCTCCCGAGCCTGTCGACGAACTAGAAGAGGTCCTGTTCGACGCCAAGGATGAATCAAAGTGGTTCCGGGTGAGCCGCTCGCTCACCCAGGACTTGAAAACAGGCATCATCGCCTGCGTCCGTCGCAACGTTGATCTCTTCGCTTGGAAGCCCTCCGACATGCCCGGAATCTCCGAAGACTTGATTATGCATCGGCTGAGCGTCATCCCTGACTCTAAGCCGGTCATCCAAAAGAGGTGCAAAGTCGCCCCGGAGAGGCAACAAATTGTGAAGACAGAAGTGGACAAACTCTTGTCCGCTCGATTCATTCAGGAAGTCAGCTACCCCGAGTGATTGGCCAATGTCGTCATGGTAAAGAAGGCAACAGGGGGTTGGCAGATCTGCATCGACTTCACGGATCTTAACAAAGCATGTCCGAAAGATCCTTTCCCCCTCCCCCGCATCGACGCTTTAATCGACGCAACCTCGGGGCATGAGCTACTGTCCTTCATGGACGCCTTCTCGGGGTACAATCAGATCCGGATGTTTCCACCAGACATCTCCAAAACCTCGTTCGTCACCGACCAGGGTCTTTATTGTTACCGCGTTATGCCCTTCGGGCTGAAAAACGCCGGAGCCACGTACCAACGGCTCGTCAACAGAATCTTCAAAGACCTGATCGGCCGCAACGTGGAGGTCTACGTCGACGACATGCTCGTCAAAAGCCGGGCCAGACCGGACCACGTCGCCGACCTCGAAGAAGCCTTCGGTGTCCTCCGACATCACAACATGAGACTCAACCCGGTTAAATGCGCCTTCGGCGTCTCCACTGGGAAATTCCTGGGGTTCATCATCAGTCAACGCGGCATTGAGGCAAACCCCGAAAAAATCCAAGCCATTATGGACATGTCCCTCCCTCGGAATGTCAAGGAGGTTCAGAGGCTCACGGGCCGGCTGGCGGCAATCGGCCGTTTCCTCTCCAAGTCAGGGGAGAAGTCTCTCCCCTTCTTCAAGGCCTTACGCGGAAAAGGGGGCTTCGAGTGGGGTACCCATTAATAAGAAGCCTTCGAACAACTGAAGCAATACCTCGCCAACCCACCTCTCCTCAGCAAGCCCGAGCCAGGCGAGCAGCTTTGGCTCTACCTGTCAGCCTCGAATAGCTCCCTAAGTGCTGTCCTCGTCCGAGAAGAGGAAGGGGTCCAAAGGCCATTGTATTATGTGAGCAAAGTACTACTCCCAGCCGAGACGAGGTACGCAAAGATAGAGAAGGTGGCCTATGCCTTAGTCATGGCAGTCCGGAAGCTTCGTCCTTACTTCCAGACCCACTCCGTCCAAGTACTGACCGACCAGCCACTAAAGACTGTCCTTCACAAGCCCAAAAACTCCGGCCGCTTAGTCAAGTGGTCAATTGAGCTGAGTCAATTTAACATCAGCTATCAACCGAGGGTGGCCATTAAAGAACAGGCCCTCGCCGAATTTATAACTGAGTGCACCGTCTCCGAGCAGCCCAGCATCGAGGGACCTGGGAGGTCTTTGTCGACGGCTCATCATGCGAGACGGGGAGCGGAGCAGGCATCATCCTTCATGGCCCCGACCAATTCCTACTTCAATACTCCCTTCGCCTCAACTTTCCGGCCTCCAACAACGAGGCAGAGTACGAGGCCATGATCGCCGGATTGACCCTCTCCTGCCGAGCCGGAGCCAAGCAATCCGGGTCTTCAGCGATTCTCAGCTAGTGGTCAATCAGATCACCAGAGAATACGAAGCCCGCGATGATCGCATGATGAGATATTTGGCAGCAGTCCGACGACTCCTGGCGTCCTTCAGCTGCGCCACAGTTATCAGAGTCCCCAGGGAACAGAACGCTCAAGCAGACGCATTATCCAAACTCGCCTCTTCCTCCTTCGAGGGTCTCGATCAGACAGTGCTCATAGAAATCCTCTTAAAGCCAAGTATCAATGACCTAGAGCCGGAGGCGATGTGTGTGCAAGATGATACCAGCCCAGACGACTGGACCACTCCCATCCGAAGATTCTTAATCAATGCCGAGCTCCCTGAAGACAGGGCCGAGGCCAGACGAGTCAGAGTAAGAGCTGAAAGATTTGTCATGATTGATGACATCCTTTTCAAGAGCTCATACACCTTGGCCGACGGCAGACCATACCTCCGCTGTCTCACCAGCGGCGAGGCCAGCTACGCCCTCAAAGACCTACACGAGGGGATCGGCGGATGCCACATGGGGAGCAGGGCACTTGCTCGGAAGGCCCTGAATCAGGGGTACTATTGGCCGACCATGCTCCAGGACTCGCAAGACTTAGTCAAAAGGTGCGGCCCCTGCCAAAGGTTCTCCCCTATCAAAAGGCTTCCTCAAGCCAATCTCCGATCCCTGGCGAGCCCTGCGCCGTTCGCCATGTGGGGGATGGACCTTGTGGGGCCCTTCCCCCCAGCAGTAGGACAAAAGAAATTCCTGATAGTCGCCATCGACTACTTCACCAAATGGCTCGAAGCCGAGCCCCTGTCCAGCATCACCGAGCGCCAAGTACAACAATTCTTTTGGAAGAACATCATTTGCCGGTTCGGCATCCCCCGGATCCTCGTTACAGACAACGGGACCCGATTCCAGGGTCAGAACTTCCAAACTTTCTGCGCGGACATCGGTATCCAGCAACGCTTCTCCGCTATTTGCCACCCTCAGTCCAACGGCCAAGCGGAGAACGCGAACAGGCAAATCCTCGACGGCCTCAAGAAGCGCCTCGACAGTTCCCCCAAAGGGCTTTGGGTCGAGGAACTGCCTAGTGTGCTATGGGCGTACCGAACCACCAAGAGGATCCCCACGGGAGAGACGCCGTTCGCCTTGACCTATGGGACGGAGACAGTCATCCCCGTCGAGGTCGGCCTGCCTTCTCCCCGTATCATGGCCTTCGACGAAGCTGACAACTCATCAGGCTTAAGGGCCAACCTGGACCTCGTCGCCGAAGTCAGAGAGAAATCCTCAATCCGGAGAAGCATCTACCAACAACGGATCGAAAAGTTTTACAACAAGAAAGTCTGCCCCACTAACATCAAGGCGGGAGACCTCGTGCTACAAAAACTGTCCGTCTCTGATCCAACCAAGAAGAGGAAATTGGCCCCTAACTGGGAAGGCCCATACCGTATAGTCGAGGCTGTACGCCCTGGTACGTACCGACTGGCGGATATGGACGGCCGGCTCATCAGCCGACCCTGGAACGCCGAGCACCTAATGAAATTCCTGGAAGAGCGAACATAGGTCCTAACTTGGCTAATGTATATAAAATCCTTTGTAAGCTTTCATGAGTAAAGGGCGGCTTCGACGACCCTCCCTATCTAGTATGAAAGAAATCTCGTTTTTGTCAAACTCCAAATGCCTCGGCAGATCCGACTTAACACCGAACAATGGGATCGGCTCCCGAGTCCTCACTCCGGTATCATTCCCAACGTCTCGGTAGGTCCAACCCAGCTTCAGGCCAGGGACTCTTCCTAAGGCCCCGCGTCGATCCCTTACTAATCGACGAAGCCGAACCATGCCTCCGCCATCATTCACCACACTTCTAAACAGAGCAAAGGAGGAAAAGAATTCTTTATTCATACTCCTTTATTTGGTTATGAGAAAACAAACAAAGACCGTTACAGGACCACTCCACTCATCTCAAATCAAAGGAAGCCACCATCTTAGAGCCCCTCGGGTCCAACGAAGGGCAGGACCACTCCGACCGAATGGCTAGGAGCCCTCTCCTCATCATGACGGTCCTTGGGCTCAGCCACGGTCGACACACCAGCCACGGAGCTCTGGGCATCCACTGGTCGCATGCGCTCCAGCAGCAGCAGCGCAGAGGGAACCCCCTCCGCTCGCCGACCCACGGAGGAAGATGTCGAGACACCCAGCATCGTCTTGTAACGGTGTATCTCCATCTCCTTCTCCACTATGACATTGCGAAGTAACCTCTTAGAAGAGGGCCTCTGTACCGAGGCGTTCGACATAGTATGTCCAAGTCCGACACCTCCGAGGTCCCGGTCCACCATCGCCCTCCTCAGCCGGCTCGCCTCCTCACTTAAGGCCTCAGACTTATTCCGATAATAGTTGAAGGCCGCATCAGTGTCACGAGCCCCCTTTCGGTAGCGGACCAACGTGGCCTCCAGGGCCTCAACTTTGCTCCGGAGCCACGCCACGTCGGAACGACGGGGGTCCACCTCGGGAAGAGGAGCCGCAACCTATAAGAAAACCAGCCAACTCAAAACACATAAGCAAGGAGGGTCGGAAACACCCGAAGTCAAAACACTTGGCCAGTCAAAAATCTTTTTTTAAATTGAGTCGCTTCTTACAAAAATGCGGTGGCCAGTCCGCGGAAGGCAAATACAATCGAGAGAAGGAAATAGAAAGACAAAAATTATACAACTTATTTTCCCACCTCAGCATCGGCAGGCGGGTCCACAGGGGGGTCGGCAGACGGGTCAAGAGCAGGCCCTTCTTCGCCAGGGGTCTTCGGTGTCCCCTCGACCTCCATGTCATACTCGAAATTGGACAGGTCAAGGGTCGGGTAGAAGTGCCTCACGTGGCTGAGTGCCTTCGCATAACACTCGTCTTGAGTCTTGATCACCAGGAGCTGACCCGTCTCTGTCAGCTCTTCCCTCTCCTTGGCAAACTCCTTCTCCTGAGACGCCATCTTCTCTGCCCATTCCTCCTTCTCCTTATCGAAGGCCGTCTTCATCTCTCGCTCCCTCTTCTGAGAGCCTTCGAGCGCTATCTTCATCTCCTTCGTCTCCTGCTCGGCCTTGTCCGCCCGATCGCGCTCCCGCTTCAAAGCGGCCTCGTAAAGGCCCCTCACGTGGGCCCCCTGCACGGTCGCATGTAGTCACCGAGCACAACTAAGGAAGCCTCCTCTACAATGTAATTACGGGACAAGAGAGGTTGACAGACTTACTAGCACATTTGCCTGTGCGAGGCGAGTATACGCCTCATCCAGGGTCTTGGTCTTCATCTCCGAACGATCCTGGGGGGTCGCCAACTTACTCGCCACCTCGACGGCTTGCCGCCCTCGGGTCAAATAGTCTCCCTCGCGGATCGACCAATTCGGCACCCACGGTCGCCGAAGCCTCTCCTCTACCTCCGGATCCGCCAGAGGGCCCTTCCCCTTATCGAGATCGGTGACCTTGCCCTGGTCCGGACCGCCCTGAACTGCCGCGTCCTTGACCGTCTCCGAGCGAGTCCTTTTGGCCCTCGGCTGAACAGGGGCCTCGGAAACCGCCTGGGACGACCCCCTCGTCTTCATCACCCCCATCTTCTTCTCGGCCTCCTCCTTCTTCATGGCGAGCCTCTTCGCCTTGATCGACTCAGGGTCCATATCTGCAAAAAAATCCAGTAAGGACAATGAGCACAGAGGAACAACAAAGCCGAAAGAAAGAAACAACTACATAAGTAGGTCGGCCGGGCTCAGTCCGACGCTCGCCAAGTGACCCTCGGTCACCTTCGCCCAGTTGATACTATACGACAGACGGAGGCGCTCAACAAACCCCCACTCCTCGGCCGTCAGGTCCCTCGGCCTCGGCATTTTATAGCTCGGCTTGGAGTGGTTCCGCCGAGTGGGAATGTCCCAAGGTTCCTCACTCTGGATCACCAGATATTTCTTCTTCCAATCCTTGATGGAGTCCGGATGACCGTGGACGACCTTCCCCTTGCCCCGGGGCGAAATGTAGTAGATACCCTCAGCCGCCGAGCTGATCATCAACATCGCTCGGAAGACATTCAACCGAAGAGGTACCCCCTGCTCCTCGCACATCAACACGAAGCAGATGATATGCTTCCAATAGTTGGGCCCGTACTGCATCGGCGCCAAGGACGCCCAGTTCAGCACCTCGCGAACAAACGGGTGAACTGGCAGCCTCAAGCCGGAGATAAAGGCATCCACAGGGAAGACGCAATACCAATCCGGCAGGGGGTCGGTCGGTCGAAGAGTGGAGCTCGGCAACATAAGCTCGTAACTGGACCCTATGTGGTACACCAGTCGCAAAGCCTCCAAGTTACCTGCCTCCAGAACGGTCGGAAGTGTGTCCATTATCACCCTCTTCCGGCTCGGCGACGACAGTTGGACCCCAAACACCTCCTTATCAAAAAGATCGTCAGGGTACCGACGGAACGGCTTAGGCTGTACAGGCGCCTGGCTCGAGCCCCCAATCCTCGACCCCTTCTTCTTCGGAGCCCTCTTCTTCTTCTTGGTTCGTTCCGGTGAGGGGGTAGATAATCGCCCCAGACCTGTCGGCATGGAACTCGAGCCCACACCCTGACCTCCTATCTGAGCCCCTTCGGCTTCACCCCCTTCGGGGCCACCCTCCTCTTCAGAAACCAGCCCTAGAATCTGAACTTCGGCGGAACTACCGCCCCCCTCCTCAGAATCGCTACTCTCCATGACAAAAAGCCTCCGAGACCATAGCGGCTTCACGTCATACACTGGCTGATCCTCACCTACAGACTCCCCCTCGAGATCAGATGCCTCCCACGAAGTCGATTCGGAGGCGGGTTTTACGTCCGCCCCAGACGTCGACGCTGACGAGCCAGACTGAGCCCTATCCATCTGTGCCTAAACTAAACAAACTTACCAGCAAACCTGGGGTCGCTTCGGGAGAACGAGCCTGGTACAGCAAACGGTAGGGACGAGCGCTGAAGTATTGGGAGATTTTTTGAAGGAGAAAGAAGCGAGTAAGAAGTGGATGATAGGGGGAGAGAGGGGAACATTTATAGAGGACAAAAACGACTCCTCGATATCCGTAATTACTGTTCACCGATTGACGTGTAGCGGCCGCCTGGAAAACCGCGCCACGTCCTCGAAACGTGGGCTGCTGACGTCATCCAGTGCCAGGCTGGCAGCCAGACACAGGGGTCGGGTCGGATGAAGTGCTCGGAGGAAAAATTTTCTTTTTAAAGATTTAAGGCGACAGGGCTTGGTCGGCTCCCCTCTCACCCGCGAACAACTTGGGGCTTACAGCCTCGGCAGCCGAAAACCCCAAATTGTTCCCGGGTGGCAGGAAAGCCACCATCGCCTGTGCCCCGGGCTCCAGGTCTCGATCGGCTCCTCTCTCACCCGCGAACAGCTCGAGATTTACGGCCTCGTCAGCCGAAACCCCGAATTGTTCGCAGGTGGGAGGAAAGCCGTCATCGCCTAGAACCCTAACAGAAAGCAGATCGACCCGCATATCCGAGGTTCTTCAGCCTCAGATCCAGAATACGGCGGGTACCCCTCCCGTCCTGATCTCTCTCGGGCCAAACAACCGTGTGAGGGTCGTCTGACCCCAAAAAGGATCCGGACGGCAGGGTCACCACCGATTTGAGGCCCTTTGGCGCTACAAAATTTTCCAAAAAAGAGACGTCCGCCGAAGCGAACACCTCTGGTGGCCATTGGACCACCCTTGCTGCGATCAAACCCGCTTGGGGGGAGAGGTATTTATAGCCTCCCCCATGGACCAGCCATTATGAAATTGGGAAAGCCAATCGACGGAAGCCCATGCGCCACCTGCATTCATTAGGCGGCGCCATTTAATGCCCCTAGAAAATTGGAACATCGCACAGATCCCGGAAGCGCCTTCAACACTCCGCAAAGGCGACGGACCACGCTGCTCAAACCTTCTCAGGAAGAAACACCGGCTCGCCATCACCCTTGCCGACACATAATCCCTCGTCATCTCGAGGTTCGGTCGAGCACCAGGGTACTCTTCTCAGGAAGAAACAACGGCTCGCCATCACCCTTGCCGACACATAATCCCTCGTCATCTCGAGGTTCGGTCGAGCACAGGTTTTTCTTCTCAGGAAGAAACACTGGCTCGCCATCACCCTTGCCGACACATAATCCCTCGTCTTCTCGAGGTTCGGTCGAGCACCATGGTACTCTTCTCAGGAAGAAACAACGGCTCGCCATCACCCTTGCCGACACGTAATCCCTCGTCATCTCGAGGTTCGGTCGAGCACCAGGGCCTTCTTCTCAGGAAGAAACACCGGCTTGCCATCACCCTTGCCGACACATAATCCCTCGTCATCTCGAGGTTCGGTCGAGCACCAGGGTACTCTTCTCAGGAAGAAACAACGGCTCGCCATCACCCTTGCCGACACGTAATCCTTCGTCATCTCGAGGTTCGGTCGAGCACCAGGGCCTTCTTCTCAGGAAGAAACACCGGCTCGCCATCACCCTTGCCGACACATAATCCCTCATCTTCTCGAGGTTCGGTCGAGCACCAGGATACTCTTCTCAAGAAGAAACAACGGCTCGCCATCACCCTTGCCGACGCGTAATCCCTCATCATCTCGAGGTTCGGTCGAGCACCAGAGCCTTCTTCTCAGGAAGAAACACCGGCTCGCCATCACCCTTGCCGACACATAATCCCTCGTCTTCTCGAGGTTCGGTCGAGCACCAGGGTACTCTTCTCAGGAAGAAACAACAGCTCGCCATCACCCTTGCCGACACGTAATCCCTCGTCATCTCGAGGTTCGGTCGAGCACCAGGGCACTCTTCTCAGGAAGAAACACCGGCTCGCCATCACCCTTGCCGGCCAACAAACCCTCGCCAGCTCAAGGCTCGCTCTAACATCAGGGCAACCCCCTCATGAAGGACCAGCGATTCGCCATCCCTTTTCTACAACCGTAAACACTCCTCCATGGCTAGCTCCCGCACCCCCGCAGGAGTGGGGGGCTTGTGTGGTAGGGTAAAAATGACTTGGGACCCAACCAGGGCCCAATACAGCTCTCACTTAAAAATGGTAAAAACAACAGTCTAGTTCGGCTTCGAGCCACTGCAGGGTCGGCGCCGAACCTCCGGTTCTCCCCCACAGATCTGGTCTCCTCGTATCCGATGAGCGGCGATGGCCCTCGGCCTCCGATCCACGACAGCCCTCCGGGCCGTCCGCCCATTCTGGTGTAGAATGAAGATGACTTGGCGCACCCTACGCCACCAGATTCTCCCAGAAGCACAGAAGCCCCATGATCTGCCATGTCAGCTCCAAATACCACCAAGGACTTTGCCACGTCAGCCCTATACCACTCCTGGTACTGCCACGTCAGCCCTAAACCCCCTGGGCCTTCTGCCACGTCAGGCCCATGGGCTTTCGGGTTCAGACCCGGTCCCCAAGCGGATCCAAACCCGGTTGGAATTCTCTATAAATACTAGACCATCACCCACCTTTTCAGGTAACCAATCTTCTGCCACTTAAATTCACCTAGTTATTGCTACTCTCTCACAGAGACTAACTAGATCGTCGGAGGGTCCGCCACCGGGATAAACCCCGGTGTTTCAGGGCCGTCTGCAGGTACACAAGACCTCGAATCCGAACCCTCTGATCCGAGCCGAGGCATCCACCTCACTCTGAGCCCGTCGCAGGAGCCGCCAGGTCACTCTGAGGGTCGTCTGACAAGCAGCTTTCTCCTTCAATACAAATTGAGTCCGAACTCACACCTGGTGCATCCACACGTCTCCCAGAAATAAACCGCATCAACATCTTAACGGGTTCATACCCATTAAGAAGCATGCGAAAAAAACCAAAATGCCCTCGATCTCTTCATCATCTCTTCTTCTTCTTGGGTATCTTTTCCTCCCCTTTCTAAACCCTAACTATCATATCTTAAAATTTCTAAATCCTAATTCGAAATCCTAAGTACTGTATATCTCCCATCTCTCATCTTCGACGCCCCGTACATCCTCAATCTCTACATCTTTTTGTGAGGACTACTGTCGATTGCCCACCTAATGTATGAGGGTCGGAGTTGGGTTTTTGAAATAGCATATGCCATTTGACAATATGACACTAGAGGAAAGTGTTTGATTCTCAGTTATAATTTTTTCATACAATATTGTTTAATTTCTTGCAAATTATTTTGGATTCTTAGTAGGCAATGATGAGTTACATAAAATAGTATTGTTTATTTTTTATATGATACTTAGTTGCTTGTTCTTGATTGTGGATGGAAGTCATATAATATTCATCGAAAATAATATGGTTTGAGAATTATCATGTATTCTTAGTAGGCATTTGAACTGATGCTTTTGATTTTGCTTAGGCTTTTGCTACTGCTGCTGCTTATGCATAGACTGCGGCTCATGCTTTTGCTGCTTCTTTTTAAGCTTGGTTGCTTCTGATTTTACTGTTGTTGCTTCTGATTTTTCCTATTGCTGCTGAAGTAGTTGGCATGGCATTACAATGCATCCCTAGTGATACCATTTTTTATATATTTGATGAACTGATACTACTGCAATTGACAAATTTGATCTGTCCGTACTGACAATTGTGTTCTGAGCATGCTAGTAATCATTTAATGTATTGTTTAGTATCATGTACATACAGATACATGAATATTGTTGCTAAACTCCTATTTTTTTTTGTGGTTGGCAGAAGAAGAAGAAAAAGCTGATTTTTTGTGGTTGATAGAAGAAGAAAAAGAAAACAGCAATAGCAACTAAAGCTAGTATATTGAAGCAGCTAAACCTGAAGAAGTAGCAGCTTGCTTGTATTGAAGAATTAGCAGTTTGCTTGTATTGAAGAAGCAGAATAGGAACAAAATTTAGAAATGTCATTTGATTTTTGTTCATTTAATTTTTGTTTATTAACATAGTATTTGCAAGTTCTTTAGAATGGAATAGTTCTTTGCAATGTAATAAAAGTACAAGATTTAGAATTGTATCAATATTTTCCATTTCTTTCTTCAATGATATTATTTTGTCGTCTCTTTCATACAGTATTTATTGGGTAATAATTAAGCTTATTGAACAAAATATAATGACCATACTTTGTTGTAAAAATTTGGAATGCTTCTAAAGATAGTTGAAGCATTCACATCCTTGAAGCAATGTAATAAAGGAAACATTCATTTATTCGTGAGGAACATTATTGAAAAGAAAAAAAGGGAACATTCATTTAATTGTACAAGTAAAGACATAAATTTTACAAGTTTATATATACGTATCTGATCATACATACGCCATCATTTCACAAGTTTATATATACATATCTGATCATAAATACCCAAGTAAAATATACAAGTTTTTGCTGCTTTTGATTATTGCTGTTGCTGCTACTTCTGATTTTGCTGTTGCTGCTGATGCTTCTGATTTTGCTGTTGTTGTTGCTGTTTCTGATTTTGCTGTTGCTGCTGCGGCTTCTGATCTTTGCTGTTGTTTCTGATTTTTCGGTTGTTGTCGCTTTTGATTATTGTTGTTGCTATTGCTTCTTATTTTTGCTGATGCTGCTTCTGATTTTTGAGAAGTGTACCAATTTTTAGAGATATTTGATAAGTTCATATGTACATACATACACGATCATTTCACAAGTTTTATATACATATCTGATCATAGATACACAAGTACAATATACAAGTTTTTGCTGCTTTTGATCATTGCTGCTGTTGCTGCTTCTAATTTTTACTACTGCTGCTTCTGATTTTGTTGTTGCTGCGTTGCTTTTGATCATTGCTGCTGTTTCTGATTTTGCAGCTGTTGCTGCTATTGATTATTGCTGCTGCTACTGCTTCTGATTTTTGAGAAGCGTATAAATATTTTTGACATTTTGATTTGTGTATCAATGGTAGGCTTTGTTGTTTATGGAGTAGATGTATCAATGAACAATTTATTCATCAATGAACAATTCATTCATCTTTTGGCAACTTCTTCATTGTGTAGTCTTGAAAATGCTATATATACCCAATTCAAGTAGTGTGTTAATCATCATGTTTCTATTGAACATGATACTAAAGAAGAAAAGAAAGAAGAAAGAAGATGAAAAAAACAGAAGATGGAGAAAAGAACAGAAATAAGAAAGAAGATGAAGATGAAGAAAATAAAGAAGAAAGAAGATGAAGAAAAGAAAGAAAGAAGAAAAGAAAGAAAGAAGAAAAGAAAGAAGATGTTAAAATATGAGTTTAAGGAGGGAGATAGATACATGTCCATATTAGCATACAAGTGCCTGTTGGGTTTTCCTCAATGGGTAGAGAAGACTACTAACTCCGCCTCTTTTCTTTCTTTCTTTCTTTTTGAATTTTTTTTGAATTTTTTTTGAATGTAGAAGTAGCTCTTCTCCTCCCTTCATACACTTCCATCTACTACCTTCAGACAAAGTGCAGAAATTCACTGGCTTCGGAGGATGGAGTAGTAGTGGGTGTCACAATGTATTCATGCTATTTTTTAACTTCTTGACATGCACACCTCACAATCATGCAACAAATATCATGAATAGGAGGAGTGCATGTCAAGAAGTTATTAAGTATTTTCAATATACTGTTACACCCGCTACTTCTCTAACCCCCGAACCAGAGAATTACTGTCTCTGTCTAATGGTGGTGAATAAAATGTATGCAGAGGGGATAACTGCTACTTATGCATTCAAAAAGAGGCAGAGTCAGTAGTCCTTCGTACCCGTTGAGAAGAAACCCAGCATGTACTTGTATACTATATTAATTGCAAAATTTACTCAAGTTTACTAGATGTGTCAAAAATCAGTTTGTAATAGCAATTAACTTTAGTAATATATGCATTGTATGTATATTCAATCTACATGTATTTGCCAGTTTATAATGTAAGAAGTACAAAGCTAGTATAATGTGTTCAATCTATATTTCAATTTCAATCCAAAATTCCAATCCCAAATTCCAAATTCCTAACTCCGATTCCCTGCAACAAATCCCAAATTTCTAACTCGGAATGTAACCCCCATTCCCGTAAATACATATTTTCTGAATATTTTCTATAATTTGATTTTGTATAAATTTATTTTGTGCTAAATTCGTTTAGGATCTTTTATTAAAGCACTTTCTAATCGAAAACTATATTTATTTTGAATAATGGTATATTTTAATTTTATTTCTTATTGATCGGCTATTTATATTTGAGCCAAATCAAATGTATAATTGCTATTTGGGTTATTTTAATAAATTTATATTTTGTTATATAATCTTATTATTATTATTATTATTATTATTATTATTATTATTATTATTATTATCGTTGTAATTATTATTATTGTTATTATGGTTGTTGTTATTATTATTCTCATTGTTATTAGTATTATTATTTTGTTATTATTATTGTGATTATTATTTTTATTATTATTTTTATCGTTATTATTATCATTATCATTATTTTGTTTTAAGCCCGAACATGCTCCATTTTATGTGTATTTCACTATTTGATTTAATGTATATATATATATATATGTATATTTTAAACCCTATAGCCCATTTTGCTATTGGATTTAAACCCAAACCCTTTAAACCTACTCTTATTGGATCCGACCTGTTAACCCAATAACCCACACTTTTCCCTATATATACTAATCCAAATTAAAACCCTAACCTAAACCTACCATAGCCCCTAACCCTAGCCGCTATACCCCTCCATTACTGTGCAACCCATATACTGTTGAACCTCTTCTTCTTCATCTTATCTTCTCCTCCTTCCTCCGCCTCTTCGCGAACCCACTGCGCCATCCTCCTTCAACCCATCGCCTCCCCTCCATTATCTCCCTCGATCATCCAGCTCGTCCCCTCGTAGAAGCCCTCGTCATCCCGTCGACCACCAACCCTGTGCCTCATTATCGTCGAAGAACCCATCGTCTTCATCCCGAAGCTTCGACCACCCCGTCTCATCGTCTTCCCCCACCGCTCGAAGCCACCGCAATCACCAAAACAACCACCCATTGCCTCCGTCGCCCTCCAGTCGCCCTCCACTCCTCCGTCAACCTTCAACCCTTGCCTGCTCCTCCACCGCAACCATCCCGACCGTCATCTTCATCTTCTCTCGCTGAAACCCATCGCCGCCCAAGCTCCATCCCGTCGACCACCCTCGTCGTTGCCTTCCGTAACCCCCATCATCTTCACCCTCGTCCTCATCTGCTGCCACTCCGTCAACCACCCTAGCCTCGACAGCCACCACCCCCTGATCACCACTATCACCTTCGCTCTATTTTTTCGGCCCAAAATAGAGCATCCAAGCCCCCCCGTTCTCCGTTGACTTCTCATCCCCTGAGCACCGTCGCAGTGCACCGCCAGCCTGCCGCCGCTTGTCTCCGACTATCAACGCCACCACTGCCGAGGTCCCCCGCCGTCGAGCCATCCGCTGTCGCTCTCTCTCTAGATTGGTTGTTTGGTGTTTTGGGAGAGGGGATCAGCTCTTGGGGTGTTTGCTGTTTGTGAAGAGAAGGGATTGATTTACTGTGTTTGGTGTTTTGTTTGGGTTGCGGCTTTTGGTGTTTGGATTGGAGATCCGATGTTTGCCATTTTGTGTGAGTGGTTGCACGCAGTTCGTATGTGATTCCGTGTTCTTGTGTTCGTGGTTCGTTGCTCCGGAATTCTCATCCCGTTATTCTTGGTATTCATTTTCACCGTTAATAAGACAAGTCACTTCCTATTGAATTTTTAATTGTATGAAATTCAAGTTTTATTAAAATTCTTGCAAGTAGTTCATATTCGTTATCATATCATTGTATTGACTATCTTCGTTGGGTCTATTGAGGGTTTACACGAGCTAACCCCAATATTCTTGACATCGTGCCGCTTTTGACTCCAAAGATTGAACCTTTCATGCATTCATGTAGAATTGATAATAGGGTTACATATATAGTCTTATTTTTTTGAAGTAAAAGGTGGAATAAAGCCACCCTGTTTCATTAATAAGGAGTTAATAAAACAACCCCGGCGTACCGGGGGGAGAAGGGTTACATATATAGTCATGACACAATGAATTGATTGTAGAAATAATTGATAGATTTTATGTTTGATTGGTTGATTGTTGTTTGGATGTTGTTAGAATTGTGTATGTGTGTGTTTTTAATTGTATTTATCATGCTATTACAATTTTCATGTTGATTATATAATTTATTGACTATAGAATTGATACCCATCATGTTAAATTAAATTATTTCATGAAAATACCCTAAAACCTGAAGCTTGCTTGCTGGTCTGTATGTTGACTACTATTTTCGACCCAGTAAACTATCGTAAAATAAATTACTTTATGAACAAGAATTGTAGCCTTATTTTTCTAGTTTGCAGAAAATCTTGAATTTTTGAATTCCGAGTTGTGTAGCAAAAGTTATGCCCGTTTTACTACAGCTGTGTTTTTACTTTCAGATTTTCAGATTCTCTTATCTTTCATGTTTAAACAGTAAAAAAGCTGATCAAATGTTAAAATTTTGCTCTGATAATTTCCAGATTGTTAGTAATCATGTTTAAGAGTCTAGAAAATATTTTTAATGAATTTATTATTGAGTTTTTGTTGTTTTTAAAATTATAAAAACATGGTATCGAAATTCTGTCTGAACATGAAATTTGTAAAGAATTATGTTTTTGACCTAGCTACTGTTGTCGGATTTTGAACTTTAAATATGCGTTGGAACCGTGTGGAAGTCTAGTTTCTAGAATTTCTGACGGATTCAGTTTTCGAGTTCTGAAACAGTGGAAAACTGTATTTTTGTACAGACTACTCTTGCTGTTCAGAATTTTATATTCTAGGTTTTAATAGATTAATCATTCTTATATCGTACTATTGCATGAATTAAAGTGTGTATGTGCATTGCATGATTCTAATATCCTATTTTCATCATTCTAATTGTCCTACTTCATGTTACCATCTTATTGTTCCTCTATTGTTACTATTGTTCCCCATTGTCTTACATTTGCATATTGTATTGTCGCATCGATAAAATAATTAAGAACCCGGGGTTTAAGGGTTGACTCTAGTAGTGGAAAATATAGGAATTGTACTCAGAGGAGGGGCCAATGTTTTCCTAAATATTGTTCCGGCTATTGTTTTATCGAGTGATTGTGGCTTCTATCGTGTATTGTATCGTTGCCGAAGACTGTATCGTGCATTGAATAATGATTATCATTGTCGAGTACATAAACTATAAAATCTACCACTAAGTCTAAACGTAACTTGTTTGTATATAGCAACAATGTGATAAATAAATGGGTCGCATGAAGTTATACATTAGTTAGGATTAAAATAATTAATAGATTTAAGGATCACACCACATCGACACTGCATATTGTACATCATTGTTCCTATTGATATCAAATATTGGCTAAGTATTATTATTATTGATCATTGATTATTGTTACTGAATATTGAATCATTGTTTATCGTGCCATATTATTGATCCCTATTGATTCATTAATTCATTGTTATACAGTTATTTCATTGTTCCTTGCTTTCTCTACTTGCTATCCATGACTTGCTCTAAGGACAATTTTTCTCCTCTTATTAGATGAAGTGTTCACAAGTAATGAAAGAGAATTGCCTGCTGGGATTGGAGAACAAAGATTCTGAAGATTTAATGCTTTCTATTGCTTATTGTTTTAATGAACTTAATATATTGAGACTTATTTTCTATTTGTGATTGGATTATTATTGTATTGGGCTTATGTCCTGAATTTTATTATTATTTCCAGACGTTGGTTTATTGTATTTGGATATTTTATATTGTTTCATTCCAAATATTATTGTTCATGAGATTATTATTCCCTGCACATTTGTTCTGTATTGATTATATTGTTGAGTTGATCGATTAACAGCTTATGGGTGACGTTAGTCATTCGCTGGGCCAATGTCATGTGCTCGTATTCTGTATTTTTGAGAAGCGGGGCATGACACAAAATCAAAATTACAATCCCAAATTCCTAATTGCAACAAATCGGAATCCTAACTCAACCCTAATAATAATCCCATATTCAATCCTAAATTGAAGGAAAGATACTACAACCATCAAGAATAATCAATAATTACGAGTAGTTCTACAATCAAAACCCAAATTATTCTACAAATAACCCATAAAAACTAACAGACAAGTTCATCAAATGCAAAGATGAGAGATTCCCCACATTTTGATGCATCTGCTGCTTGTGCGCCACCGCCTACCGCCTGACGTGCCGCTACCGTCCGCCGCCTCACACGCTGCTGGCCCCTGCCCCTCACTTTGCTTCTTTCGAAAGAGAAGAGAAGAAGATAACATAGAGAATTAAAGAGGCAAGGGTAAAAAATTAATTCATGCTATATCTGTTAATAACTTAATGGAAATGAACGACGGGTATCTATAGGTCCAATTTTCAAAACTTTAGGTGTCATTGGGGTATTACTGTAACTCCAGGTGTGTATAGGGTATTATTACTAACTTTGGGTGCGAGTAGGTCATTCACCCATTATTAAATGAAGTTTTCCGTTGGTTATATCAAATATATGAATTTTTTTCAGATGGGTCTGTCAACAGAGCCCGATTTTTTTTTAAAAAGAAAAAGTAAATTATAGTTTTATGAGATCGAACTGAAACTCTCTACAGGATCCAATTCTTCGAGCATTGCCAAGGCCTAGAAGCAGTATGCAGCTTCTAACAGCCTTTCCCTCATCTTTGTGAATCATTCCCAAGTAATACCATGCAATTCGGTTGGTGGAATCTTTTAGGAATGTGTCTTGGATACTCGTGGTTCAGATTAGAAGAAAGTAAGATGAAGTAGCAACAAGGTGCTGACAGAGTGACGGGTGGACCGTCCAAGGGTACGGCCGACCGCACCGCCGATCGCATTTGTACAGGGTTTGAGCGAGAGGAAGAGGGTCAACCGGTCTTATTGGACGTTCGACTATCCACGATGCTGTGTATTTTCTAGGCCTCGATTTGTTATGTCGTTTCAGCCTAATCTTCAACTCCAAGTCAGATCGTACGACTTCTATTTAGTTACTTCTATAGATTATATTGGACAACTGGGAATCAAGATTAAACCTAGGGTTCTCTCTATTCTTCTATATATATATTGTAAACTCCTCCAATATGAGAGTAGAGTACTTCATTAATATTTTCTCTATTGCAAAGAGAGGTTTGAGAGAGAGATAGTTCTTGGTGAGTGAGTTTAATTTCTTGTATTGAGTGAATCATTAACTTCTTGTAATCTCTTATAGTTGAATATCAGATCTTTCTATATTTCCCCCCGAATTAAGTGAAAGCTAACCAGAATAAATTTCTTTCTGTTTGTATTGGATTGGTGGATCTAATTGTTTGCTCAATGGATTCATCTCATCTACTTCGGTTTCCTCATTGCTCTATTTAGTTCCGTTGCGACAATGGGTGTTTTTTATTACCCCAATCCCAACAACTGGTATCAGAGCTTCAGGTTGCCGAGTTTCCTGGTTAAGATGACAGGTCACAGTCTTTTGAAGACCAAGCAGTTCGATGGAAAGATCAATTTCAATCTTTGGAAGGTTGACATGTATGATGTCCTTGTTCAAGAACGTTTGTAGTTAGCCATTAAGAAGAAAGAAAAGCAATCCGATATGACGGAGGATGTTTAGGAAGATATTAGTGAAAGAGTCATAAGTCTGATCCGACTATCATTGGCAAACGAGGTCAAGTGCATATTTCTTAAAGAAATTGATGCAGCGAGTTTGTAGGAAAAACTCATAGCTGACTACTCTTGTCATGACCCGTTTCCTAAAATACGAAATACGAGTACGTAACGTAAGACAAGCGAATGATTATACATCATCCATAAGCTGTACCAGACTAACTCAGCAATATGAAAGAATAAACACAGCCACACAAGAAAGATATAACCACATGAATCAAAGATAACTTCAATAATAAATGAAATATACCAACAATAATAATATCCAACACAATATCCAACATCTGGGAATAAAACAAACTCTGGGAACATAACCCCAAAACAAAGTTCAAAGTCATAACAATATTCAAAAGAAATAATTTAGCAATAAAGTAAATTAAGCAGTGCAATCTTGGACTCCATTTTCTAGAATCGTTGCTCGCCAATTTCTTCTGGTATAGTTCCTTCAATACTTGTAAATACTTGATCTAAAAAGAAAGAAAAGAATGTCCTTAGAGCAAGTCATGGACAGCAAGTAAAGAAAACAGAGGATCAAAGTCAAAGAACAAAGCAAAGGCAGACAATAATATCAAAGGACTATAATTAATCACACATGTAATGAGTGATGTCAAGTCAAGTTCAATACAGGATCAAGCATGAGATGATAAATTTAAGTTATTAATCATTTTATTAATCTGTCTAGTGCACGTACCACTGCGTCCCATTCCACAGGATTTGGCACAAGCACACAGTGAACGCTTTAGACTGATGGTGAATTCACGGATCGTGTACTCGGCATTGATAACAATAATATACAATCAATAATTAACAATCAATCATTTGCAATCAATACTTCTCCTTCCATGTCAAGTGTTCATGCGAGCATAAAGGCCTTTACCGGGTACATTTTCTGATCGTTCACTACCAAGTCTACCCATAATACTCCGACTTGTTAATAGTTTATTGTCATCCTATGTGAGCATGCAAGAAGGTTTCAATATTTTATGATACTAAGTGTGAATAACTCTACTCGTTTCAGACCAAACAGGAAGTAAACAGATCAATTACACACAAATTACATAATCTGGACAGCATGACGTTGTTGTACAAAAATAGAGATTACCATTACTACAAAAAAAGAAAATCTGGGTTCGTCAGAAATTCTAGAAACTAGACTCTCTGCCGGTTCCAACAAATATATACACAACATATAAAAACTACAGGAACTAGGGTGAAAACTCTATTTTTTTAGATTTTATGTTCAGGCCGCATGTTGTAAATTGTGTTCACCTATTTGTTTTAAGTCAGAAAACTCATCAATTAAATCTATAAAAATTCAGAGTCATTCCTAAACATTTCTAGTCTCAGCTAGATTCATTTCAGATTTTTATTTTACTGTTAACATGCTCAAATAAATTATGGAACAACAAGATACGCATGCATTTGTGAATCTGAAAATTCTGACATAGTTGTACTAAAATGATGATATCTAACAGATTACATATTGGAATTCAAATTCGTAAAAAGTTTAGTAAACTAGACATCTAAGACTAAATTTCATGTTCAGAAAGTTATTGCAAAATATAACAGCAACAAGGTCGAAAAACTGATTTAAAAAAACTAGCAGTCCAGAATTTGTTTTGACATGGATAGACAATAATTAAATCATACAACCATATATTTCATGCAAATTAATAATCAAAGTGTTCTTAGGTGTTTAACATGCATAATTTTAGTTTTAAGATGTAATTTCACATGCATGGTAATCAATTCATCAAGTCAAATCAATCTAGCATGTCCAACTCATCAAACAAGTCTACAATATGGATCTAGTTATTTTTCATGTAAATGTGTATATGCAAGAAATAATAGGGACTAGGTTTTAGATCAAAGATAGCGGCACGATGTTAAGAGTATCTCGGGTTAGCTTTTGTAAACCCTCAATAAACTTAACGGAATTTCAAATAACAGTATGATAAAGAAAAAGATTAGATCTACTTGCAGAGATCAAAGAAATCTTGAACAAAACAAAATACTAGTTCAAGAAGAGACCTGCCTATTATTGAGTGTATTTGAATATATAGATTAACGAGATAAGAATCCCGGGCGATGAACCACGATCACACGTGCAAGCTACGTGCAAAATCCAAAACAGCAAAACAGCAACTCAGACCACACAACCAGCAACCCAATAGCGGATCTAAAGCAAAACACTAAATATCAACACTAGATCCCACTTCACACAATAGCAAACACCAAGTGCCACTGCTTTTCTTCCTCACTTTGATAGAGAGAGGGCGGGAGGCACTGGCAGTGACGGCAGCGGTGACCACAGTAAGGACGGCGACGTCTGACGACGGTGGCGCTGCGATCGGGAAGCAATGCTGCGAAGGGGAAATGGTGGCTCGACGGATGCCCTGTTTCTCGACAAAACAGAGGAGGAGAACGACAGAGTGTTTGGGGCTTAGACGATGACGACGAGGTGGTAGGGGGGTTTGTGGTGGTTGCAGGGTGAACGGAGAGACGAAGATGATGGCGACAAGGCTGATAGAAGGTCGAGGCGGTGGGTTCTACGGTGAGGAATGGGTTCAGCGACAATGGCGGCTCGGCAGATGGCGATGGGAACAGGGGGTGACGATGGGGGATGATGAGGAGAGAGTGAGAGGTCGATGGTGGTGGACAGAGGGGCGATTGGAGCACGGGAGGGCAATTGGGTTCGGTGGGTTGAAGACGAAACAGGGGAGAGCGGGATAGGGGGAGAGGAAAAGCGGCAGAGAGAGAGAGAGAGGAATATAATTAGGGTTTATTAATGGGTATTTATAGGGGATTAAGAAATTGAGATTTTGGGTTGCGGGTTTGTGGATTTAGGGTACAGGTTTAGGCTCTAAAAAGAAATGAACAAGCATAAAATAATGAGATGAACATAAAACAGAACAACTCAAACTCAATTCATAAAGAGCAAAATTTGTAATGAGCCAAAAATAGAAGAAAAGAGAACGGAATGATCAAAAGAAAAAATAAATGGACCCAAGAAAAGAAAAATTATATATTAGAAAGAATCCAGATACAATAATCAAGAAATAAAATAAAAATACAATAAAAATCCAAAATAGGAAAAATAGGGGTTACAACTCTGGTTCATCATTTTTCTAATCATCGTGTTTCCCTTGGTCTGCACTTGTCAAACTTGACCTGTTATTCTCCTTTGTTGGTTAGATTCAATCTCGATTTCTGCCTATCCTCTTACTGTCGTCTCCACTATCCTTTCGGGGTCCCAGCTCCGTCTTTGTCAGCTTTTAATTGACCCAGTTTCGGTATAGAGACTTCTCCACCTGATCCTCTTTCTAAGCTTAATACTTTGAGTCCCTCTTCCCGGATCACTTCCTTCTTGATTGAGTCAGGCTACTCTTCAGCGGAGCCTGATAGTTTGGCTGAGTTTCCCCTTACTCATAGCCAACAATCTCATAATCCCCCCTCCAAAAAAAATTATAAAAAAACAAAAAATTTAAAAAAAGAATCATTCTCGGTCATTCGCTCTAGTGTTTGTATCTGGACCAATAGAGCATCCCTTACGGCGCATGTCCGGAACTTGGATTTATCTCCGCCTGCTATCTCTTCTGATGGGAAGGCTCAATTGGGTTCCTTATACCAGGTGCATTTTGACTCCCTCTCTAATCTAGATATGCTTCTCCTTACTAGAAAAATGGGCTTCCTAGTGGATCAGGAGAACTTCGTAGACTTTGACTTAATTCAATGCCATGAGATCTCTCGAGCTTTTGAGACTAGTTTCTTTAATGATTAGCATCTCTTGGAACATTCGGGGGTTGGGAAGTTGGTCGAAGATTCAAGCAGTTTTGCAGCTGATTTCTTCTTCTCACTGTGACATGATCTCTATTCAAGAATCGAAACTCCAGTCCCCCTTCGTCCTCCATCCTTCGTTCGATTGGAGGATCATTCATCACAAATTGGATCTCGCTTGACTCTGTAGGGTCAAGAGGAGGTATCCTCTTTGGGTTTAAAGAGTCCAAGTTTTCCCTCATTTCTATTAGTCGCTTTACTTTCTTCCTAGTGGTTCATCTTCACTGGGTTGAATTCAATTGTGACCTCACTATTGTGTCCGTGTACGGTCCATTGACAACGGATCGTCGCGATGTGTTTTGGAACGAGCTTAATTCATTTCAAAACAACATCCACGGATTTTGGCTTTTTTGTGGTGATTTCAATGTCACCAGATTCTTCCATGAAAGATCGGGGACTTCGACCTATTCGTCGGATACCTCCCACTTTAATGACTGCATTCGTTCTCTCAATTTGACTGATCTTCCTCTTAACGGTAGATCTTTCACTTGGTTCAACATGCGATTGTTGCCGTCTATGGCTAAACTCGACCATTTTTTGGTTTCCTTTGATTGGATTAATTTCTTCCACAACTCGTTCATGTCGGTGTTGCCCAATCCCTCTTCTGATCATGTGCCTATTGCATTGTCCTCCAACTTCAATTTTCCCAGAACATTTAAATTTCGTTTTGAAAATTTTTGGTTACAAGACCAAACCTTCGTCAATCTCATTACCGAATGCCTTTCCTCCATTACGGGTTCCTCCGAGCTAGGGTGTATACTGATTAAACTTCATGCTATCAAATTCGGTAGCAAAATCTGGCATAAAGAGAGAGTGGCCAATGATGGTTTTCTTAAAAATGTCTTCCTATCTACCATTGAATCCATTGATCTAATGGAGGAGTGTGGACCGATCTCTGAACCCCTCCGTTCTGAACGGGCCTTTTGTAAAAGAGGATACGCGGATTTTCTTCCTAACGAGCACATTAAATGGGTTCAGAGGGCCAAGCTACGGTGGCTTAAAGAGGGTGATGGCAACACCGCTTTCTTTCACAACTTCGCTTTGCATCGCCAGCTTTGCAACCGTATCTCCTCTATCTTTGACAATGGCTCCGAATTAACTTCGGATTCGGATATCCATTCTACTTTCCTTCGTTTCTTTAATGATCTTCTGGGATCTCAAAAGCAACACTCATTGCATCTTGACTGGTCTCTTTTATACGGTCAACCCATGCATGATCTGTCTGGTCTGGAAGATCCTTTCACTTTAGAAGAGATCAAGTCCGTGGTGTTCTCTTTAAATAGTGATTCCGCCCTGGGCCTTGACGGGTTCCCCTTCTTTTTCCAACGTTTTTGGGATTGTCTCAAAGACAATCTTCTCCAAATGTTCTCTGATCTCCACCAGGAGAATTTCTCATTCGATAGGATCAATTATGCGCTTATCGTTCTCATTCCCAAATTCTTGGGTGCCAATTCGGTTGCGAATTTTAGGTCTATTAGGCTTCTGAACACGACCTTCAAGATTATCATGAAAGTTCTCTCTCCCGCCTTAGTTCTTTGATTTCTCCCTTGATCGACTCCACGCAATCAGGGTTCATTAAGGATCACTTCATCCTTGATAGTGTGGTGTCGGCCCAAGAAATCAATTCCGATTGCCACAGGACTAATTTGGAGGGGATCCTATTAAAATTGGATTTTCAAAAAGCTTACACAATGTCAGTTAGGACTCCCTTTTCGAAACACTTTTTCATCATGGATTCAGTCCCAAATGGATTGCCTGAATTAAATCCAGTCTCTTCGCTGGCACCTCGTCCATTTTGGTCAACAGTACGGAAGGCCACAAATTCAAGTATAAGTGTGGCCTTCGTCAGGTGACCTGATCTCCTCCCTATTATTCTATCTAGTTGCTGATGTATTTAATAAACTGCTACGCAACGCATGGGAGGTTGATGTGATTGAAGGTCTTGGGAGTTCTAATAGTTTCCGAGGTGTGTTAAACCTTTAATACGCGGATGATACTATTATCTTTGCGAAACCCAACGAGGGGATTAGCTATTAACTTTCAAAAGTCATCCGTTATTTGGCTTGGTGGTTCTCAAAACCGTCAAGCAAAAATTGCGCAGTTCTTTAACTGTAGTCCTTCCTCCTTTCCCGTCCATTATCTTGGCATTCCCTTAAGATGGGGTAGCTTCATAAATTGGATTGGATGCCGATGATCAAAAAAGTTGAGTCTAGACTCAGCCGTTGGTCTGGTAAGCAACTGTCGCGTGGGGGCAGACTTATTCTTGTTAATTCCGTTCTATCTTCAAACCCTTTATACATGATGTCCTTTTTTTATCTTCCTTCGTGGGTGATTAAGAGGGTTTACCGGATCAGAAGAAACTTCTTCTGGTCAGGTGCAGATTTGTTTAAACTTGGCTCTCAACTCTACAACTGGAAGATCATCTGCACTTCGAAGGCAGCTGGTGGGTTAGGGGTTTTGAATCTCAGGCACCAAAACTTAGCCTTATTGGAAAAATGGTTATGGAGATTTCTTAAAATTGATCACCTGCCCTGGGTCCGAATTATATCCCTTAATTGTTTTTCCCATTATAACATGTGGGATTTTCCGACTTCCCTCTCCCATAAAGCATCTTCTTTTTGGAAAGGGGTCTGGAAAGTTACTGAACCATTCCGTTGCGGCTTAATCCACGAGTGCGCAGTCGGATCCAAGACCAAATTCTGGATTTATCTTTGATTTGGTAATATCAAACTCGCTTCAGCTTTTCCCTCCCTCTATCAGTTAGCGTCTAACCCCTCGGCCTTAGTGGAGGATTATGTTATGGTCATCAATAATCATAAGTTCTGGTCGATCCATTTCGTTTGTGAGCTTTCGCTGCAGCTATTGCAGCAGCTCCAAGAGCTATTTCGACGATATTAACCATTACCCCTAGGTTTCCATCTGAAGATTTCAAATGGAGGTGGACTACCTCGAGTAATTACTCGGTTAAATATTTCTACAATTTCCTTAATTTCGGAGGGATCACCTCCCCAATTACTAAGTCCCTTTGGAGTAGTTGTACTCCCCTCAAATCCAAAATTTTAACCTGGCTAGCGCTGAACAACAAGCTTCTTACTGTCGAGGTTCTCAATAAGAGGAACCTTGCCCTTGGACAATTATGTGCGTTATGTCCTGTACACCATGAGGATGCCGATCATCTGTTCCTTAAGTGTCCTTTTATCCAACCATTATGGAGAATTGTGGTCAGAGCTTGGCTAGCGCCGGCTATCCCCAGCTGATTTTTCGTCCTGTTGGCAGCAACAACACCTCAGAAAAGAATTTCGCAACTCTAGGATTCTTTCCATTATTGCGATCATTTGGGTTATTTGGTCGGCTCGGAACAAACGTCTTTTTGCCAATTCGTTTCGTCGATAGAGGGCATTATTGATGATTTTCTTTTCTTTACTAAATTTTGGCCTGCCACTTTTATCACATGATAAAGTGGAGGCGTTACACTTAAATCATCTAGATGAGGCTGATTAGTTTTCTTTCCTTCTTCTAGCACTTAATCTTTTTGGCGCAGTGCCTTTGCTGATTTTTTGCTCTTTTGTCTTCCGTTTGCAGTCTAATGTGCAGACGTTGCTATTAGCCTACGATCCCTCAGGGTATTTTGGTTGTGCGTGTTTTGTTGATGTCGTTAGCATTAGGCTTCTCCTGCTTCTTCTCTGATGGGTGACCCTCTGACTCTTTGTTGATGTTCTTTCGTTTGGTGGTTGGTATTTTTTTGGTTGCTCTGAGGTGTAGCAGTTTGGTTCTGTTTGGTGGTGGGCTCTGCCCTTTTGATGGGAGGACTTGGGTTGGCTGTTAGCGCCCGGGCTATGCTACCTTGGGTTTATTGTATCTATATTTTATTTCTGGGCTTGATTAGCTTTTCTTGTGCATAATTTTGATGGGCGTCTCCTTCGTGAGACATTGCTTGGTTTGGTTGTGTGCTGTTTTTTATTTTCGTTGCTTTCGCTGTGGCACCGCATTGCATTTGCGGTTTCGGAGTGCTTTGGTTTGTTTTGTATTCATATCTTCTGCCCCGGTCTGTGTGATGGGTTTGCCCTTTGGCTAGGGGAGCCATTCGCTCCGGTATCAGTTCGGACTGACCGGAGACTCTTTTCTTTTTGTTGAGGTGCTCTTTTCATTTTTCTTTGAATGGCAGCATTCTCGTATTGTTTAGCACCTTTATTTCCTTATTTCTGTGTTGTTTGGTGCCCTCTGGCGGTGGTGCTCCTGGGCATGACCTCCCTTCTTTATGGGGATCTTAGCTCAGGGGGTTTGTTTGGTTCTTACTTGGGCGCTTTTTCTGGGTGGTTGGGCTTAGCTCGGTTGGAGCAGGTAGAGCCTATTGCTGGCGCTGCATGGTGTGATCCCCGTGTCATGGTATTCTTTGAGAGTGCAACTGTCTCGTTGGGGTATGTCTCTAGTCGGATTCAGCGCTTGATGGTGGAGCGTTTGGGAGTTCTCCCCGCTCCCTTTTCTTTTTAGGAGCCCCCACCTCTTTGAAGATGTGTCCCTGATCCTTCAGC
Organism: Hemerocallis citrina; assembly: GCA_017893485.1. NCBI lineage: Eukaryota > Viridiplantae > Streptophyta > Magnoliopsida > Asparagales > Asphodelaceae > Hemerocallis > Hemerocallis citrina. The sequence continues at coordinate 130,617,039 of CM030367.1, read as the reverse complement.
GATTTCTGATGGGGGCATAGGGTCTTTGCTATTGTCTGTGAGTGGTTGTTGGCTGTGCCTGGGTTCGTTTAGGGGGCCATCGTTCGGGCTCTGTCCTTCCTTAGCTGCGTTCCCTTTTTGCGTTGCTGGAGCCTCCCACCGATCTAGCTGTCTCGTTTGAGTCTCTTCTTCGGCGCGCCCCTATCGCGTTGTTTGCATCTCTCCCCACTGTCGGTTCCCCTCCATTCGGTGTTGGGTCCTGTGGGGGTCGTACTGTTTTATTTTGGTTGTAATTTAGCTCGGCAAAGCGCTTCTTTGCTTTTCTCTTTTTGTATTGTTGGTTTGTTTTTAGGTTATTTTACCGCTTGTAAAATTTACCGATGTACAGAATTACTTTTTAAATTTATTTATTGCTGGCTGGAGTCTCTGGACTCTATCTGTGTTATAAAAAAAAAACTCTGGTTCGTCGTTATTAGATCGGATGCATTGGAAGAGGAAATTATTCCGTTTGTCAATGAAGGAAGGTACTGATCTCCAAGACTACATCACAGAGTTCAATAAGGTTCTATCTGAACTCAAGGCGATAAACGCGGATGTGTGTAAGGAAGATAAAGCTTTTAACCTGATATATTCACTGCCGGTTTCGTACGATCTTTTGATCCCTACCATGCTACATGGTAGATCTTCTAAGGAGAGTATTTCGGTAGAAGGTGTAATCAAAGCATGAAGGAAAATCAACATAGGAAGGAGACTCATAAATCATCGTCTACTTCAAGTTTTCTAGCGGTGGAAGGTCCTTCAGGGGGAATAAAAAGTGTTATGCAAAAGGATTCGATCCGTTGCCGATATTGCAAGAGGCCAGAGCATATCAAGAAAGATTGTTGGAAATTGCAGAATCAGAAGAGCGTTGGGATGGGAATCCTACTGTAAATGTGGTTAGTGCTTCTGATTTCAGGTGATTCGTGTCTTCTTTTTTCAAATTCTTTAAAAGTTAATTCTAGTTGGTTTCTTGAGTTAGAAAGTTCTTCTCATATTTGCTCCGAGAATGAGTTGTTTTCTACTTATAAGTCTACTACATGGAGTTGTGTGAGAACGGGAACTAGAGATATTTGTGAAGTAGTAGGTAAGGGGACAGTTGAGTTGAAGATGCTAGGTCTAAACATGTTCACTTTAAAGGATGTTTTTCATATTCCTCTGCTTAAACGAGATCTAATTTCATTGGGAACTCTTAATGCACGAGGTTGTAAGTACACAGCTCGAGATGCAGTTTTGTCTGTTTTTCAGGGTCGTTGCAAGGTGATTAGAGGTATGAGAGTGGTTGATCCAAGCCAAAATAATCTCTACAAGTTTTGGAGAATCCGAAATACATGTGCAGGTGTTGTTACTTCATTTCCCATTATACCTGCAGGGGCATCTAGTTTTTCGCAACCAGTATCTTCGAAGTGAGACTACAACATTCGAATATCGTCAGGAGGTGGAGAGTGCCTTGATGTAGGTGGAGTTCATGTAGAGGTTAGAAACTCCGTGATAACGCCTACTGAGGTGTGCCCTTGAAGGGGTATACTAATCGGTGAATTTGGGGAGAGATTTGTTCAACTAGAAGAAGAAACCATTGTTCTAAGTATTTTTGCAAGTGGAGTTCATTAGAGTTTGGAGATGAATAATCACATCATGTGATAGCACTCGTATACAGTCCAAGGTGGAGATTGTTAGGAATGTGTCTTCAATAATTGTGGTTCAGATTAGAAGAATGTAAGATGAAGCACGAAGGTCAAAGCATTAAAGAGAGTAGAAGAGAAAACAACAACAGCAAGGTGCTGGTAGAGTGACGGTTCAACCATCCAAGGTTACGGTTGATCGCACCCCCAACCACACTGCCTACCGTAGTTGTATAGGGTTTGGCAGAGAGGAAGATGGTTGACCGATCTTGTTGGACGGTCAACCTGTAATACCCCGCAAAATAGCATATGGCTATTTTTGCATAGTAATCCGTGCACAGTCAAGATTTGCACACGATTACATATTTTCCTAATAATCATCAGTTTCAATTGAGAGATTTTAGATATATGAGCTGTTCTGAACCCGATAAGACGGACTCGGGATACCTTCTCGATTAAACTGTGGATTTTTCCCGATTGTTTTGACAAGACAATTTTCGAGAGAAAATAATAATTTCTATATATTTTTATTTTTACTATATTGGTTATTCTTAAACCAAGTTAGTGCTCGAATTGTTTTGGTGCATGATTATTGGATTGAATAACCGTGCCTATTTATGCACTAGGGTTAGGGTTAGGGTATGGTGACCTAGGGTTCCTAGACCTAACCTAGGGTTAGGAACCCTAGCATCATGTGATCATGGCTTGGATCTTGATGAAGATCCAATGGTGGAAATAAATCACCATGTGTGTTGACTTTAAAGAATGAGAACTTCCAATAAATTTCCAAGAAACTTCCAACAAGCTTCTAGTTGGATGTGTTGGCACTCATCTCATCCACACATATTCACCCACTCAACCCTACCCCATCTCCACCCCTCATCTTGGCCGGCCCACGCTCCAAAACCTTAGCACTCCATCTCCCTATAAAAGTCCCACTCCATTCACTTCTCAACTCCTCTCATTTTTTTATCTTGTTCTTGTTTCCAAAAAAAAAAAAAAAAAGAAGGGGGAGAAGAAGAAAGGTGAAATCTTTTGGCATTGTAGTGGGAAGAAGTTGTAATAGAAAAGGAGTATAGTAGGATTTGGCCAAAGCTACTACAAGATCAAGTGAGCAAGGGTGCAAACGTGAAGAGGAAGGAGCAAGCAAGCTACAAGGAGTTCTTGCAACTTAAAGATGTGGGTGATACTCTAACTCTAAAAACTTATTTTTTTGTATATGTGAATTTTGGCATATGGTTGTAGCTAAAAGAAATTTTGTTACCATATATGGAAAGTTGGCATGCTAAGAAAAAATAATTTATATGGTAGAATATCTCTTTTCATGAAATTGTTAAAGAGCGTGTATAAGTAAGTGAGTTTGAGAATTTCTAGCTCTCAAATGGTTGGGAATTTTGGACTCAAATTTTTAGGATTTGTTGTGCTATGTATCTAGAGATTCAATGATTTTTTCACAATATTTGGAGGCAGTTGATAGCCCAAACACTTAGTGCACTTTCGGACAGAGAGCAGCCGAAGGAGCTGCTGATTGTGTGAAATTTGTGGTGTCTCTCCGAATTTGTAACTCAGTATTGGCTTGGTATTTTGAGTTGAATTTTTTTTTTGGATACTCTTGTATGTGTCTACATCCATAGTCTTAAATTTCATAATTTTCTGATATCATTTGATGCCTCAAAAAAATTGTAAGCTATGACTGGTCTGGATGTTAAAACTGAAGCCTAAAGTTGACTGTTTTTAGAACGAAGTTCACATGGCCATAACTACTTGTTTGTGTATGATATTTCTATGAAATTTTGCAAGCAACTTTTGGTTTGAGTCTATTTTATGATTCCAAAATTTTAGAGTTTTTAGATAACATTTGATTAAGTTTCAAAAATAAATTGTATATAGTGGCTTAGATCCTGTTGAAAGAGCAGTTGAAATTTTATGCTATATTTAAGGAGTCATAATTCTTTGTGTAGGGTGAATCTAAGTGCAATTTTTGGACACAATAAAATGGTATATGTGTGGGTTAAGAATCTAAAATTTCATGAGCTTTGGACTTAAGGTTGAATTTTTATTAAATTTCAAGGTAGACCAGGTTTAGCTGTGTAAAAATTGACTGATCTGTGAAGATGTGTAAATCTAGATTCATGTGTTAAGAATTTGGAGAATTCATCAACTAGAGATTTTTAGTAGGGAGTCATAGCTTTCCAAAAAATCTGGAATTTTGTAATTCCAGTTTGTATGTTGAAATTTATGATTTTCCTAAGATTGGGGCAGATCCAGTCTAGTCGAGGCCCTGTTTATTGAAGAATCAATTTTCCCCCTGAATGTGCACCTGTTAGAAATTGAAGTTTTTGAGGACTCTAATGATTGGATCTGAGGATGTATTCAACTGGGAAGTTGTAGTAGACACTCCCACCTTTTCATAGGATTCGGAATCGAGTAATTCTGATAAGTGAGCAAATTTTTACGATGTTGGGAAAGTGCAGCATGTGCATTAAGGAATATACAACTGAGAGTATATGAGGTTATTATAGTGTCAAGATGATTGAATTTGAGAAAATGGTTAACTAGATAGTTGTAACCCAGGATCTTAGCTTTCTTGATTGGCTAATATCAAGCAATTTCGAGTTGTATGTTGGAAGTTATGGATGTTCCAAGATCAGCAACCTACTGTCTTAATTGACTTCAGGTCTGTTTTCACTCAGGGAACGGAGTTCTGTAAGGAATCTGAGGAAGTTATCAACTAGGGAATTGCAGTATAGTCTCCTACCCTTCTAGAAAACCTGATTTTTTTGGATTCCGATGAGCATATCTTGAGTCACAGCTACTGCTATTGCTTGAACTACTTTTATTGGAAAATTGATAAGGAATCCTCTGCGTGCTGTAGTGTGGTGATCATGAGTTATTGAGTTTTTTAAAGATGTTTTAGCACTTCATTTGGGACTTAGACAAGTTCCTGTGTTTAGTACTCAAGGTGGACATGAGTGAGTTGGGGGATGGCCATGGTCGATTTGTGTTTGGTGTCTCGATACCTGAGTCTGTCAATGGTCAGAATTTGGTGGTTATGTGTGTGCTTACATTCATTCAAATTATATTGCATCCTTTGGGTGCCATTGGACTACTCGTTGAGGGTCACGGACCGGGGTTATTGGTCGATGACCTGTGAAGGTATTGGGAATCGGTGAGTGCGATTCTCGTGATTAATTGTTATTTTGATAGACCAGTCAGGCTTAACATTGTTTGATCGACACCGTGTATGATTTGAGTGTTAACATGTTTTCTTTTTTTGATGAAACGGATAGGGTCTTACGACCCCAGCCACCAAAAATATATATATTGAAAGAATGTACAGAAATTTTACAAGCCGTAAAATGAGCCACAACGAGAATACAAGGCCTTACAGAATACAATAGGAAACAAAACAATCAGAATGGAAATACAACAGATGTGGAAGCGGATTGATGCAGATGTCGCAGCTGGCCATCGAGGGATCAACAGCTGGGGAGCCGCGCTCAAAGAGAAAGAGGATCCTGTCGAACTGAAGTAGACAGGGGAAAACAAACACTTGGCAGCTGCAGTGAACGAACGCACGCCGAAACGTCCACAAAGCTAGCACCTGGAAACATAGATGAGCCAGCCAACCGCAAACAAACCAAAAAACAAAAGACCTGCATCCGGGCAGCAAAGAATCCAAACCAACCATAGCACTAACAGGTCAAAATAGAAATGAAAAATCCACACAAACACAGAGAGCAAATGGTAATGAAAGCTCCCAAAAGACACAGAATAAAACGCAATAATAGCCCACTGATAGCACAATAGAGTGCGAAAGCGGCTCAGCTTAAAGAAACGAACAGAGCAACTAAAATAGAGCAGCCATCAGCATAAAAGAAAGATACATAAAGTCCCGGAACAAACAGCTAAACAGGAGCTAAGCTGAAAGACAAAAGCTCCCTGTAAAGGAGAAGAAGCATAGATACTAAGAGATAGTAGCAAACAAAAGCATCATAAACAAACCACAGTCAAAATCCATCAGTCACCCTGACCATAAGAGGAGAAAGCAAAGTCACCAGGGAAAGCAACAAAATAGTTAAACAGCTATGATAAAGTCTAGAGCACAGTTCATTGAGGATCAGAACTAGTATATGCCTCTGGTGCTAAATCCTTGACCTGCAAAAGATAAGGAAGACAAAGAGGTTGGTTACGATTAAAAGCAAAAGCTGCCAAAAAAAATCGAAAATTAAATAGCGTGAAGGGAGCAGAGGCATAGGTAGGCATTATGAAAAAGCTGAAGCACGGAGGTGGAATAGTGCTTGGAGTCAAGAACTGAGGACCAAAGATTGAATAGATAAAAGAACTCATCGATTAACGCAGGAATAGACGATCTGCGGTGCTGGAAAATCCTACTATTCCTTTCTTTCCAAATAATCTAGATAATGATATGAACAGATAAGGTCCAGGCATGCCTGTGTAAGGGATTCAAAGGCTTAGTGAAGCAAGCCGAGGCTAGATCCGGAGGAGTAGATGCTAGACTCGAAGCCAAAGTGCATATCTTCCATAAAGCAATTGTATTGGGGCATTGAATGAACAAATGATTCACATCTTCCTCGTGCTGATCACAGAAAACACAGAGCTGTCCCCATGCAAGGTTTCTCTTGTTAAGAACAGCCACTGTAAGAAGCTTATTGTTAAAAGCTAGCCAGGAATTGATTTTAACCTTAAGAGGGATCTTAGGCTTCCAGAAAAAATTGGCTATAGGAGATTTCACTCCTCTCGAGTTGAGAAATCTATAGAAAGAGTTGACGGAGAAAACTCCTGAAGGAGACCAGCGCCAAACTATACTCTCGGTTAATCTCCATTCATAGCTGTTAAGGACTTGAATGAGACTATCGAAAAGCGCGGACAAAGGAGGAGTGAGAACATTCGCGAAAGGAATAAACCAATAGTGAATATCATTAATAAGCATGAAGGAGTTCGCTAAGGTAGCTTGGGGAAAAACAGCTAGATTGAAAAGGGACGGAAAGGCTGAAGCTAGCGAAGTGTTGCCCACCCACCTGTCAGTCCAGAGTTTGGCACGCGAACCGTCGCGGCATGAGCGGTAAATACCGCAGTGAAACGCGGCGGAAGCTTTCCAAACACCTTTCCAAAAAGGGGAAGCAAGACGATGAGTTGCCTCAGGAAACTCCCACCAATTGGAAGAGAGTGGGTGAGAACTTCTAATGAAACGCACCCATGAGAGGTGATCGGAATTATGAAGTTTCCATAACCATTTGCCCAAAAGAGCGATATTATGATCCCGAAGGTTTAGAACACCAAGGCCCTCTTCCTCTTTGGGAGAGCAAATCAATTTCCATTGACAAAGGTGGGATCCTGGTTTAAAAGAAGAGGATCCATTCCAAAAGAAATTACTTCTAATTTGATCAATTCTTTTAATGACCCAAGAAGGCAAAAAATAGAAGGACATAAGATAAAGGGGCATGGCTGAGATAACCGAGTTAATAAGGGTCAACCTCCCTCCTCTGGACATAAGTTTGCTCGACCAGACATTGAGCCTGGCTTCCACTCTGTCAATCAGTGGGAGCCAGTCTGATCTATGCAATTTACCCCAGCGGAGGGGGATACCTAAGTAGGTAATGGGGAATGAAGTAGAGGGGCAGTTAAAAAAATGGGAAATCTCATTTTGCCGGTTGGGGGATCCTCCCAACCAGAGAACGGCGGATTTGTGAAAATTAATAGACAAATCGGAGGCCATCTCAAAACAGTAAAGAAGAAGTTTAAGGTTACGGAGGGAGTGAAAACTTGGTTTGGTGAAAATAATCGTATCATCCGCATATTGGAGGTTAAGCACTCCCTCAAAAAGGGGCGAGCCACCAAGGCCCTCGATCATGTTCAGATTCCAAGCATTCTGAAGGAGTTTGCTAAAAACGTCTGCAACTAACGAGAAAAGGAGAGACGAGAGGGGGTCTCCTTGGCGGAGTCCACACCTAATTTTGAATTTGTGGCCTTCCGAACCATTGATAAACAGGGAGGATGTCCCTGAGAAGAGGCTGGATTTAATCCAAGCAACCCATTTTGGACCAAATCCCCGAAAGACGAGGATATCCAGACGAGGATCTAATCCAAGCAACCCATTGTTAACGAACCATTGTGTTAACATGTTTTCAGTAAACTGTATTTTATTAAGTTTCCTTTACTGATCGCTTTAAGACCGAATTGGTGCTAGGGGTGATTCCCTATAATCCAACTCGTTCCGAGAGTTAGCACTAGGTGGTGATAACCAGGGATTGTCTCTTCCTGTCATTAGGGATACATGCTGCTGTGCGTATCTTGCACTGTTGATTCATGAAGTACTGTGGTTAGAATGGGATGTCGATTTCCAGGCGGATAGGGAGTTTTAGACCTTCGAGGCTGTTATGTTCTATGTTGGTGGACATGAACGAATCATAATGGATCTTCTGCGCAATGGATATGCTGCTGTATATCTGTAAGTTCGTCACGGCTTTTGAGGAAGGTCCGATGCAACAATTATTGGTGACAATGGGGTAGCTCCCCAAATTATTTCTTTTATATACCTCCTCAACCAAGTTGTACTATCATGAAGTATGCAATAATAGAATGCATTGCATGGCGAGGGTTCGAATCTCTGAAACTGGAGAAACGGTTTGATCCGGGGCATATGTAGTATGGGATGCATGTGTGACCAGAGTCATGCTGATATTAGATTAAGAGCATCTGTTTTGTACTCTGTATTTTTGCATTAGATTTCAAGTCATGGCTTACACAGACACTAGAAAATTAGGATGCATGTTTCTTTTCCATTCAAAGAAGGATTGTGATTGCTAGTTGGAGATCGCTGTTTTCTTATCAGCATTACGTTAGTAGGATTACTGGCGTACCCCACTTTTAGGTACTGGATATCGGGTCGCAAGTGCAGGAGGATCCAAGACCATCAGGGCATCCAAGTAGAAGGGCAGTGTACATGCCTACTCCTCGAGCAGATGCCGGAATATCAGAGTAGTGCAGCAAAAAGATTTGAGCTACGAGGCACATCTCAGGGAAGCAGCAGGACCACCCAGCGAAGTTCGGCGGTGATCAGTCGATCATCACTCTGGAAGACAGTTGATAGCTCCACGAGAGGAGTTGGATTATTTGTAACAAGTTGTAATGAGTTATGTAATTTGTATTCCTTGTTCAAGGACAAATTAACAATTGTAACTATTGATGTAATAACTCTGATGGCAATCTGAATTTGTGCTTCCTAGATGTAGCCTAGTTTTGAGAACACAATTCTAATTTCATGTCATTTGACTCATCTGTTTTTTCATGATTGTGTTTAATTTTTATTCTTAATGCTTACAATTGTTTGGCATACTATTATTTGATTTATTGAATTATGGGGTGAGCGAGAGGTAACTTTTGATTTAGAATTATAGAATTAAACACCACTGATATAGCGAAATTAGAGATGATTTACAGCAATTAATATGATTGTAAAGAAATTCATAGAACTTAATGATGTAAAACGTAATCCTAAATAGAGAATTTCCAAGAATTTTAAAGGATTAATTTTACCAACATGTAATGCAGATCAAGTTAGAATTAAAACAGTTAATCGGTTTGATGGATTTTCAAGAATTGAATTAAGTTTAACAAGCCCAATTAACGATTCAGTTCTAACAAGCAATAATTATATCACTAAGCATTCTTAGTAAGTAAAAGATGCAATATTGATTTGTACTTTAATTATCAATTAGAAATGCTCACTCTCAATATTGGTGGACGACAAATACATCAAATAATATAATAGAGATGATAAGACAGTATAACACAAATATTTGAAAGAGTGGAAGGAGATTACCAAGTTCGGAGACAGTTGCGCAGGTGCTCGAGGTGGCTGCAGTGACGGGGCAGCGAGACGAAGACACCGCTGTTGAATGGGAGGCGACGTCGGTGGCTGCAAACAGGGGCAGATGCGACTAGCGATGAGTCATCAAGGAATTGAACGGTCTGTAGTGGTGTTGGGGGTGATTCCAAGGGGATGGCATTGCTGGGTAGTGGTGGAGCCGTTTATGGGGAGATAGGGGATCAGGGTGGTCAACTAAGGGAGAGAGGGGCGAGTGGGTGTCGGGATCGATGGCAGGGCAGTGGCGGTTGAGATCGACAGGAGTGCAGTAGGATGATGGATGGGTTTGGGTCGGGATCGAAGAAAAGAGAAGGAGATGAGGGCGAGAGGGTTTGGGGTTGGAGATGGCAGCGGGTGGTTGGGCGATGGCGGGAGGATGACGATGGGAGTGTGGGTTTCGGCCTTCGACGGGGAAGAGGGAGAAGAGAAAGTGATTAGATAGAGGGTTTAATTTATGTTGGATTTGGGGATTAAGGTTTAGGAATTGAAGTGGATTTGGGGATAGTTTTAGAGTTTATCACAAATCCTAAAAGAAATCATTGGGATTTATTGTAGAACCCCGTATTTTCAAATATTATTTTAAATATTTGCAAATGAATTTAAATTGATTTTGGAGAATTTAATAAATATTTTCAGAAAAATTAATCTTTTTACACGTGCAAAATACGTGCAAATACTTTTTGAGAAGTTTGAAAAGTTAAGTTTTCTTCATGAAAAATCATTATTTAATATTTGGGATTTATTTAGTATTTTTCCAGATTTTTCTGAAATTTATTGGAACTATTTGCAAATTTTGAGAAAAGAAGGACCTTTTTGCAAATTTGACATTTTTAGGGGTTAGAATGTAAAATGTATTTTCTGGATGTTTTGAACAGTACCAATTGAGATTTATGAGTATATTTTACTTTTAAAACCTAATTTAAATGAATTTGATTGAATTTCCAAGAATAGAGTTATACATGTAAAATTGTATTTTGACGGGATTATTTTGTAAAATTGTTGTGAAACCCTAAACTCTTATTCCGGATGTTTAAAAGGATTTTTCCAGCCGTCATTTACTGGAAAAATACAGAATTTTGTGATTTGTTTTGGTGGAGCAAGTGGAGGTTTTGGATCTCGCAAAAAGGGAGGCTTTTCGTTGGATCTTGTCGTTTCTAAAGGTGAGTGATGTAAAATTTGTTTGTTGTTTTGTTTTGATGTTGAGAATGACATGAATCTTGTATTGTGGTTTGATTAATGTGATCGATTGTTATGTTGTTGGTTTGGCATGTATGTTATTTAGTATTTTGCATGAGAACGGTGCAAATGTTGTTGTTTGTACCGTGTATGTGAAATATATGAATGACTAGTAGATCTTGGTTTATAAAATCGTATTGTTAGAAAGCATGTTAAGATTTGAGTATGGTTATGATCGGATGGTGAACATCTGGATCTTATGATTTCAAATCAGATCTTGGCTATGAGTTGTAAAGAAATTCAGTATCGAGAAACCCTAATGAAAGAATTAGGAATTTAAAACATGAGAATTGAGTTTTGAGATATTGTATGATTGAGTAATGTGTCCATAATGAAGAATATTTGAGAATTGTCATTTTACCTAAATACGAATTATTTCATGAACAAAGAATCTTTAGAAAACTTCAATTTTGATTATTGTATTCAGATCTAAATTATGAAAACTGTAGGCCAACAGTCGACTGGTCTACTTTTCAGTCGACTGGCACGACCCAGCCGCTGTACCTTTAGTTTTTCTTGAAAATCCGTTCTGGACAGTCGACTTAGACCCTTTTCAGTCGACTGATACACTTAGAATTTATTTTTCAAAGTTATCTTAGATTTTTCTCTGGTAAGTCGACTTATGACATTTTAAGTCGACTTATATTGTATTTTAAGTCGACTTATGACTTTACAAGTCGATTTATAACACTTAGAATATTTTCTTAAAGATTTCTGAAATTTCTCTCTGGTAAGTCGACTTATGTTCTTATAAGTCGACTTATGTCTCTTTTAAGTCGACTTATGTTTTTTATAAGTCTACTTATGACCTGGTAAGTCAACTTATGATTTTTATAAGTCATCTTATATTGTTGGTAAGTCAACTTATGTTTTTATAAGTCATCTTATATTGTTGGTAGGTCAACTTATGACTCTTATAAGTCAACTTATATTACTTAATTTATTTTCTCAAAATCATGGACATTTTCCCTCTGGACAGTCGACTTACTACAGTATAAGTCGACTGGTACTGATGAGTTTTTTTAACTTGAGTGTTATTTCGAATGATTGGTTCTCAGATATTTCAGTCTATACTTGATATTCAGTTCAGTAATCGATTTTGAGATATTCAGTTAAGCATTTGATTTTAAGATATTCAGTGGAGCCACTTGTTTAGTGGAAACTTGATTTAGACATTTGAGTTTGAGTCTCTAGAGGTGCGTGACTCTAGTATACCGGTGTTGAGTTATTTTGTTGAGGCCCGTTGAGGCATTTCAGTTATTCAGTTTTGAGTTTAGGCCGGTGGGGTACACCACTCTAGGAGATTCGTTGAGTAATTAAGTAACTCAAAAATAATAAGGACATGCACTAGTGGTGATATGACGAACGGGAACATGAGTTATGCACCTCAGTATGGCTTTAGATGTGGGATTTAATCTCCGGAATTATCCAAGTGACTTACTTGAGATGTGGGATTTATCTCCGGAATTATCCAGGTAAATCACCTGCGATGTGAGATATATCTCCGGAATTATCCAGGTAGTTACTTGAGATGTGGGATTGATCTCCGGAATTATCAAAGTCGAGGCGACGCACATGTGGTATTCATGTGATGATGTGTCAATGTTTAGATGTGGGATGATCTCCGGAATTATTCAGGAAAATTACCTGAGATGTGGAATCTATCTCCGGAATTATCAAACATGGGCTAATTCTCACAGTTTATCTTTGTCTCGTAGTAGTCATCGTGATAGGATTTGTTGCATAGCGGGGGGATTGAACCTTATGAAGTGGAGACGTTAAGAGCTTGCACCGAACCTATGTAGAGTGGAATGCATAGACTTCGACAAGTACGCATTAGAGAGTCCACATATAGAATTTGTGTTTTCTTGGCTTAGTTTTATGCATGTGGTTTTCCGGTTTTCTACACTTGACACTTGGTTTAGTACCACTTGTTGTTACATTTCCTGCTATCTCATACTTTATGTATTTTGGTTCACTATATGTTACTTATGAATCCTTGCTTAATAATTATTTATGTTGTTTGTTTGATTTTATGTCACTCACACCATTTATGGCTAACCCCTTTAGTTTTGGGGGTTAGGGATCATCTCTAGCCTCACATGTTGCAGGTTGTTGCTTAGAGTTTGGAGGTTTGGATGCTTGAGGCATATTTGAGATAAATTGGTTTATAAGGGATTTGTGTAAATTTGTAAAAGCAGTTTTGAGATAATTTGAGTTGTAAATGACCGAAAATATTGTTTGAGTTGTTTTGAATTCCGCTGTGCTATGTAAAAGTTTGTTGTAATAAAAGTTGAAAATTTTAGTGGTGTTGGTTGTGTTTACTGTTACAATTGAAGTGGATTGCTGGGATTGTGCCACGTATTTTCTAAGATATCATATTAGAAATTCGGGGCGCTACATTTATCACAAACCCTATTAATTGGATCTCAATTGTATCACACAAAAGAGAGACGAAGAGCAATCACCCAACATAATAAATTTTTTAATCAAGAATAACATAACTTCTCATTAATCTTAAGGCCTATATATAGGCTCAAAACAAATCTTGATACAAATCTCAAAATATTCTAAAATCTCAAAAATATTCTAATGCATAAAAGAAAGATTAAAAATCGTAAAACTACTACATATGGCTATAATTGCCAAAAACAAAAGAAAACAGATTTGATGTCCTCATCACGTAATGAATCTTCAATTAATAAAATGTGCATAGAAATATGACAAGCTGTTAGTTGGAGGTATGTTTGGTGTTGTTCGAGAGTTGTCGAACAACGGATGTCCGGTAACGGGGATCCGGGGCGTTACACAACCGCCCGCGGTGCTGTGTATTTTCTGGCCTTCGATTTGTTAGGTTGTTTAGCCCAATCTTCAACTCCAAGTCAAATCGTATAGCTCCTATTCAGTTACTTCTCCTACAGGTTATATCGGACGATTGAGAATCAAGATTAAACCTACGGCCTCTATTATTTTATATATAAATTTTAAACTCCTCCAATATGAGAGTAAAGAACTTCATTGATATTTTCTCCATTGTAAAGAGAGGCTTGAGAAAGAGATAGTTCTTGATGAGTGAGTTTAATTCCTTGTATTGAGTGAATCATTGACTCCTTGTAATCTCTTCTAGTTGAATATTAGATCTCTCTATATTTTCCCCGGATTAAGTGAAAGCTAACCGGGATAAATCATCGTTGTGTTTGTGTTGGATCTACTTGCTTGCTCAATTGATACATCTCATCTACTTCGACTTCCTCATTGCTCTATTTAGTTCTGCTGTGACAACGGATGTTTGTTGACGCCCCAATCCAAATAGACTCAATTCTCAAAGCATCGGAGGGTGGGCTCCTCCCCACCGGCAGAGATTTCGAACCCATTCGCCAAAGAAGAGCACCAGGCGAGACCTTGGAAGCCACATGCTCAAGGTCCATTGATAGGGTATTGCTGTAGGAGGCCAATGCCTTTTTGACCTCTCCTTGAGCTTCGTACATTGAACCTAATAGTAAAATAGGTGTCTCAATTTTATTCAAGCAGATGGCAAAACTTTCTTTCCTAGAGTACACTTTCAACTCATTTTGTCAAAAGAAAGACCGAGTACACACGAGTGCATATGACGGCTTAGTGCACTAGAAGGAGACTCATATATCTATTTAATAAAACACAAAGAAAGCTATCAAGTGGCTCTCCTTCAATCCCCCCAAAATCAAAGGCCCAGATCTAATCTTACAAAACACATTCCCCCCACCCAAAAAAAAACTCATTTATTTATTTAATCATTTCTCTGTCTCTCTCCCCCCTATATATATGTGTGTGTGTGTGTGTGTGTGTGTGTGTGTGTGTGTGTGTGTAACAGCCTGAATTCCAAATAAGACTGAATTTGAAGTTCCACAAGATCTTTACACTTCACTTCATACAATTTTACAATGAATTTAAAACTTTTATACAACAATGATTACATCAACGCAGCGGAATTATAAATTACAATATGTTACATGAATTAAACAACAACTTGAACATTTCTTTAAGCAGCACTCATTCTTTAGTCTTGTCAATCACTTTATTCTGCATAGAAACTGTGGGTATGCCAGTTGCATACAACTGACGCTAGGATATAATACATCAATTTCTCTTATTTAGAAAGCACACACTTGTCACAAACAAAGTTAAGGGGGACTATCCTATTGATGTCGTGTGTGATTGTGCACTTAGTCCTAATGCAATTATTTATATTAGATGACACTAATATGCACTTGTTCGAATTCTATGCATCACATACTACATAAGTCTGAGGGCAAGCCCTTAATCGTTCTGTTGATTCTTGATTTTGATGATCACAACACAGTGCAACATGTGTCTATGTTATACAGCTAACATTGCAGTGTACATACCAAAGACAATTCTAGCTGAACAAATGAACAAGCTCAAAAGGATACAGATAAAGACTTCAAGACAAGGATCAAGACTCAATTCAAGACTCAAGACTCAAGACTTCAAGCTCAAATGTGTTAAATTATTGTGTCTTGTAAACAT
Source organism: Hemerocallis citrina (assembly GCA_017893485.1). NCBI lineage: Eukaryota > Viridiplantae > Streptophyta > Magnoliopsida > Asparagales > Asphodelaceae > Hemerocallis > Hemerocallis citrina. The sequence goes on along the minus strand of CM030367.1, from coordinate 130,601,748 downwards.
TGTATTTTTACTTTTGTTGAGTCTTAGTCTGATTGTAAAGCCTTGTCACACACACACACACTCAAAATTTCATTATGTGTATCTCTTTAAAACCCCCAAAAAGTGTCAAAACAGTTTGAAGAATTTTAACTCTTGAGTACCATTCGACTTAAGCTTCTGCCAGTCGACTGATAGCACAAAACTGTTTAAAATTATTCAAACTCTGATCAGTCGACTCATATGGCAACCCAGTCGACTGTTCGAGAGCTTTTGACCGTTTTCTGTTTTTCAAAATCGAATTTTTTCAAACTCAAAAGCTCAGATCCGTTGGTTGACAGTTGAGTAACTGTTTTCCCAACGTTCAGGAGATCAAACTCTTTAAGTAGAGTTCAGATCTCACTGAAAAGATCTACAGAATTTCTACAGAATTTTACTTTGCAATCCGAGCACTCTTGAAAAACATTCTAAGTGATATTTTCTGTGAGAAACAAAGCTTTCAAGTTCATACACTTTGGTTCTCTACATTCAGTCCAGTATAGCATTGAATTCGCTCTGGACTGAGTATAGAAGTCGACCTATTCTTTTAGCCACGTGCATCAACACATACAACAACAAGGCTATAGGTTGACTGTAAAGTATTCTTGTTCTCTTGCTCTCGGTTGGAGAGTGTTTTTGACTCTTGGTTGTAGAGTCGGTGCTGTTTCACTCTTGGTGGAAGAGTGGGTTGCTTTCTCTGGTTGAGAGAAAGGACTACGGGCTAGACAAGATCGTTGTCGTAACGCCGTAGGGTTTTCTTGTAATTTTTCAAGAATAGTGGAAATCTCAAGTGGGTTGCTTGGGGACTGGATGTAGGTCGGGAGGACCGAACCAGGATATATCTTGTGTACTTTGTGATTGATTATCTTGTGTTTGCATTTACTCTGGTTTATTTTAATTCTGCAAAAAGTTTCTGAACAGTCGACTCCTTGCACCATCAGTCGACTGGTCAGTGCCGTTTGTAGTTGAAATTTCATTGTGCCTTCAGTCGTCTGTCTCATTCAGCAGTCGATTGCACAGAGTTATTGTTTTCAATTATTTTGAACATATCAGTCGACTGGTCCTTAACTCAGTCGACTGCACCGAGAAAAATTTCCGCAGTTTTTATTAAACACTATTCACCCCCCCTCTAGTGTTTGTTGTCTTGCCTACAGGATCCAACACTTGGTATCAGAGCAAGTGTTGACAGGCTATGGCAACTACTTCAAATACAAATCAGTACCATGAAGGCCAATCTACACAACGGCCACCACTATTTGATGGAACGAACTACAATTATTGGAAGTGCCGAATGCGAATCTATCTCCAATCAATCAACTATGAGATATGGTAAATGATAGAGACGGAATATACTGCTCCTACCATTCCATATGCACAATGGAATGATGATCAAAAGAATCAGACTATGAACAATGCCAAAGCAATGAATGCCTTATTTTGTGCACTTACAAAAGAAGAATTCAACCGTATATCCAATGCTACAACCGCACATCAAATTTGGCATACACTCGAGGTAACACATGAAGGAACGAATAAAGTAAAAGAGTCTAAAATTTCTGTTCTTGTCCACAGGTTTAAGATGTTCAAAATGAAGGACAATGAGACTGTGTCCGAGATGATTACCAGATTCACAGACATCACAAACTCTCTTGTGGCGCTTGGAAAGACTTATACTCAAGCAGAGATGGTTAGAAAAGTCCTACGTGCACTCACTCTAGAATGGGAGAAGAAAACCACAGCAATAGAAGAAGCGAATGACTTATTAACATTTACTCTCGAGAATCTTGTTGGCAATCTCATGGCATATGAGGTCCAACTTGAAGATCGAAAGAAAGATACAGAATCACACCAAGCAAAGAAGAAATCATTGGCTTTTAAAGCCATGACAGACTCAGAAGATAAGGAAGAAGATGAAGAAGAAATAGCAATGTTCACTCGGAGATTCAAGAAGTTCTTAAAGAAGGGTAAGTTTCATTCTAAAGTTAAAGATTCTAATGACCCTCCTACATGTTTCAGGTGCAATAAAATAGGTCACATGAAGAAAGATTGTCCCTTAGAAAATGCAAAGAACAAGGGAAAATTATCCAACTTCAAGAAGGACAAATATCCAAAGAACAAATTTGCCAAAAACAAGAAGACTTATCAAGCTACATGGGATGATAGTGATTCATCTTCCGAAGAAGAAACGGATGAAAATAATGAAGTGGCAAATGTGTGTTTCATGGCTGCACAAGAACATGTAAGTAATGATTATGATTCCGAAGATCTTCTTGATGCTTTTAATGAAATATTCCAAGAGTTAAAGAAAGAAAAGATTAGAGTTAAGAATCTTGAGAAAGTGAATCAAACACTTAATCAAGAAAATCTTAACCTTGATAAGGAAGTAAAATCCTTAAATTCTCACATTGCAAGTTTAGATACTGATCTTGAAACTATCAAAAAGAATTATGAAGAGATTTCAAAGAACGTATCTAAGTTTAACAAAGGCAAAGAGAATTTAAATGATATGCTTCATCATCAAGTTACATCTAGTCAAAAATATGGACTTGGTTTTAAAAAATCCTCTATAAAAGAATCTCCTGTTGTAACACTAGTAAGAATAAATCAGCATCTATTTCTAGTGTTAAACACAAGTTGTATGATTTCTTTGCAAAGCCTAAGGTTGTTAATTTTAGTGATAAAAGCAAAACTACCGTTCGGTTAAGTCGACTGAACCATACAACCAGCCGTCTGTCCAGAGAAAGTGGATCTTATTCGATGAGATCAAAACCTCTTATAAGTTGACCTAGTGTATCAAACAGTCGACTAATGTACACCAACAGTCGACTGAATAACACTGGTAAGTCGACTGGACAGAACAAATTAGTATGGGTTCCAGTCAGTCTAAATCAGAATGATAGAATTGCTTATATTAACTCATATATGTTAAATGTGTGTAATTCTACTTATTATATTCCTGCTTATGGAGGAAGGTCAAACTCTTCATGGGTTTGGTTTCCCCCAAACTAATGTGTTTTGGACCCAATAAAAAGGGTACCATATTTACCTTAAATTTTTTATAGGTACCCAAGAAAGAACGCTGGATATTAGACAGCGGATGTTCAAAACACATGACAGGACATGCCAACCTGCTATCCACCATTCAAAGCATAGATGGAGGAACCGTCATCTTTGGAGATAACAACAAAGGCAAAGTCATAGGCATTGGCATGGTCGGTAAAATATCTAACCCAATTATAGAAAATGTGCTATTGGTTAATGGTTTAAAGCATAATCTTTTAAGCATTAGTCAATTATGTGATAAAGGATATAAAATAGTTTTTGAGAAAGATGCATGCTTGATTTATGATTCCACTATACAAAATGTTATTTTTTAAGGTTTTCGTAAAAATAATATTTATGAATTGTGTTTAAATGCAATTAATTTTTCAGATGACTTTTGTTTAATAGCCTCTAACAATGAATCTTGGTTATGGCATAGAAGATTTGGACATGTGAACATGAAAAATCTCTCAAAATTATCTAAATATAACCTAGTTAAAGGACTGCCAAAACTATCCTTTAAAAAGGATAAGTTATGAGATGCATGTCAACTAGGAAAACAAATCAAATCAACTTTTAAAACAAAAGAAGTAATTTCTACTAGTAGGCTGCTCGAATTGATTCATATGGATTTATTTGGCCCTACTAGAGTTGCTTTTTTAAATAAAAGTAGATATGTGTTTGTTTTAGTAGATGATTTTTCAAGATTCACTTGGACATTCTTTTTAAAACATAAAAATGATGCTTTTGAAGAATTTGCACATTTTTGTAAACGTGTTCAAAATCAAAGATCTCTAACCATAGTCACTATTAGAAGTGATCATGGTGGAGAATTTGAAAATGAAACATTTACAGAATATTGCAACAAGAATGGTATAACACATTCATTTGCATTTCCTAGAGCTTCACCACAAAATGGAGTGGTTGAAAGGAAAAATAGGACTTTGCAAGAATGCGCACGTACTATGCTTGTTGAAAGTAATTTACCAAAGCATTTTTGGGCTGAAGCTGTTGCTACAGCTTGTTATGTTTTAAATAGAATTCTTCTAAGACCTAAACTAAAGAAGACTTGTTATGAGTTATTTTTTAATAAAATTCCTAAAGTCTCTTACTTTAAGACATTTGGTTGTAAGTGTTTTATTCTAAACACAAAAGATAATTTAGATAAATTTGATCCTAGATCTAATGAGGGTATCTTTTTGGGATACTCAAATAGGAGTAAAGCATATAGAATTTTCAATAAGTCTACAATGACTATTGAAGAATCAATGCATGTTACATTCGATGAATCCTTACCTTCATCAACCTTAAATAAAGATGATGAAACTGATTTATCACCTTTAGATAATGTAATTAAATCCTTAGAACAAACTAATCTGTCTGATAAGTCGACTGATAAGGTCTCCCAGTTGACTGACGTAAGGCAGTCGACTGAAGAACAAGTCAAGTCGACTGATCCGATTATGATATCTTTAACTTTACCAAAGTCATTTGTTGAAGTTAAAGATCATCCTCATGACTTAATAATTGGTGACATCTCCCATGGTATTCAGACACGTTCACATGTTAATATGATCTCTCATACAACATTCTTGTCGGATTTTGAACCGAAAAATATACAAGAAGCTTGTGAGAATGAATATTGAATGAATGCCATGCAAGATGAACTAAACCAATTTATAAGGAATGATGTATGGGATTTAGTTCCTAGACCTTGATCAGACTATTATTGGTACCAAATGGGTATTCAAAAATAAGTTAGATGAATCAGGACATGTTGTAAGGAACAAAGCTAGATTAGTTGCTCAAGGATATAATCAAGAAGAAGGTATAGATTTTGATGAAACATATGCTCCTGTTGCTAGACTAGAATCTATTCATATTTTATTATCTTTTGCTTATTTTATGAATTTTATACTTTATCAAATGGATGTGAAAAGTGCCTTTCTTAATGGGTTTATTAAGAAAAATGTTTATGTTAAACAACCACCAGGTTTTGAACATGAACAATTTTCAGATCATGTTTATAAATTGAAAAAGGCTTTATACGGTCTTAAACAAGCACCTCGTGCTTGGTATGATCGCTTAAAAACTTTTCTTTTAGACACAGGATTTGAAATAGGTAAAGTAGACACTACTTTGTTTATCAAAAGAGTTAAGAATGATATCTTAATCATACAAATATATATTGATGATATAATTTTTGGTTCTACTAATAATAATCTATGTCAAGAATTTGCTAATACCATGAAAAATGAATTTGAGATGAGTCACATGGGTGAACTCAATTATTTCCTAGGACTTCAAATTAAACAGTCCTCACATGGCATATTTATCAATCAAGGCAAATATGCAAAGGAATTACTCAAACGTTTTAACATGGATAGTACTAGTAGTAAATCCACACCTATGGCTACTACTACTACTCTTGACAAAGACTTATTAGGTAAGAGTGTTGATCAAAAACTCTATCGAGGTATGATTGGTTCACTCTTATATATTACTGCAAGTAGACCAGATATTATGTTCAGCGTATGTTTATGTGCTAGATATCAATCTAGTCCTAAAGAGTCTCATTTAAAAGCAGTGAAACGAATTTTAAGATATATTAAAGGCACATCTGAATATGGTTTATTTTATCCACGCACCGATAATTTTCAACTTTTGTCTTATAGCGATGCCGATTTTGCTGGAAGCAAAACTGATCGCAAGAGTACTAGTGGTATATGTCACTTTTTGGGACATTCCCTAGTATCTTGGTGCAGTAAAAAGCAAAACTCCGTATCCCTATCAACCACAGAAGCTGAATATATCGCTGCAAGTTTGGCATGTGCACAAATTTTATGGATGAAACAAACCTTATTAGATTATGGTATTTCATTTGAGAAACCCTCAATTATGTGTGATAATACCAGTGCAATTAATCTATCTAAAAATCCGATTCAACATTCACGTACGAAACATATTGATATTCGACATCATTTTCTACGTGATCATGTTTTAAAAGGAGATATATCTTTAGACTTTATCTCTACTGATAAACAAGTAGCAGATATATTTACCAAGTCCCTTAAAGAAGATACTTTCATTAATTTAAGAAGAGAACTTGGAATTTGTGATTTTATTGATATTTACTAAAAAATTGTTATCTGTTAAGTCGACTATACTCTTGAAATAAGTCGACTGTACTGGCTTTTTAAAACATACCAATCTTTTATCTGATCAGTCGCCTGGTTCCTAGACCAGTCGACTGATTAGTAGATATAAATTTTTTTTTTTTTTTTTCTCGACCCAGTCGACTGTCACGAGCTAAATCGTCTTCAGCGACTATTCATCGCGTCTTTTGAGATGGAATTCACCTATCTTTTCACCCGTGATCTCAAATCTCCACCATTGATTTCACCTCTCTTTGATCTCAGCCGTTCACTCGCTGTTAAAACCCTCTTTACCAGCCGTTTTTACCCCTTACCGTTCTCAAGCTTTTACCCCCAATTTCAAAACCCTAGCTTTTGGAGAAGAAGGTGATCTACTCTCTCAGTGCTGCTCGTGCTTGCCCCTGATCAAATCTCTCTCTTTCTTAGGTATAATCTTTTCCACTTTCTTTTCATGGCACCCAAACGATCTAAACGATCTCATGAGGGTAGTTCCTCTTCCCAAGACTACACTCAGTATCTCTTGAGTCCCGATCTTATTGATCGATGGTATGTCTTCTGTACCATTACAATCTTCCCTGGAAGATTTGTAAATTTCAATGACCTAGACCGTTTTAATCTCATTCCACTGTTTCAAAATAGTAGTCTCTATAATTTTCTCTCATTATCAAACCAACCTAATTACTATCCCCAACTCATCTATTTGTTTTATACAAATATGAGAGTAGTCCAAAAACCAGATGGGGATGTCTTAATCCGGTCGTCTGTGAAGAATATTAAAATGACACTCACACCGACTAGGATTAATGAGATGTTGGGTATTGATGATGTGGGATTATTTCTTGATGACATTCTTTTAGATGATGCTTCGATTTTATCTAGAATTTTCCTACCTAATCATGGCCCTCCAATGACAAGCAAAAATATCAAACCAATTGCTAAGCTTGTAGGTAGAATATTAGCATATAACATCCTTCCTAAAAAGGGTAGTTATGACCAATATTCTATTGAATTACAAAAAGCTATATATGCAATTTTTGGTAGAATTGCTGTTAATTGGGGTCAAGTTATCTTTTCAAAACTTAATCAAGACCACACTCACTTTCTACCTTTTGGAGGTTTTCTTACTAGAGTCTTTCTAGCTTTTGGTGTTGATCTAGATTCGGAGACAAATGTTGTTACTCGTTATGAGTGTTTTGATCGTGCTAGTTTGGCACGTATGAAACTCCTTGATGCTCCTACTCGATCACCCCTAGGTCTCCTCCACTCTCCCAAGCTCCTTTAGGTTCTACTTCTAGACCTAGACCCTCTCAACCTTCTACATCTGATGATCTACCTTTTCTTCAAGCCAATTTTGATGATCCACGTACTCTCTATGACTGTGTTTCTTATCTAATGAAGCACTCAGTCTCTGTAGACACCCAACTCCATACCCTAGACTCTAAACTAGACCACCTCACTGATCTCTTCACCTCTCAATTTCATCCTCCTTCTCAAGATGTCGATGAAGACTCCGATGAAGAAGATTGAAGATTTTTTTCTTTTCTTTTCTATTATGTAATTTTCTTTTTAATGCATTTGTTTTATGTATCAGACTTTATCTTAGTTTCATTCTTAATGCAAAAGATTGTTCTTTTCTGCTTTTTGATGATTCCAAAGGGGGAGAGAAATATCTGAGTTATATTTTATCTATCTGTGTTATGTATGTTAACATTGTTACACTGTTCTGGGTATTATAATATCTCTGGTCAGTCGACTTCCCCAAGGGATACAGTCGACTGCTACTAACTGCTGCATCTGTGATACTTGCTGCATCTGTAACTGCATTGGTTATATTTTCATATTCTGTTCAGTCGCCTGATCTATTGTTCAGTCGACTGATACATTCTTTATAATAACAACTATTTTATGTATGCATATTGTGTTTTTAATAGGGGGAGTTTTTAAAATAGATGCTTGTATGTTTGTTTATAAATTGTTATCAGCTATTGTGTTGTCATCATCAAAAAGGGGGAGAATGTTGATTCTTGATTTTGATGATCACAACACAGTGCAACATGTGTCTATGTTATACAGCTAACATTGCAGTGTACATACCAAAGACAATTCTAGCTGAACAAATGAACAAGCTCAAAAGGATACAGATAAAGACTTCAAGACAAGGATCAAGACTCAATTCAAGACTCAAGACTCAAGACTTCAAGCACAAATGTGTTAAATTATTGTGTCTTGTAAACATTGTATTTTTACTTTTGTTGAGTCTTAGTCTGATTGTAAAGCCTTGTCACACACACACACACTCAAAATTTCATTATGTGTATCTCTTTAAAACCCCCCAAAAGAGTCAAAACAGTTTGAAGAATTTTAACTCTTGAGTACCAGTCGACTTAAGCTTCTGCCAGTCGACTGATAGTACAAAACTGTTTAAAATTATTCAAACTCTGATCAGTCGACTCATATGGCAACCCAGTCGACTGTTCGAGAGCTTTTGACCGTTTTCTGTTTTTCAAAATCGAATTTTTTCAAACTCAAAAGCTCAGATCCGTTGGTTGACAGTTGAGTAACTGTTTTCCCAACGTTCAGGAGATCAAACTCTTTAAGTAGAGTTCAGATCTCACTGAAAAGATCTACAGAATTTCTACAGAATTTTACTTTGCAATCCGAGCACTCTTGAAAAACATTCTAAGTGATATTTTCTGTGAGAAATAAAGCTTTCAAGTTCATACACTTTGGTTCTCTACATTCAGTCCAGTATAGCATTGAATTTGCTCTGGACTGAGTATAGAAGTCGACCTATTCTTTTAGCCACGTGCATCAACACATACAACAACAAGGCTATAGGTTGACTGTAAAGTATTCTTGTTCTCTTGCTCTCGGTTGGAGAGTGTTTTTGACTCTTGGTTGTAGAGTCGGTGCTGTTTCACTCTTGGTGGAAGAGTGGGTTGCTTTCTCTGGTTGAGAGAAAGGACTACGGGCTAGACAAGGTCGTTGTCGTAACGCCGTAGGGTTTTCTTGTAATTTTTCAAGAATAGTGGAAATCTCAAGTGGGTTGCTTGGGGACTGGATGTAGGTCGGGAGGACCGAACCAGGATATATCTTGTGTACTTTGTGATTGATTATCTTGTGTTTGCATTTACTCTGGTTTATTTTAATTCTGCAAAAAGTTTCTGAACAGTCGACTCCTTGCACCATCAGTCGACTGGTCAGTGCCGTTTGTAGTTGAAATTTCATTGTGCCTTCAGTCGTCTGTCTCATTCAGCAGTCGACTGCACAGAGTTATTGTTTTCAATTATTTTGAACATATCAGTCGACTGGTCCTTAACTCAGTCGACTGCACCGAGAAAAATTTCCGCAGTTTTTATTAAACACTATTCACCCCCCCTCTAGTATTTGTTGTCTTGCCTACAGGATCCAACACGTTCTTCATCTTGTACGGTTGATTCACTCGCCATGAGTTAAACTACTATGGTAGCTACGATAAGTATCCTAGGTATTCTATGAGTTACGAGCCCATGTCCAGACATCCTGGAGAGAATCCCATGCACTGACATGATGCATCATGCAGGCATCCTATGGACAATTCGCCTCTGCCATGGAACGATGGCACTACGTAGTCACCGAGTAGCCCACAAGCGTCGCTGATGGTACGATATCCTAGAGAAGTATCCACACCCTGACATGACGCATCATGAGGACATCCTGTGAACACTCTCACACCGTAGATCTGAGGCCCTCATACTTATGTTTTTCTCTAACTTTCATCACATCTCCACTATGTGTAATCCTTAGATAATTGAAACATGAATAAAAATCAATACTCTACAATTAGAGTTACCTCTACATCGGTCTTAAACAACAATCATTAACCATGATCCAGACTTGGTCTTCATTTATCACATTTCTGTTTCAAAATTTCATTCATGCCGATGTGAGGACTTAGCTAAAACTCTATTCTTTAATCTCATTTCATGTTCGTAAAAAATTGAGTATTCATACTCACAAATTTTCTCATAATTCATCATGATCTTTCATTTCATTTCCATGCATCATTCATGTATGACACAACAATTCATTTATTAACTTACCAACATTCATAATTAAACTTCACATAATTTCTTTGCATTCACAAGGTCATTCTTACATTTATTAAGCCAATGAAATCACATTTTCATTCTTATAATAATTATCAAGCTCTTCGATTTCATAATTTGATATAAAGATCACTTTAACTTCTCCAAATTAAGTTGGAATAATGTAGAAATAATTTTCATAAGATCTAATTAATTTATAAGGAATTATCATATTTTTTCCAAATTTTTATTTCACCAAAAACCCAAAGAAAATCAAATTTTAAAAGAAAAAGGGGGAAGGCCGGATTCGAATCCAGACCCAACGCCCCCCACTGTTGCTACAGTAACAGCACTAAAGCACACTCGAGGACCACTATTGCCTGAGTGACTAACCGATATGACCTGAAGCTATAATTGTTAAGTTTCGGCTTCTCTGTTATGTGGTAAATATCAAAATTTATAAAAACTCAGAGCCTACTAGACTCGAACCCAAGACCTGACCCTCCGTCGTGCTACTGTAACACGACTAAAGCGCACCCACTGACCACTAAGGCCTGAGTGACTAACCTATATGAACTGAGTTGAGTTATTTAACTCGCTGTTTATTAATAAATTTTCACAATTCTAAATCTCTTTTAATTTTCTTCTTCTGTATTTTTGTATCATAAAATTTTTCCAGACTCTCAGTCTTAGAAATTCGCAGTATAAAAGTAATTTAAAACCATTATTTTGACATTTAAAAGTGAATTCTCTTTCTAATTTATTACCAAAATCTACATTGTCGACATTTGAAATGCAACAATAATTTCTTCACAATAGGCAATACAATTTTCACAAAAAGTGTTTTCTTACTTTCTTTTATTTCTACAAGAATTCTAGAACATATTTTCTTTCATCACATTAATGTTGCACTAATTAAAATAATACATATCAAATAGTTCAATTATCCGACTAGTCATTCAAGCAAATTTTCTTAATCTAGCATGGTTTATAAAATGCATATTTCATAGCAACATGGCAATTTCTAATTTAATAATCACAATTCTCCCAATTACCAACCAATTCATCAAGAATTCATCTCATTTCTAATTAGTCTCTTTTTACAATCTTATGGCCAATTTAACTAGTTTCTCTTAGCATATTCATCAATTCAATTCCTAGCATGGTATCTACATTAGAAGTAGAGAAATCACCCACCTTAATTGAAGCAACAAAGAAAATCCTAGAAAAACTCCTTGAACACACGATCCTCTCCTAGTTGTGAGCCTCCTCCTCCTTGCTTGTGCACACCAAGAGCCTTCTCCTCCTTGCTATGTGAACCCGAGAGCCTTCCTTCTCCTCTTGATGTAGGTCGGCCTCCAATAGTGCAAGTGCACACACACACTACTCTCAATCTTTTTTTTACTCACACAACTCTCACTCTTTTCTCACACACAACTCTTCTACAACTCTTTTCTTCTCACTCTGTACAAATTTCTAATGGTGCAAAGAGATGAATGGCTAGGGGGGGCTATTTATACACTACTCAAGACAAAATGAAGGCTGGAGATGCATTTAGATGAAGGTCTAGAATGTACTAAGGAGTTAGAAAAACTACCCATGATCACACAACCAACTCTCCACTACTCCACACACCCCACCGTATCAAGTGTAATCCGGCCTTCCCTTCATGCACAGTTGCACGTGTATGTGCAATGCACGTGCCTCTCAATGCATACCTAGTTACTAAATATTCATGTGTTATTAATTAATTTGTTACAAAAACAAGTCTACCCTACAAGTTGTTTCATTTAAATGAGAATAAACTAATGAGCTTATTTTAGTGGGCTAAAAATTCGTGGGCTCTTAAATTATTTAATTAATTTAATTAGTGTGGGCTAGAATTAAACAGTTAGGCCTTTAAGAATTAATAATAGATACTAATAGGTTTTTTAAAAGAGAAGAAATAAATTACTTGTCCATGACATAAATATAAATAATTTTTAAGGGAGAATGTACATAAATTTGTACGTGCAAAACACGTAAAATCAAACAAAACTTATATTTAATTATAAGTGAAAATTCAGAATGTTACAATATATATATATATATATATATATATATATATATATATATATATATATATATATATATATATATAGGGAAAGCTTCGGTTGTAGTGCACACGGCATGTGCACTCCTCTAGTGCACACGGCATGTGCACTAGGCCTTCGGGCGTTCATATCGACGATCCGAACCGTTCACATTGATCTACACATCTAAATTAGTCTAAATATGTAAAATCAAATTATTTGAAATTCATTTGCTCATCCATCATGTGACTATAAGAAGCAATAATTTTTAGCCATACAATTTTGTAACACTTCAATGGATGGGTAAATGAATTTCAAATGATTTGATTTTACATTTTTAAACTAATTTAGATGTCTAGATCAATGTGAACGGTTCGGATCGTCGATATGAATGTCCGAAGGCCTAGTGCACACGCCGTGTGCACTAGAGGTAGTGCACAACCGAAGCTTTCCCTATATATATATATATATATATATATAGGGAAGTCTTCCGTTGTGCACCATAGGCGTGTGCACTCGGCCTTCCCGCCTTTGTATCGACGATCCGAACCATTCACATTGATCTACACATCTAAATTAGTCTAAATATGTAAAATCAAATTATTTGAAATTCATTTGCCCATCCCTATATGTATATATAGGGAAGTCTTCTGTTGTGCACCACCTATGGTGCATACGGCGTGTGCACTCGGCCTTCCCGCCTTCGTATCGACGATCCGAACGTTCATATTGATCTACACATCTAAATTAGTCTAAATATGTAAAATCAAATCATTTGAAATTTATTTGCCCATCCATCATGCGACTATAAAAAACAATAATTTTTCAGCCATATATATATATATGGAAACATGGACTTTTATACCCCATTTTATAGTTATTTTTCACCATATACTAATGGAAACATGGACTTTTATTTACAACTAATTATTGTCATACTATTCAAACTTCAGCTACATAATTGTTGATTTACTGTTTACAAGATTTTTCATATGCTGTATCGTTCTGAAGACGTACCGTAGGCCCGTGGCCATGGGCAAATCTAGTATATATATATATATATATATATATATATATATATATATATAAAGAAAAAGGTTTCCGCATATAATTGTGCATACCTTTCTCTTTATTGAGCACGGAGTTAAAAATCATTATTGAATATGAAGCTTATGCAAATTAAAATATGAAGCTTATGCAAATTACCTATGTGTACTTCAGATTAGTTAAAACAAAAGGTACATTAATATCATATGCCTCACACATGCTTTTGCTGCACTTAAACACACGATGAAAACATCATTAAACAATTCATGATTTTTTTTAATTTTTTTTATTTTTCTATTTTTTTTATTTTTGAAGGAAAAGGTGGAATAAGGCCACCTTGTTTCATTAATGAAAATTAACCAAACAAACCCAGGGTACTGGGACAAATTACAACCTACAGACAACAAAATAGAACATGAAGCAATATAACCAATACATACAATCAGGGCTCACTCTAACACCTTTAGAAGGTGGGCCACAAAAAAACTACAACTAGGACGAACCGGCTATAGCTTGTCCCTGACCTCCACCAATGATGTACTAGACCCCAGCTTGGGCCCAGTCACATAGCGAGTACCGACTAATTGTATGTACGTCACGTAAGCTTCGTGCACCGCCTCCACGGCGCGCGCACACCCACCTGAAGCGAATCACACGGGATTTGGGTATTCGCCGGTCCCAACCTTCTCCCCCTCTCCCATACCCTCTCCAAAAAACTCACTTTTTGCCCAGTCGAAGTCATAACCAAAGTAGAGCCGTGGAGAGGATACCTTCATCTCTCTCACACTTTAGCTTTCACAAGCGATTTCTCACTAAGCAAAACTCTCACTCACCCTAACCACGAACACAGTCCAAGACACAAACAGACACCTACATAGAGTAGTGAGAAGCAACATCTTCACTCTCTCACTCTCTCACACTCTCTCTCTCACGTAAAATCCAAACCAAATCACAACCAATCTGAAGAGTCACCTTCACCTCTCGCTCCTACGGGCGGTGGACGTTGTAGATTTCAGGGTCAATGATGAGGGTGTAGTGGCGATGTTGTTGCAAAGTATGTGGCAGTGAATTAAAGGAGGTCGAGTTCAGGGTGTGACTCACATACTGCCGACCAAAAACACAAACATCTCCCCTCTGTGCACCTCATGGGGGGACCCCTTCTGTGGGCCCAAGCCCCACCCTTTGCAGTAACGAGTGAGCACATCTCATGGGGAGACCCCGTCTTCGGGCCCTAGCCCCACAACCGTACTACACCTCATTCTTCATACGGAATCAAACCCAACTCAGACAACTCCTCCACCCCCTAATAATACCTTACTACTACTGCACTTACTCTCTTTTCATAGCAAGAGAGAGGCAAACCCCGAATTCTTCACACGCACTACTGACCCTCAAAATTCCAATCAAAGCCGCAGATCTCCGTGATTGGCCCTGAAAGTGTGGACATGGTGGCAGCAGCGAAGAACATCCGGATCCCAAGAACAAGGTGGATTGCCAGCACCGACTATGGGACGATGAAGCATTGGTAACAGGTGGAGCAGCGGCACCGGGCGGATGGACGACGGCCCCAAGAACAAGGTGGATCAATAGCGGCGACTAGCAGCCACCCATCCCCGATGCCGGCACTGACTTGCCGCCATAGGCCACCCGTCCCGAGGCTGATCAGATAGCAGCGAGGAGATCTGAGCTCGATGCCTTCACTGAGATCGTCCAGGGATGAGATCGTCGTCGATGTAGTCGGCAGGGTCGCGAAGGCTGAGATCGCCATCACGGGGATTTGACGCGCCATCGCTTAGATCTGAATCGCACTATCTTTGACATCCCCAGCTGGGACGAGATCGCTGTCGCTGGAGTAGGCAGGGGCGGGATTGGGGATGAGGATGGGAAGGAGCGCAACCTACCGGTGGCTCGACGGCGATTTTGCGACGGGGCGGCGACGACGTGGGCTAGCCGCCGCCCCCAACAACGTCCAGATCTAAGGTTTTTTGGGGGTTAGTTTCTCTCTCTAGAATTTTCTAGAGAGAGAAACTCTCTCACCTACTACTCCTACTCCAATTGAAACTTGGAAGGTCACCAACAATTCATGAATAGTTTTTTTTTGTTGAAGGAAAAGGTGGAATCTGGCCACCCTGTTTCATTAATAAGAGCTTAACGAAACAAACCCAGAGTACTGGGCCAAAGTACAAACTACAGTCAGAAAATAAAACATATATGAAGTAACATGATGCGTACAAACAACAAATCCCTCCAACAACCCTGGAGGGTGGACCGATAAACGCTCGGTCCAGCAAAATTATAAGTACGTCAGTTTAGCTTCGTACAGTGCCTCCACGGCACATGCACACCCACCTGAAATAAGTCTGGCAGGATTTTATCACCCGTCGATCCCTACCTTCACCTCGCTGGGGGGACCCCATCTTTGGGCCCAAGCCCGCAGATCGAATTCTGACCCCATGGCACATGCACAGCGATCGCACCCTCACACCATCTCCACCACTCATCCTACAAACGCGCTAATAGCTCCCACAGCTGCTACCAAAGAGATAGCCGTGAAGAGGATACCTTCACCTCTCACACGATAGTGCTTTCGCAGGCGATTTCTCACCAAACAACTATCTCGCTCACCCCACCAAACACCACGATGTCAATTCTCTGTGTATGGTTTGTATCGCTTGTGGAGAGCCCAAAAATACCTTTACACCTAAAATAAGCACTTTGTTATCTTTTCAAAATGGTATTTTCCTTTTCTGCACCGCACCACTTTTAGCTTTTTGAAAAAAAAGTGATTTGCATTATTAAAAAAATAATAAGTTCAATCACTTTTATTGACAATCCTTTTACTCACATTTTTTTGTTTGGAACATAACAAAACTAGGGATTCAATCCTCTACCTTATAAAACATGAGTAAATGGTACATTTACTTAATATTAACCGTCCATCGTAAATCAAGTTTGATGAATTGTCAAAATTAATTACATTACTTATTATTAAAATCAAATATGCTTCAATCAAGGTAATTAGAATAGTTTACATTTAAAAGAAATTTAACAACATAAATTACAATTACAAGCTTTCGTTATAATGAAAACATACCAGAGAATAAGTTAAATGAGACAATTGTATGTCAAAATCTAAGAAATGAAGGTACCTTTCTTCCAACTTTCTTGATTCTAAAATCTCAAAAAGTTTCCTTCTTCTTTCAATTAATTGAGGAGATAGGTAATGTATATGAGTAGTGTAACACATGAGAGAAAATCTTGCTAAGAAATTTTTTAGAAGAGTCAGAGATGAAAAAATAAGTAGATGCAAAGGGTGCTTTTTATAAAAAAAACTTACCCAAAAAGTTCATGAGAGTGTCATTTAGGCTGTTAAATTTCTTTTAAATGAAAACTATTCTTACTAGCTTGATTGAAGCATGTTTGATTTTAATAATAAGTGATGCAATTAATTTTGACGATTCATCAAACTTGATTTATGATAGACGGTTGATATTAAATAAGTGCACAATTCACTCATATTTTGTGAGTGTATAGGGTTCGAATCCCAAAAAGAGAGCAACTGTGTTTAGAATTGGTAAAATGAAAATACATGAATGTAGTGAAAAAACTAGATTACGAGGTAGTAAAAAAGGCAAGAGAAAAGCAGGAAGATATCCATGACCAAATTAAAGATAATATTAATCAGATTTACATGTGGCCTTGCCGAGTTTTTGAAGAGAGATTGCCTTCAGAAATATGGCTTTAAGAACAAGATCACCAGCATGTTGGGACTGTTGGGACTGGGAGTAGGAGCCACCGACTCACCGAGATTCTTGTTACCCCACTTTGAAGGAGGTTTTTCAGAGGAAAATTGGAGGCGTTGTATAGCTGCATGGAGGTCAATCCCATCAAATATACGAAGGGCAGCTTCTACATTACCTCTTTGGTACTCCAATCTTCCTAGAAGAGCTCTTGCTTCCTGTGACCATTAATAGGAAGACTTTATTATGAAAAAAAAGGATGGAAAATGTGAAGAAACATGGGATCACTTGTATACACACATATTGAATAAACAAGAACTAGGTAGTAAAGAACCTATTTTGGTAAGAAAATGCGATTATAATATATAACAGAATTTACCAATTTGCTTCCCAAGAGTAGGTTTAAACCTATGAAAAACAGTTCTATTTAGTAGCCATGTCATGTCGGACACTAGTGTTGGACAAACGAATCCAAAACGATACTTGCCACTTATTGTAGTTTTTCAAACAAACTTCTTATGCCGCTGTGTAATATTTTGTGTTTCAGTAGCTTAAGCGACTGCTGAAGAGAAAGTGGTCCTCAGGCTGCTCCTTATTTCCTAAAGATGTGGATCGAAGAGATCTTCTTCATTTTTGGAGAGAGAAAAAGAATGATAAAGACAAAGAGAAGATTAACGAGAAAAAGAAAGAAAGAAGAAGGCTAATCTTTGCACCCCATCATAGTCTTCATCGCCGTTGTCCTCGTGGATCTTGTCTGATATGGGTAAAAATTTGGACCTCATCTAAGCCGTCTGATCCCATCAGGATCCACAAATCCTCAGAAATCAGGCCTGGGTGCTCCATGGGCCTCCTATTGGCCCGTCACACCAGTCAGGCCCATAGAAGAGGGTCAACCCTGGTCCACTAGGGTTCCCTCTCTCTGCCTATAAATACCAGGCCCCCTCCACTGTTATCAGGTAATGCCTTTTTAGCCACTAAACCCTAATTCCATTTCTTCCAGTAACTGACTTGACTGTCAGAGGGCCTGTTGCCTGGGATATATGCCCGGTGTTTCAAGGTGTTATGCAGGTATCCGACGACCTTCAAGAACCACCAGATCCACATCTCCTACCACTCATACAGCCTCACGTTTAGACCAGATTTGCGGTTGAGATCTGTTTCTTCCCTTCCAAATACCAAGAACTCACTATATGTTACTCCCACACCAAAACAGCAACATCACATTGACGTCGTCTTTGGGAACGAGCACTACAAATCCAACCGCTGAACCAGCATGGAATTCCGACCCTTGTAAGCATCTCCTATGGCACCAAAGGCTAAGAGGACGATCACAATAGGTCGCCAGACCGACCTTCCACCTCCCCCATGACCTACTCGAAGCCGAGTAGATTCCCGAGGCTAGCAACATCGGTGCGAGGAACAGCAGAGGGCACCCTGTTCGAGTGCCTCATGCTCGATCGCCGGGGGAAGTGTGCCTCCAGGAGGTCCTGATTTCAGGCAAGTCATCAACAACAGGGTGAACAGAGACGATCTCAGGAACCACCTCTCCCTAATCCAGGGAGAGAGCCCTCAGATCATGGCCACGGTCATAGTCACCACTCCCGTGAAGAAAGGAACGGAGCCCTCCTAGGGACCGCCGACCTTCAGGTGCCCAGGGAGAAGGAGGTCATGTGACTCGAGCCAAGTTCTAGCAATTTCGAGATGAAATTCTCCAAGCCCTCCGAGGCGAGGATCGGAGCGTTCGATCCTAAGATCAGGGAGGACGGACCTGAGGATTGAAGCAGACGAATTGAGCTCGGAGAATCCGGGGTCCCACAGGGTCAACTCTGTCTGAGGGACCTCCTAATGCAGTCCTAAGGAGGTTCCAAGAGATGGAAGACTACCTTGCTAGGATAGTAGAACGGTAGAAGGCAACCGAATTAGGGGCACCACCCAGCATGACCCCCCCTCTCCTCCTATATTCTAGAAGTGCCGATTCTAAGGAACTTCAAGCCTCATACATTCGAGACTTACAACGGAGAGTCAGATGTTGCTGATCACATAGAGAGGTTCAGAACCCTCATGATGATTCACAGTGCCTCGGATCCTCTCCTCTGCCACGCGTTCCCAACCACTCTGCTGTGGTCCGAGCACGAGAATGGTACTCTAAGCTCACCCAAATTTGGTTTTCTTTTTCTACCAGCTCGAAGAGAATTTCCTCGCCCATTTCGTGGCCAGTCGTAAGGTCGAGAAGATGAGCGCTTCCCTTCTGGACCACAAGTAGAAGAAAGGAGAGTCCCTTCGGGACTTTGTGCGAAGGTTAAACTCCGAGGCTAGGGCAATCTCTTCCCTTGACGCTGGTGTCACGTCTGCCGCCTTTGACGTCATCGTTGAAACTGCCCCAACCATCCGAACCGAAGCAATGGACTTCATTGTGGTCAATGTCAAGTCTACCTATAATGCTATCCTCGGCAGGCCCGACCTCTCTTCCTTTCAGGCGATACCCTCTGCCTGCCACATGAAAATGAAATTCCTTACCGACCACGGGGTCGGAATTGTCAGGCGCAACCTAGAGGCCGCTCAGTCATGCTATATGGTCTCAGTGGGAGGTGTTGTATTGCCGCTTGATGCAGTTGAATTACTGTCTGACAGAAATTCAATAAGTTCGGAGCCTGCCAACGAGTTGAAGGAGATCTCATTCACTGAAGATGACAATTTGAAATGTTTCCAAGTGAGCTAGTCTCTCGCTCCAGATTTAAAGCTGGCCATTTTTTACTGCATTCGTTGGAACATAGACATCTTTACCTGGACACCCTCAGATATGCCAGGAATTTCCAAGAATCTCATTACGCATAAGCTAAGTGTCCACCCAGACTTGAAACCAGTACAAAAAAAGCACCGTAAGTTCGCCCATAACAGACAACAAGCGATGAAAGATGAAGTAGACAAGCTCCTCTCCGTGAGGTTCATACAGGAGGTCCACTACCCAGAGTAGTTGACCAATGTTGTGATGGTGAAAAAACCCAATGGCAAGTGGAGGATCTGTATAGACTTCACTGATCTGAAAAAAGGCATGGCCAAAAGACCCATTCCCTTTTCCGAGCATCGATGCCCTGGTAGATGCAATCTCGGGTCACGAGGTGGTGAGCTTCATGGATGCCTTCTCCGGCTATAACCAGATCCCGATGTTCCATCCAGACATTCCCAAGACCGCTTTAATTTTCGACCAAGGCCTCCACTATTACCAGGTCATGCCCTTCGGGCTAAAGAACGCCGATGCCACCTATCAATGGCTCGTCAGTCGAATCTTCAAAGACCAGATAGGTCAGAACTTGGAAGTACGTTAATGACATGCTCATCAAAAGTATCAGAGGAAAAGACTACGTGAAGGATCTTGAGGAGGCTTTCGGGGTCCTACGATCCCACAACATGATGCTCAACCCCTCTAAATGCACCTCCAGCATTACCTCGGGGAAGTTTCTCAGTTTCATGGTCAGCCAGCAAGGCATAGAGGCGAACCGTGAGAAGATAGGCCATACTGGACATGGCTCCTCCAAGACATGTCAAAGAAGTTCAACGACTCACATGACGGCTGGCGGCCATCGGCCATTTCCTCTCTAGGTTAGGGGAGAATTCGCTCCAGGGGGCAAAAAACTTTGAGTGGGAGAACCTCAACAACATGCTTTCGATTAGCTGACGACTTACCTAGCCAACCCCCCTCTCCTTAGCAAACCAGAGCACGGCAAACCCCCTCTACTTGTACCTAGCTGCCCCCTCTCCTTAGCAAACCAGAGCACGGCGAACCCCCTCTACTTGTACCTAGCTGCCTCAGAACATGCGCTTAGTGCTGTTCTAGTTAGGGAAGAAGAAGGAGTCCAAAAACTCATCTACTATGTGAGTAAAATTCTCCATGACGCCGAGTTCCGAGACACAAAGATGGAGAAGATCGCCTACGCCCTGGTCATGGTCGCCCGGAAACTCCTTCCATACTTCCAAGCCCACTCCATCCACGTGCTGACAGATCAGTCTCTTGAATAGGTCCTCAACAAACCGGAGAACTCCGGTCGGCTAATCAAATGGTCTATCAAAATAAGCCAACATGATATCATCTACAAGCCAAGAATAACTATTAAGGGACAGTCGCTGGCCGAGTTCATCAACGAATGCTCATTAGCGGAACCTCTAGAAGAACAGAAGGACGAGCCCATTTGGGAACTCTACATAGATGGTTCGTCTTACGAAGAAGGGAGTGGTGCAAGAATCATCTTAAGTGGCCCGGGTAACTTTGTTCATCAGTATTCACTGTAATTTAGTTTTACAGCCTATAACAATGAAGCTGAGTATGAGGCCCTGATGGGCTTCTACTGGCCTGAAAGGCTCGGGAAAAATCATGTGAACGTGTTTAACGACTCCCAGCTTGTCGTTAACCAAGTGTGCAGAGAATACGAAGCTTGTGATCCTCGCGATACATTGCTTTTTTTGCTCCGCTCAAATTTCTCGAATTAGATAGACAGGATAAGAAATCCAAACATTTTTTTTAGAAGGCGCCATCCGGATGCCAATATCTGGCACATGTTAAGCTCCTCTTGGCTGATTTCAAAACATCATCACTTGTCCGAATTCCAAGATAGCAGAAAAGCCGAGCAGACGACCTCTTCAAACTGGCATCCTCATCCTTTGAAGGCCTTGATCGTACGATCCTAGTGGAGGTCCTCCTCAAGACGACCATCGAGAATACTATGGTCATCTACCTCGACCCACCCGCTCAGGCGGCAACCTGGATGTACCCGATCTTGAACTTCCTTAAGAATGGCGAACTTCCACAAGACCCATTTAAAGCCAAAAAAGTTCGGGCCAGGGCAGAGAGATTTGTGCCCGTGGAAGGCATGCTCTTCAAGCGCTCATACACTAAGGTCGACAGGAGACCTTACCTCTGATGCCTGAATGCGAATAAGCCAAGTACGCCCTTGAGGAGATGCATGAGGGAATTAGAGGTTACCACATGGGCAATAGATCACTTGCAAGAAAAGTCCCCGATCATGGTTACTACTGGCCAACCCTATGTCGGGACGTTGAAGATCAATTCAAGAAATGTGTCCCATGCCAGAGGTTCTCGACGGTCCGACACACCCCACAAGCGCTTCTCGAATCATTAGCCAGCCCTGAAACCTTTTGCAATGTGGGGGATGGACCTAGTCCAACCTTTTCCCAAAGCAACCGGCCAGAGACAGTTCCTCATTGTGGCTATCGATTATTTTACTAAATGGGTCGAAGCAGAACCCTTGGTCACAATCACCGAACATCAATCCCAGCAGTTCTTCTGGAAGCATATTGTCTGTCGGTTTGGGATCCCACGCATACTCATTACCCACAATGAAACTTAGTTCACCAGGAAAAACTTTGACAAATTTTGTGAGGACCTCTGTATCCAACAACGGTTCTCATTAATCTCGCACCCCTAGTCAAACGGCCAAGCCAGAAAGGCCAACCGCCAAATTCTTGAAGGTCTTAAAAAATGGCTGGATAAATCTCCTAATGGGTCGTGATTCGACGAATTACCCACTGTCCTTTGGTCCTATCGGACATCCAAGAGGATCCCTACAGGCGTGTCATCGTTCAACCTGACATATGGAACGGAAGTTGTTATTCCTCTAGAGGTCAGGCTCCCTTCACCCAGGATCATGGCTTCAGCAAGGAGTCGAACTCAAGTGGGCTCAGGGCCAACCTAGACCTAATCGATGAAGTCCATGAGAGATCTGCCATCAGAAGAAATACTTATCAACAATGGGTAAAGCAGTTTTATAACAAAAAGGTCTGACCCAGTGACATCAAGGAGGGTGACCTTGTACTAAAAAAACTTGCTATCTCCAACCCTACCAAGAGAGGTAAGATGGCTCCAAACTGGGAGGGTCCGTATAAGGTCTCCCAAGTGGTACACCCATGTACATGTCGACTCGAAGACCCGGGGGTCAGGGTAGTCAAGAGAACCTGGAATGCAGAGCACTAAATCAAATTCCATGAAAGACCCAAGCGGTTCACACTTGTAACACGGCATCTCAAAGCAACGAAAATTGTAATAAGCTCTAACCTTTCGGCAGTAAAACAATGAACCAATAAAAACCCTGTCTATCTTGAAACCAAATGATCTGACTTCAATACTAACGACAGATTTCCTACAGTCTCTCACGTCCTCGCTACTCGGCATGGACTTTGCTCCTAACGAGAGATTTATCATAATCTCTCCCATCCTCGCTACTCGGCTTGGACTTTGATCCTAACAATTGATTTTTTACAATCTCTCCCGTCCTCGCCGCTCAGCTTGAACTTCCCTCATAACGACAGATTTTTCACCATCTCTCTCATCCTTGCCGCTCGACTTGGACTTCGCACCTAACAAGAGATTTCTCACAATCTCTCCGTCCTCACAGCTCGACTTGGACTTTGCTCATAATGAGAGATTTCTCACAATCTTTCTCGTCCTCGCCACTTGGCTTGGACTTCTCTCATAATGAGAGATTTCTCACAATCTCTCACGTCTTCGCCGCTCGGCTTTGACTTTGCTCCCAACAAGAGATTTCTCACAATCACTCCCGTCCTTGCTACTTGGCTTGGACTTCCCTCATAACGAGAGATTTCCCACAATCTCCCCCATCCTCGCAGCTCGGCTTGGACTTCACTCCTAATGAGAGATTTCTCACAATCTCTTTCGTCCTCGCAGCTCGGCTTGGACTTCAACCCAACTGAGTGGTTTCCTACAATATCTCACATCCTCGCCGCTCGGCATTCAGTGTCTTAAGTTCTCAGTATCCAAAATTTTCTCAAGGTAGGACACCTCGGCCTTATAGTTAACCCGTCAAAATCAACATTCAGCCGAAATTAAAATGAGGCAATCAATCATCATTTATTCGATTCGCTGAGGGAGCAGATACCAGACCGTACAGCTTACAAGATTATAAAAACACAGTAAAAATTATAAAAAATTACGAAGATCATTCGAACAACCTACTCCTCCACCTCAGGGACTAGCATGGACTAGCTCAAGCCCCGCCGAACGGGTTTGTTCACCGATGGGCCTATCAACCTCCCCCTGGGAGTAGCCAAGGTGGGCACCCCGGCAACTGAGCTCTGGGCATCTCCAGGATTCGTCAACTATAGCCGTAAGGTCCGAGATAGTCTGCCCATGGACAACCAGCCACTTCATAGAGAAGTAGTTCGGGAACGACCCACCCCGAGCGTGACCTTCAATCTTTGTATCTCCAATTTATTCTCCACTATTACCTCACGAAGGAATGATTCTGAGGTTGGTCACTGAGCGGAAGTACCAGACATTAACCATCTAGTCTCAGCACTCCCCAAATTGCAGCCGACAATCGCTTTTTTCAAAAGAGCCGATTCCAAGCTCATTTCCTTTGACCTATTCATAAAATAAGAAACAGCTGATTGCTGATCCCGGGCATCTTTGCGATAGCGCGACAAGATGGACTTCATTGATTTTAGCTTACCTCTAAGGCACTCAATCTCGACATCACGAGGGTCAGCCATGAAGGACTCGTTCATATAACAAGAGAAAAAGATGATATAGTATTCTGAGTCTCACCTACATGACCAAATCACAAAGCATCGCTCAAAAATACCAAGTCCAAGGAGGTCAACAAAAAAAAACCCATTTCATTCATTAATAACCGTACACAAAAAAGGTTCTCCAGTCTACAGTTCGGCAAATAAAAAGAAAAAATGAAAGTAAAAAAGGAAATAAACTACTTCTTAGAGGGAGGAGGCACCTCATTGGCTCTCGCCGTGTCCAGCTCAGGGACGGCCTTGTGAAGGTCGCCCTCCGCACCAGGCAGTTGGTCATCCCGCTCTTCTCCGCCTCCCCCTGGAGTGACCAGAACTTCGGGGAAGACCATAGAGTAATGGAAGCCTTCGAGCTCGCACTCGGGGTACTTGTACAATACGTGCTTGACGGACCGGTTGTATGCCTTGTCCTGGGCCTGTATGACTTTGTCCATGGCGGCCACCTTCACCGCCCTATACTTCTTCTCTCCCTCCTCCTCCTTCTTCTTCAACTGTCGGGCTCGGTCCTCGGCGAGGGAGGTCAACTCCGCCTTAAGAGCCCGCTCGTGATCTTCAGCGTTGTCAGCTTGCAACTTCTCCTTCATTTCATGCTCGTACCTCTGAGCGTTCTTCAATTCCTGCTGGAGCTCGTGGGTGTACAAGCTCCTCAACTCTGCCCTTTGCAGCATCGCCTGCGAATGAACTACTTACCACCATATCGGCCGAGTCCACTTTATAAAGCAGGACTCGAGAGTCTCGGTATCATGAGGTGTAGCCAGATGATCCACCACCTCGACCGTCACCGACCCCTCAGTTAGAGAGTCCGTCACCTTCACAGCTTAGTTAGGGGCCCATAGGAGCAACCCCTCCTCCTCTACTATGTCCCTAGAGTCGGGGCGGACGCCAGGGAGACTGCCCTTTAGGAATTTGGACCAGAGGTTATTCGAGCTGGGCACAACCTTAGTCGAGCGCAGGGTCCCTTGAGAGACAGAAGTCAAGTAGCGAGGGTGGCAAAATCCATATGTGTCTTTAGTTGTTCGAGCGAAAGCATCTAAGCCATCAATAGCAAAGGTCACGAAGGGTGGTCGTAGATCAGAAGAGTCGAGCACAGTCGTCATATATACGGCCAGAATCTCTATTCCTGCTTCTTTCCTTCCTTCCGAGAGAGCCTTCATCTTCTTGGACTTCCCCTCAAAAGTCCCCTCTGGGGCCGACCTCTTCTTCAGCTGCTCCTCTGCCTTCTTCTTCTTCACAAGATATGCTCTCCTCGCCTCGATGTCGGCATCATCCATCGCTGCAAGGGAAAATTAAAACTATAAGAACGAAGAGAAAAGATAAGCAAAAAAAGGAAACAAAAGACATACATGGGTGGATAGGGCTCAGTCCAATCTTTGCTAAGTGCCTCTCGGTCACATTCGGCCAGCTGATCCACATAATCACACTCCTGCGTTAAGTCTTTTTTCTTCGGTGACTTGTGATTCGGTTTGTCGAAGTTATAATTAGTCGGAATTTCCCAAGGCACTTGACTTTGGACAATGAAGTACTTCTCCTTCCACCCCTTTATAAAATCTGGATGTCCATGGACTACCTTCTTATGGGAGCACGGCAAAATGTAATATACTCCCTCGTGCTCCCCCGACAAACTGACCCCCAGAATGGCTTGAAAATACTTCAATTTCAAAGGCACTCCCATATCTTCACAGAGCAGTGAAGCACACGAGCTGCTTCCAGGAGTTTTGGCCATACTGCATTGAGCTCAAACCTACCCAATTCAACACTCGCTTGATGAACAGATGCAACGAAAACCTCAACCCCGAGCTGAAAAGCGTCGACTGGAAACATGCAGTACCAAGGGGCCAAATTGTCCTGTAAGACAGAGACCAAGGTTTCGGAATTATCATCTCGTACTCCAGCCCAATGAAGTAGTTCGCCCATATCAGTGGGAGGTCACTACTTGTCAAAATGCTCTGCACCATGTCTATCTTAAGTGTCGGTCGACTCGGTGAAGAAGGCTGTACTCCATACCTAACCAAATCATCGATGTCGTCCGGGTACATCCTAATTGAACCCGACTGCTGAAGATAGGGGATGTTGAAACCATGCTTTGGGAAAAACTCAGTCAGCTAGTTCAGGGCTGTCCAGAAGGGTCCACCTCATCCTCCTCCCTCGAATTAGAGGAGTCTTCGGAGGGGACGACGAAGCCAACAGTTTCAGAATAGGAGCTTCACCTGACGGAACGACCATCATAAACTCGCCTTCATCCTCATCATCACCCCCTTCTCCAGCTACATCCTCCACCTCTTCCTCGTTATCTCCGACTTTCTCCACCTCTTCCTCCTCATCCGCTCCCACATCAACTAGCTTATCCTTTTCGACCACCTCTGCCACTTTAACCTCTCCATCCTGAATCGTTCGATTCCACCAAAAATGGCTTACGACTTCTAAGCGGCTAGATGTTGTAGACCCTTTCACTCCCTTCCAAAGATGAAGAGTTGGAAATACAATCGTCGTCGCCCCGACCAGACATGGAGGCTGAAGAATTGTATCGAACCATCGACATAATATACAACACTAACCTGGTCATCGAAAAGGACGTTGAAAAGTTGGTCGCCGACGACTGAGCAGTAACTAGAGAGAGAAGCTGTGGAAACTAGAGAGAGAAAGTAAAGCGGAGAAGGGGGGGGGAGATTATATAGACAACTCGGAGACAGCCTTGATATCCATAAGCGATCTCAATCATCTGGTTTTAATCCAACGATGGTCAAGATAACAATGCCTCGATTTCCACCACCATGACGTCAGCGGCCCACATGCAGTGCACGTGTTTACTAGAGAATAACAAGTGAATGCCGATCTATTGAAATTTTCCAAGTCAAGTTCACTCGTTACTCGGCATGCACCTTGAGCTAGCCACTAGCTTTCTCACAATCTTTCTCCATCTCAAGCTTGCTCGATGCTCGACATGCACCTCAAGCTCTCTCTAAGTCAGGTTCACTTTCGACGCTCGGCATGCACCTCGCGCTAGCCATTAGCTTTCACACAAGCTTTCCAGCTCAAGCTCGTACGATGCATGGCATGCACCTCGAGCTAGCCACTAGCTTTCTCACAAGCTCTCTCCAAGTCAGGTTCGCTCGACGCTCGGCATGCACCTCGAGCTAGCCACTAGCTTTCTCACAAGCTCTCTCTAGTTCAGGTTCCCTTGACACTCGGCGTGCATCTTGAGCTAGCCACTAGCTTTCTCACAAGCTTTCTCCAAGTTAGGTTCGCTCGACGCTCGGTATGCACCTCGAGCTAGCCACTAGCTTTCTCACAAGCTCTCTCCAGTTTAGGTTCCCTCAACACTCGGCGTGCATCTCGAGCTAGCCACTAGCTTTCTTGCAAGCTCTCTCCAAGTCAGGTTTGCTCAATGCTCGGCGTGCACCTCGAGCTAGCCACTAGCTTTCACACACATTTTCTCCAACTCAAGCTCACGCGATGCTGGGCATGCACCTCGAGCTAGCCACTTACTTTCTCACAAGCTCTCTCCAAGTTAGGTTTGCTCGACACTCGGCGTGTACCTCGAGCTAGCCACTAGCTTTCTCACAAGATTTCTCCAAGTCAGGTTTTCTCGACGCTCGGCATGCACCTCGAGCTAGTCACTAGCTTTCACACAAGCTTTCTCCACCTCAAGCTCACTCGACGCTCAGCATGCACCTCGAGCTAGCCACTAGCTTTCTCATAAGCTTTCTCTAAGTCAAGTTCGCTCGACGCTCAACATTCACCTCGAGCTAGTCATTAGCTTTCTCAGAAGCTTTCTCCATCCCAAGCTCGCTCGACGCTCGACATGTACCTCGAGCTAGCCACTAGCATTCTCACAAGCTTTCTCCATCTCAAACTCGCTCGATGCTCGGCGTGCACCTCGAGCTAGCCACTAGCTTTCACACAAGCTTTCTCCAACTTAAGCTCGTTTAATACTCAGCATGCACCTCGAGATAGTCACTAGCTTTCTCACAAGCTTTCTCAATCTCAAGCTTGCTCGATGCTCGGCATGCACCTCGAGCTAGCCACTAGCTTTCTTACAAGCTTTCTCCATCTCAAGCTTGCTCGACGCTCGACGTGTACCTCGAGCTAGCCACTAGCTTTCACACAAGCTGTCTCCAACTCAAGCTCGCTCGACGCTCGACATGCACCTTGATCTAGCCACTAGCATTCTAAAAAACTTTCTCCATCTCAAGCTCGCTCGACGCTCGACATGCAACTCGAGCTAGCCACTAGCTTTCTCGCAAGTTTTCTCCATCTCAAGATCTCTCGACGCTCGGCATGCACATCGAGCTAGCCACCAGCTTTCTCAAAGGTTCCTGTCTTGAGATGGCCCGATACTCGGTGCGTACCTCGAGCTGCTTTCAAGTTTTCCCTGGCTCTATGCTTGGCACGAACTCTCTCGCAGTTTTGCTCAAGCTCGACGCTCGGCACAGACTTCGCGCCCCCCTCCCCCCCCCGGGCTTCCTCATAGCTCTTCTCGAGCTCGACACTCAGCACATGCTTAC
This sequence comes from Hemerocallis citrina, assembly GCA_017893485.1. NCBI lineage: Eukaryota > Viridiplantae > Streptophyta > Magnoliopsida > Asparagales > Asphodelaceae > Hemerocallis > Hemerocallis citrina. The sequence goes on along the minus strand of CM030367.1, from coordinate 130,572,551 downwards.
TCTTTGCCAGTCCTCAGCGCCCGACGCTCAGAATTAATCTCAAATATGCAGACCCTCACTTACATCATCGACATATTTTCTGTACAGGGTCAGACTACTCCTTGACGGTCGATACACCTAACCCTCCAGGAGGGGGGCCTTTGATATGGATAAAAATCTGGCCTCATCTAAGCCGCCCGAACCCCTCAGGATCCATAAATCTCCAGAAATCAGGTATGGGAATCCCATGGGCCTCCTATGAGCCCGTCACACCAATCAGGCCCACAGAAGAGGGTCATTCCGGTCCACTAGGGTTCCCTCTCTCTACCTATAAATACCAGGCACCCTCCATTGTTGTCAGGTAATGCCTCTTTAGCCACTAAACCCTAATTCCATTTCTTCCAGTAACTGACTTGACCGTCGGAGGGTCAGTTGCCGGGATATCTCCCAATGTCTCAAGGTGTTTTGCAGGTATCTGGCGGCCTTCAAGCAACACCAGATCCACCTCTCCTACCACTCATACAGCCTCACGTTTAGACCATATCTTTGGTTGAGATCTGCCTCGTCCCTTCCAAATAACAAGAAACTTACTATCTGTTGCTCCCATACCAAGACAACAGTATCATTGTCCATTATTCCCGTCCTTACTGGCTATGGTCGATGCTGCCACCTTCAAAACTACAAAGAGATTGAAATTAGGAGAAATAGGCTAAGGGTTGTTTTAATTGATGGGGGTCAGGTAGGACCCACTAGACTTTAATTTAACCTGCAAATTAGGGGCTAACAAACAACAAGTAGCGATTGCAGTAATAAAGACGATGATGTAGAGGGATAATAGTCTCTTCAATTACATGGTCCCTTCCCATCTTCTAATACCACACACACACACACACACACACACACACACACACGATGTTTTAAATGTCCCCCGAAATATCTGATATATCCGTCAGTATATGAATTTTGAAGGATCTCCAACACCAATATGTCATTTAAAAATTCTCTCCAATTTGGAAAATATCCCAACACGTTGGGTTGAGTCAGATATTTCCCCCAAAATATCACCTAACACATCCCTTACATGTTAAGTTTACATCTTCTACAAGTCTTACAAGATATGGTATTGTATTTTAAAAGTTTTCTAGAGCTAGGTCCAATATTTGACCCCCCCCCTCCTTCCCTTTTTTTAGGAACAAAACCGCAGGCACACACACCCACTATATATATGTACCAAATAATCCCCAATTTATATATATATATATATATATATATATATATATATATATATATATATAGGGCTTGTTCGATTGCAAACGGGTCTGTGTGCACAGTCCCATGCGAACTTTGATCTGGGCCGTTGGATCTTTGATCTAACGGCCCGAATATTTTTTATAAAATTAGCCTTAACCCGTCGTTGGCAACGGCGGGTTAAGGCTAAGTTTTATATAAAAAAAATATTGCCTTAACCCGTTGTTGCCAAGGACGGGTTAAGGCATAGATATAATCTCAGAACTGTATACATTTCTTCTTCCTCGTCGACTTCTCCCCACACTCAATTTCGTTTTTGGATGAACCCAAACCCAGTTTTATCTCCGAAGTCATGAATTTCTCACTCCGGCAACTCCTCTCTCACTTTCCTCCTCTATCATTCAGGCGATTCTCTCTCTCTCTCTCTCTCTCTCTCTCTCTCTCTCTCTCTCTCTTCCGTCCGTTGCTCCTCAAATTGAAACCTCTCCTCCTCTGTTCGCTCCTCCACCTCAGTCCGCTCATCCTCCTCTTCGATCCCCATATAATCTCTTTCTCCCATTCTCTACTCCAAACTTCCAAACCCAACTCTGTCATCCCAAAAACGAAATCCTAGTTCGGCCACGAGACCTACATTGGCAAAATTCAGATTTATTTTGTAAGGTAATGATTAAATCTTTGCCTTAGTAATTGTAATTGTGTTGATTTTTAAATTGTTTTTATCTCTTTCCAATATTTTACCATATATAAAAATTGCCTAAAAAAATGTAGGTGTAGAAATTTGCAAGTAGTATTTTGATGATTTACACGGTGCAATAGTTGTTGATCGGTTGACGATATTGTAGATTGGGTTGTATTTATAATTGTGCTGTACATATTAAATTACTTAGAACATTTATAGTGCGGTTAGACTAGAAAACCCTGCAAACGACCTCCAAAAAATACGAAACTTTACGAGTAGGATGGTCTCGCGTAGTACAAGAAACCACAACTTGTAGAAGTTAATTTTGACTCACCGTCAGAGAGATATGGCCGTGTATCGCTTTCGGTTGAAAAAACCAAAATAAAGCGATACACGGTCGTATCTCTGGAACCGTGAGTCGAAACTCACTTCTACAAGTTGGAATGGCTTATGCTAGGTGAATTCAAGCAAGCTGCAAAGTTTTATAAAATTTGAATGTCGTTTGTATGGTTTTCTCACGTTCCTCGCATTAAAAGTAAACGACTTAGAAAGCTTTTCGTGTGGTTAGACTAGAAATTAGAAAACCCTTCAAACGACCTTCAAAAAATACGAAACTTTGCGAGTAGGATGATCTCACGTAGCACAAGTAATCCCAGCTTGTAGATGTTAGTTCGAGAGATACAGGCATGTATTGCTTTTGCTTGAAAAAAAATACAAATAAAGCCATATACGGCCGTATCTTTCGAAACGTTTGTCAAAAATCACTTCTACAAGTTGCGGTGGCTTGTGCTACGTGAATTCAAGAAAGTTGCAAAGTTTTATAAATTTTAGATGCCATTTGTGCGGTTTTCTCACGGTCCTCGCATAAGACGTAAATGTCTTAGAAATCTTTTAGTGCAGTTAGGCTAGAAAACCCTCCAAATGGGTTCCAAAAAATACGAAACTTTGCGAGTAGGTTGGTCCCACGTAGCACAAGCAACCACAACTTGTAGAAGTTAGTTTTAACTCACGGTTTGAGAGATACGGCCGTGTATCGCTTTCGGTTAAAAAAAAATCCAAATAAAGCGATACACGGCCATATCTTTCGAACCGTGAGTCGTAACTCACTTCTACAAGTTGGGATGACTTTTGCGTGGTGAATTCAAGAAAGCTGGAAAGTTTTATAAATTTTGGATATTGTTTGTGCGGTTTTCTCACATTCCTCGCATTAGAAGTAAATGACTTAGAAAGCGTTTAGTGCGGTTAGACTAGAAAACCCTTCAAACGACCACAAAAAAATACGAAACTTTGCGAGTAGGATGGTCTCACGTAGCACAAGCAACCCGACTTGTAGAGTAGCATTTCGACTCACGGTCGGAGAGATACGGGCATGCATCGCTTTTGCTTGAAAAAAATCCAAATAAAGCGATACACGGTCATATCTTTCGAACCGTTAGTCGAAACTCACTTCTACAAGTTGGGATGGCTTTTGCTAGGTGAAATCAAGCAAGGTGCAAAGTTATATAAATTTTGGATGCCGTTTGTGTGGTTTTCCCATATTCCTCGCATTAGAAGTAAATGACTTAGAAAGCGTTTAGTGCGGTTAGATTACAAAACCCTTCAAACGACCTCCAAAAGATACAAATTTTTTTGTCTAGGATGGTCTCACGTAGCACAAGCCATCCCAACTTGTAGAAGTGACTTTCGACTGGCGGTTCGGGAGATACGGGCGTGTATCGTTTTTGGTTGTAAAAAACACAAATAAAGCGATACACGGCCATATCTCTCGTACTGTGAGTCGAAACTCACTTCTACAAGTTGGGATGGCTTGTGCTAGGTGAATTCAGCCGAGTTACAAAGTTTTATAAATTTTGGATACCATTTGTGCGGTTTTGTAATTCCTCACATGAAAAACTAAATTGCTCAGAACTTTTTCAGTACAGTTAGAGTAGAAAACCCTTCAAACAACCTCTAAAAAATACGAAACTTTGCGAGTAGGATGGTCTCACATAGCACAAGCAATCCCAAATTGTAGATGTTAGTCTTGACTGACGGTTGGTGAGATATGGGCATGTATCACTTTTGGTTGGTAAAACCCAAATAAATAGATTACACACCCATATCCTTCGAATCCTTAGTCAAAACTCACTTCTCCAAGTTGGAGTGACTTGTGCTACGTGAATTCAATCAAGTTGTAAAGTTTTATAAATTTTGGATGTGATTTGTTTGGTTCTCTCATGTTACTTTATTAATAAGTAAATAAAGTTAGAAAATTTTCATCACATTCCGTAATGGATTTAGTAGCCCTAATTGTCTTCCTTTTTGTTTTCTTAGATATGGACAGTTTTGAAGAAAGTTCTGTTGCCGGAGAAAAATTTGTGAGTGCACAACAAATTGGCGAGTTTTTTCCTCATGTCGACGAGCACCTAAAATCGAAGATTGGTATGACATTTTCCACTTTAGAGGAAGCGAAAAATTTTTATTCATTATACTGTAAATGTGCGGGTTTCGCTATGCGTAAGGGTAGAAATAAATACAAAGAAAATGATGTAGTGAATAAATCATATGTATTTAATAAAGCCGGGGAGTCACCAAATAATCAGAATAAAGCTAAACGGGGAACTACTTCTACAACAGGTTGCAAAGCTTTCGTTCGTGTCAAACTAAACTCACAAAGTAATTCGTGGATTATTTATTCATTTAATGAACCACACAATCACGAATTTACTTCACCCGGTAGACGTCACTTGCTACCAGCAAACCGTGTATTGACAAATACAGATAAAAAAGTAATTGGTCAACTTACCGAAGCTAAGGTCCCCATATGCAAACAAATGCTTTTCTTCGAAGGTGCAAGTGGAGGTAATGAGAAAATTGGATTCACTGAAACTGATAGAAATCTAAGGAGAGACGAAATGGAAGGTTTAAAAGGACATGATCGGCAAGTGCTACTTGAGTTCTTTGAATCCAAAAAGGAGACCGATCCTTTATTTTTTTATGATTATCAATGTGATCCCGCAGGGCGATTGTCCCATTGTATTTGGGTGGTTGGTATCGCTCGAAAGAATTTCGACGTATTTCAGAGTGTTGTTTGTTTTGATGCTACCTACAACACAAACCGATACGGGATGCTATTCGTACCATTTGTTGGAGTCAACCATCATTGGCAATCAATATTCCTGGGTTGCGGGTTCATTCCAAATGAGAAGGCATCCTCATTTGAGTGGTTTTTCAAAAAGTGGTGAGTAGTAATGGCTTGTGATCCGGTGGGTATCGTGACAGATGTGGATCGTGGAATAAGTGCTGCAGTTAAGAAAGTCTTCCCAGCCATTGATCATAGATATTGCATTTGGCATATTATGGATAAGTTACTGTATGAAGTGTGTATGTTGAATAACATTGATGAGTTTAAGGATGCTTTGAAGACTATCATCTACACGACAAAATATAAAATTGAATTTGAACATAAGTGGAAAAATTTGATTTTGCAATACAAACTTGAGAGCAACAAATGGTTGAACGATAAATTTGAGATTCGCGAGAAATGGGCTTCTATGTATGCAAGAGACTCATATTAGGGTGGCATGTTGAGTACCCAACGTAGCGAATCACTACATTCATCCTTGAAATAACTTACTCATAAGAAGTACTCATTGCATGAATTTTTCGTCATCTTTGACCGAGTCTTAGTAAAACAAAGACACGAAGAACTTAAAAAAACTCATCGTAATCGTGAGGAAAGGCCAAAATTGAAGACCGAATGGGCGTTGGAGTCACAAATAGCGGGAACATACACACTAAAGACTTTCTACAAATTCCAACAAGAACTCGTGAAAAGCTTATTACTTAATGTGAGTGTCATTGCAAGTATGGATACACCGGATAGTTCAGCTTATTCTGTAATGATTTGTGGAAATTCATAACCGGGGAAGGTGATTTCTTTTAGCAAAATCCATAAATTGGCTAAATGCCCTTGTTTCATGTATGAATTCGTAGGCATTCCATGCAAACATCTATTGGCGGTTCTTCGGTTCAATGATCACACCGCACTACCGGAGCAATATTTTTATCGACGATGGACCCGAGATCAACTGACAAGAAGCAGTACACTTGTTCCCAATAGTATGGGCAACAATTTTGCCTCTTGTTAATGTGAATTGAGTATTCGCTCAAAATAGTTGGTCGATCTTGGTTGTTCTTCAGAGGAAGCGTACAAGTACATGCTCGACCACATACTTAAGGGAATCGAAGGCTTTTCTTACATTTAACCCGGGAATAGCACACCACATGAAGATAACGCACAACCAGAGAGTGGTGGACATGCACATGCACCGGTGGGGGACCCTGTACAATGCACCACAAAGGGGAGGCTTAGAGGGAAGAAGTACAGTCCATAAGAGAATCCCAAAAAGCGAAGAGACCTAGACTTTGCAGGACATGCCTTCGTGTCATTTGTCACGATTCAAGAAATTTCCCAAAAAATATGGCAAAGTAATATATCTAAGACTAAGTATTTGTTAATTTTCGTATAATTAACCGACCCATCCCACACTGCTTTGGCTCGGTGTATGTCCTGCAACCTGAGTAAGCTTGAGTCCAACGGTCTAGGAGGTGTAACGGAAATCGAGGACGAAGGACCTGCCTCAGTAGATGTAGACTAACGGCCACCAACCTACACGAACAAAGATAAATGTTGTTATTATTGAGATAATGTTGCATATTCGTATTTAAAACCAATAATAATAATCAAACTTACCTCCGTAATTGGTGCGCCACTAGCACTACCAGAAGGGCTTCTCGGTCGCCTCGTTCTAGCTATTTATCTATGAACAAAAAAAATTAAGCTTAGTTGATACGCATTACATCTATTTATCTATCATCAATAAACATAGTGAAAATGTGAAGAAAAAAAAGCACAAATGACAACGAAAAATAGCAATACAATCTAGTATTGGTCGGATTCACGTAGCACAAGCCACCCCAACTTGTAGAAGTGAGTTTCGACTCACGGTTGGAGAGATACGGGCGAATATCGCTTTATTTGGTTGAAAAAAACTCAAATAAACCGACACATGGCTGTATCTCTTGAACCGTGAGTTGAAACTCACTTCTACAAGTTGGGGTGGCTTGTGCTAGGTGAGACCAACCTACTCACAAAGTTTCGTATTTTTTAAAAGCCGTTTGGACCGTTTTCTAGTCTAAACGCACTAAAAAAAATTTCAACTTTATTTACTTCTTATACGAGGAACGTGACAAAACTGCACAAACGGCATCCAAAATTTATAAAATTTTTGACTTTGCTTGGTCTCACCTAGCACAAGACACCCCAGCTTGTAGAAGTGAGTTTCGACTCACCGTTCGAGAGATACGGCCATATATCGGTTTATTTGAGTTTTTTACAACCAAAACTGATACACGTCCGTATCTCTCGAACCGTGAGTCGAAGATCACTTCTACAAGTTGGAATGGCTTGTGCTAGGTGAGACCAACCTACTCACAAAATTCCGTATTTTTTGAAACCCGTTTGGAGAGTTTTCTAGTCTTAACGCACTAAAATTTTCTAAGTTAAATTACTTCTAATGCGAGGAACGTGGGAAAACCGCACAAACGGCATTCAAAATTTATAAAACTTTGTAGCTTGCTTGAATTCACCTAGCACAAGCCATCTCAACATGTAGAAGTGAGTTTCCACTCACAGTTCGAGAGATACGTCCGTGTATCGCTTTATTTGTGTTTTTTACAACCAAAAGCGATACATGCCCGTATCTCTCGAACCGCGAGGCAAAACTGACATCTACAAGTTGGGATGACTTGTGCTACATGAGACCATCCTAGTTGCAAAGTTTCGTATTTTTTAGAAGTCATTTGAAGGGTTTTTTAGTCTAACCGCACTAAACGCTTTCTAAGTCATTTACTCATAATGCGAGGAACGTGAGAAAACCGCACAAACGGCATCCAAAATTTATAAAACTTTACAACTTGTTTGAATTCACCTAGCACAAGCAACTCCAACTTGTAGAAGTGAGTTTTGACTCACGGTTGGAGAGATACGGCCGTATATCGCTTTATTTGGGTTCTTTTCAAACGAAAGCGATGCATGCCCGTATCTCTCAAACCGTGAGTCGAAACTAACCTCTACAAGTTGGGGTTGCTTGAGCTACGTGAGACCATCCTAGTCGCAAAGTTTCGTATTTTTTGGAGGTCGTTTGAAGGGTTTTCTAGTATAACCGCACTAAACGCTCTCTAAGTCATTTACTTCTAATGCGAGGAACGTGAGAAAACCATACAAACAGCATCCAAAATTTATAAAACTTTACAACTTGCTTGAATTCACCTAGCACAAGCCATTCCAATTTGTAGAAGTAAGTTTCGACTCACAGTTTACGAGATACACTCGTGTACCGCTTTATTTCGTTTTTTTAAAATCAAAAGCGACACACGGCCGTATCTCTCGAACTGTTAGTCGAAACTCACTTCTACAAGTTGGGGTGGCTTGTGATGCGTTAGTCCAACCTACTCGCAAAATTTCGTATTTTTGAAGTTCGTTTAGATGGTTTTCTAGTCTAACCGCACTAAAAAAATTCTAAGTTAATTACTTCTTCATGCGAGGAACGTGACAAAACGGCACAAATGACATCCAAAATTTATAAAACTTTGCAACTAGGTCGAATTTACGTAGCGCAAGCCACACCAACTTATAGAAGTGAGTTTCGACTCACGGTTTGTGAGATACAACCGTGTACCGCTTTATTTGGTTTTTTTAAAATAAAAAATGATACACGGCCGTATATCTTGAACTGTGAATCAAAATCCACTTCTATAAGTTGGGGTGGCTTGTGCTGCGTGAGACCAACCTACTCGCAAAGTTTCGTATTTTTTGGAGGCCGTTTGCAAGGTTTTCTATTGTAACCGCACTAAAACATTTCTAATTATTTTCGTATAAATTCAACGTGAAAAATCAACACAGATAAAACTAAATTAGTAAAATAAACATTTCTACATTTACAAATTTTTAAAGTCTTTGGGCACTTGAATATATTAATCCTAAATGTAGATTTTTTTGGGGACTTCAATATATTAAAAGTCTTCCAAATTCTACATCTACAAATTACTAAGACAACAAATTTTTGGGGCACTTTAATATATTAAAAGTCTTCACAATTTTACATCTACAAATTACTTAGGCAAATGATTTTTTGGGCACTTTCTAAATAATTTACTATGGAAAAATTGAAAAATCAACATAATTAGAACTAATAAGGCAAAGAATTAGTCAATACCTTACAAAATAACTCCGAATTTAGCCAATAGTTCGATTTGTGGCCGAACTAGGGTTTTGATTTGCTTTCGATGTAGATATTGGGAGAGAGAGATTGTATGAGAATGGAAGAGGAGGAGGAGGAGCAAACGGAGCCGCGCACTACCAGAGCAAACGGAGGAGTTTGGAATAGGGTTGGGGTTCTTGGGATTGCTTTCGGCCAAAAAAAATGAAATAGAGAGTGGGGAGAGACCGAGGAGGAAGAAGAACTGTATACAGATCTGAAATTTGAACTTTGCCTTAACCCGTCCTTGGCAACGACGGGTTAAGGCAATATTTTTTTATAAAATTTAGCCTTAACCCGCCGTTGCCAACGATGGGTTAAGGCTAAATTTTATAAAAAATATATGGGCCGTTGCATCAAAGATCCAACGGCCCAGATCAAAATTCGCACAGGTCTATGCACACAGATCCGTTTGCAACCGAAGAAGCCCCTATATATATATATATATATATATATATATAAGGGTCTAGTTTTCACAGGTTGGAAAACACCAATCTAAGTCGTTGGATTGCTCATAATCGTGATCAGCGGCTCAGATCGAGCTCCCCATCACCCGTTTCAATTGATCAGCAGAGGGTTATTTTGGGAATTTCGTCCCAAATAACTCTACGCTTCACGGATTCTAAAAAAATTGATATAACCTAGGCCGTTGTTGGGAACAACGGCCTAGGTTATAAAAAATTGAATCATAGGCCGTTGTTTGGAACAACGGCCTTGTTCTAAATTTTTATAACCTAGGCCGTTGTTTCCAACAATGGCTGGGCTATAAAATTTTTATAAAATTTCTATAAAATTTTATAGCCTAGGCCGTTGTTGGGGAACAACGGACTAGGTTATAAAAATTGAGAACAAGGCCATTGTTCCACGGTCTATAATTCAATTTTTTATAACGTAGGCCGGCCTAGGTTATATTCATTTTTTCAGAGCGAATCAAGCGAAGAGTTATTTGGGACGAAATTTTTAAAATAACCCTCTGCCACTTAAGTGATATTGGGTGATGGGCGGAGGTGATCTGAGCTGCTGATCACGATCAAGAGTGATCCAACGGCTCAGATTGGTGTTTTCCAAACTGTGAAAATAAACCCATTTTCAATGGAGCATTTGCCATATATATATATATACACACACACACTCTGAGGATTATTTGGTGTAAGTGAGACTCACTTTAACCCAATAAATTGGTATAATGATTACACTATAAAACCTCACGGTTGAGAACTAGGCAATTAGGGTTCAAATCGATCACCTAATTTACTCAATCTATATTAATCAGAATGTTCGAGCTTTTTGTCTTTAGTTATTTATTATATTCATTTGTTGTTATTTTTATTATTATTATTATTATTATATTTGTTTTTTAGTGAGAAAGAGGGAGAGATATACACCTTTTAGGACTTAGGAGAAATATTTATTTATCATGGCATTCCAATATTTACTGTTAGTCTTCAACAACCGCCATTCAACAGAAATTTTTTAAAATTGACATAGCTCAGCATTCGATATTTAGAAACTTTGTATGTTGTGCATCAATTTATGAAATTTATGTGCAATGCGAGTGTAGTGCATGTTCCATTTACAATACATTTAGTTTGGCATTATTTATGCTAGTTATATATGATATATTTGATAATGTATTTATGTCATATTTTATGCAGATCATATTTAGGATTTTTTATCGTACTTATCATCCCAATATATCATGCATGATATGGAAATTCTAGGGCTGCCACAACACATTCAATACATAAATACTACTGTAACTACCATAATAGATATAGTCCTATTATATAGAAATACTACTATAACTAGAGAGTTGGGGGTTGTGCATTTTGTGTTAAACCATCACTAGTTGAAGTTATATAACTAAAATTTATCCCAATTGTTATATCTCAATCATACCCAGCCTTTCACATGCATCGTGTGCTAACTAACTTCTTTGTGTGTTTTGTGCATAGGAAGTGTTATAGTGAAGCGCTTACTTACGCATTCGCAAAGCAGTGCAGTCCTGGACCGCTATGCACTGCTTAGTTCTTTCGTGTTGTAGATTGTAGATCAAGAGTCATTAAAGTTCCTTTTATAATCAGGAAGTGGTTGATTTAGTTGTTCCAACAGTTTCTTATCACGAAAATGGTAAATTCCTAATAATACGAGGAAATGTACAAAAAAGAAAAAAAAAGCTAGTATTCAGGTCTCTGATGTCCACGTAATATAACTTTTTGTCATGCCATCGTGATTTTGTATCTTACCTTTTAGATTGCTTGTTTCAGTGAGTCATATTCTGTTGGCGTGCCCATGTTTGTACTTCGTAGTTTGAATGTGTTGGAATATTTACCATATCTTGCATATTTACTAATAATTAATATATAAGGGTTGTCATATTAGTTGAACCATATTCTATATGTGGGTTGATTTATATTCTATATTTAAGATTATTTATATTCTATATGTGGCTGATTTATATTTATATCAATATTTGACTATATAAGGTTTGAATGCTTTCTTTATGCCTAAGTTTTGTAAGTCTATTTAAAGACCTCTTTCATGTATCACAAGAAGATCAATAATATTTTTTAAAGACCTATTTTCAGTATGTATCTCAAAAAGATCAATAATATTTTCTCTCTTTACTATAATATTTTATTCTATAACATGGTATTAGAGCATTTTGATCCTCCTTGAGTACTCTATTTCTTGAGTGGCAGGAAGATAGTCATATTTTTTTCATTTTTTCTCTGAAAAATAAAAGAACAATAAAGTTTTCTTTTTCTTTAGTCATTGCACTCCTCCATACGCAGATTTCCAGATGGGGTCCTCTTGGAGATGCAGATTTTCATATGAGGTCCACCATATTTGGATTTCCAGATTCGATACTCCTATAAATGCAAACTTTTAGATCTACTCCTTATGCAGATTTCCAGATCCGATCTCATCTAAATTTAGATTTCTTATGCACCAACCGGTTTCATCCGCAACACGTTAGAATTCCCCCATGCTATCCGATTTCATATGTTTGCATTTGATTCCTTTATGAAGTTTGTCAAAAGAGTTGAGTTATATAGTTGAACTCCCTAAAGCTTTCTTTACTTGATTTATATCTTGCACATTGTCGCAATTCTTGATTTCTCTTAAGTTCAAGTTGGGCTTCAACTTCAGATATGCTCAAAGGAGGATTGTTGGAATATTTACCATAAATTTCATATTGTTGGATCCTGTAGGCGAGACAACAAACACTAGAGGGGGGTGAATAGTGTTTAATAAAAACTGCGGAAATTTTCTCGGTGCAGTCGACTTGGTTATGAACCAGTCGACTGATATAACCAAAATAAAGCAAAAACAATAACTCTGTGCAGTCGACTGATGAATAAGATAGGCGACTGAAGCACAATGAAACTACAACTAAAACGACACTGACCAGTCGACTGATAGTGCAAGAAGTCGACTGTCCAGACACTTTTTGCAGAACTTAAATAAACAAGAGTAAATGCAAAATCAAGACAACCAATCACAGAGTACACAAGATATATCCTGGTTCGGTCCTCCCGACCTACATCCAGTCCCCAAGCAACCCACTTGAGATTTCCACTATTCTTGAAAAAGATTACAAGAATACCCTACGGCGTTACGACAACAACCTTGTCTAACCCGTAGTCCTTTCTCTCAACCAGAGAAAGCAGACCCACTCTACTACCAAGAGTGAAACAAACCGACTCTACAACCTAGAGTCAAAAACACTCTCCAACCGAGAGCAAAAGAACAAGAGAAACTTTACAGTCAACCTATAGCCTTGTTGGTGTATAGTGTTGTTGCACGTGGCTAAAAACAAGGTCGACTTCTATACTCAGTCCAGAGCGAATTCGTTGCTATACTGGACTGAATATAGAGAACCAAAGAGTATGAACTTGAAAGCTTTATTTCTCAAAAATATCACTTAGAATTTTTCTCAAGGAATGCTCGGATTTCAAAGAAAATTCTGTAGATCTTTTCAAAGAGATCTGAACTCTACTTAAAGAGTTTGATCTCCTGGACGTTGGGAGACAGTTACTCCAACTGTCAACCAACGGATCTAAGCTTTTGATTTTGAAAAATTCGATTTTGAAAAACAGAAAACGGTCAAAAGCTCTCGAACAGTCGACTGGGTTGCCATATGAGTCGACTGATCAGAGTTTGAATAAATTTAAACAGTTTTGTATTGTCAGTCGACTGGAAGAGGCTTAAGTCGACTGGTACTCAAAAGTTAAATTACTTCAAACTGTTTTGACTCTTTTTGGGGGGGTTTTAAGAGACACACATTATGAAACTTTGAGTGTGTGTGTGTGTGACAAGGCTTTACATCAGACTAAGACTCAACACAAAATAAGATACAATGTTTTTACAAGACACTAAAATTTTGACACAATTGAGCTAAAGGTCTTGAGTCTTGAGTCTTGTCTTGAGTGAAGTCTTGAATCTTGTCTGAGTGAAGTCTATAAATGTATCCTTTGAGCTTGTTCATTTGTTCAGCTGAAATAGTCTTTTGTATGTACAACCTGCAATGTTAGCTGTATAACATAGACACATGTTGCACTGTGTTGTGATCATCAAAATCAAGAATCAACATTCTCCCCCTTTTTGATGATGACAACACAATAGCTGATAATAACAGATAATATACAAGCATAGTAAAGACATGCTCCCCCTATTAAAAACACAAAATGCATTGTCTTAAAAATGTAACATGTATTAGTTGACTTATCAAAATGGCAGGCGACTGATCAGGAAACCATACATAGAAAAATCACAATCAGAAAATAAGTACAGATGCAGCAGCAGCAGTCGACTTATATGCCTTTGGGCAGTCGACTGACCAGAGAATTTTCCAATACCCAAGAATAGAACAAAAGGTTAACAAACAAGAGAAGAGGATATCAAAACATATCAAACACAGATAATAAAGCAACCATAACACAGATATCTCTCCCCCTTTGTTATCATCAAAAAGCACAAAATAACAATCTTTTGCATAGAAAAGAAACTAAGATAAAGTCTCATACAGACATAAGTGCATTAAAAAGAAAATTACATAATAGAAAAAATAAAAAGTCTTCAATCATCCTCATCGGAGTCTTCATCGTCACCATGAGAAGGAGGATGAAATTGAGAATTGAAGAGATTAGTGAGGTTGTCAAGTTTGGTATCAATGTTGTCTAGTTTGGAATCAAGGTTATGAAGTTAGGTATCCACAGTTGCTGAATGTTTCATAAGATAGGAGACACATTCATATAGAGTACGAGGATCATCATAGTTGGCTTGAAGAGTAGGTGGATCAGAGGAGGTAGAAGGTCTAGAGGGTCTAGAAGTAGAACCTAAAGGAGATTGAGAAAGTGGAGGAGACCTAAGGGGTGATCTAGAAGGAGGATCAAGAAGTTTCATTCGTGCCAAACTAGCACGATCGAAACACTCATAATGAGTAACAACATTGGTCTCGGAATCGAGATCAATACCAAAAGCTACAAATACTCTAGTGAGAAGACCACCAAAAGGTAGAAAGTGAGTGTGGTTTTGATTGAGTTTGGGTGAAAAATTGGAGATCGGTAAAGGTGAGAAAGAGGGGCTGGTAAAGGGTTTTAACTGAGAGTAAACTGCTGAGATCAAAGAGGAAAGAAATCGATGGTTGAGATAAGAGATCACGGGTGAAAAGAGAAGTGAATTTTATCTCAAAAGTCGCGATGAATAGTCGCTGAAGACGTTTGAACTTTCGACAGTCGACTGGTAGGGTATATCAGTCGACTGAGTCGAGAAGAGACTATATTTTGTATATCTGCTGATCAGTCAACTGTCATTAGGACCAGGCGACTGGTCAGAGAACTAAAAGTAAATAAGTTTAAAGTATAGTACAGTCGACTTACTCAAGAACATAGTCGACTTAACAGAAACAATTTTCAACAAATATCAATAAAATCACAAATTCCAAGTTCTCTCCTTAATTTAATGAAAGTATCTTCTTTAAGGGGCTTGGTAAATATATATGCTACTTGTTTATCAGTAGAGATAAAGTTTAAAGATATATCTCCTTTAAAAACATGATCACGTAGAAAATGATGTCGAATATCAATATGTTTTGTACGTGAATGTTGAATCGGATTTTTAGATAAATTAATTGCACTGGTATTATCACACATAATTGAGGGTTTCTCAAATGAAATACCATAATCTAATAAAGTTTGTTCCATCCACAAAATTTGTGCACATGCCAAACTTGCAGCGATATACTCAGCTTCTGTGGTTGATAGGGATACGGAATTTTGCTTTTTACTGCACCAAGACACTAGGGAATGTCCCAAAAAGTGACATGTACCACTAGTACTCTTGCGTTCAGTTTTGCTTCCAGCAAAATCAGCATCGCTATATGACAAAAGTTAAAAATTATCGGTGCGTGGATAAAATAAACCATATTCAGATGTGCCTTTAATATATCTTAAAATTCGTTTCACTGCTTTTAAATGAGACTCTTTAGGACTAGATTGATATCTAGCACATAAACATACGCTGAACATAATATCTGGTCTACTTGCAGTAATATATAAGAGTGAACCAATCATACCTCGATAGAGTTTTTGATCAACACTCTTACCTAATAAATCTTTGTCAAGAGTAGTAGTAGTAGCCATAGGGGTGGATTTACTACTAGTACTATCCATGTTAAAACGTTTGAGTAGTTCCTTTGCATATTTGCCTTGATTGATAAATATGCCATTTGAGGACTGTTTAATTTGAAGTCCAAGGAAATAATTGAGTTCACCCATGTGACTCATCTCAAATTCATTTTTCATGGTATTAGCAAATTCTTGACACAGATTATTATTAGTAGAACCAAAAATTATATCATCAACATATATTTGTATGATTAAGATATCATTCTTAACTCTTTTGATAAACAATGTAGTGTCTACTTTACCTATTTCAAATCCTGTTTCTAAAAGAAAAGTTTTCAGACGATCATACCAAGCACGAGGTGCTTGTTTAAGACCATATAAAGCCTTTTTCAATTTATAAATATGATCTGGAAATCGTTCATGTTCAAAACCTGGTGGTTGTTTAACATAAACATTTTCCTTAATAAACCCATTAAGGAAAGCACTTTTAACATCCATTTGATAAAGTATAAAATTCATGAAACAAGCAAAAGATAATAGAATACGAATAGATTCTAGTCTAGCAACAGGAGCATATGTTTCATCAAAATCTATACCTTCTTCTTGATTATATCCTTGAGCAACTAATCTAGCCTTGTTCCTTACAACTTGTCCTGATTCATCTAACTTATTTTTAAATACCCATTTGGTACCAATAATAGTCTGATCAGGCGGTCTAGGAACTAAATCCCATACATCATTTCTTATAAATTGGTTTAGTTCATCTTGCATGGCATTCATCCAATATTCATTCTCACAAGCTTCTTGTATATTTTTCGGTTCAAAATCCGACAAGAATGCTCTATGAGAGATCATATTAACATGTGAACGTGTCTGAATACCATGGGAAATGTCACCAATTATTAAGTCATGAGGATGATCTTTAACTTCAACAAATGACTTTGGTAAAGTTGAAGATATCATAATAGGATCAGTCGGCTGGACAGGTTCTTCAGTCGACTGCTTCACTTCAGTCGACTGGTAGTCCTTATCAGTCAGATTAGTTTGTTCTAAGGATTTAATCACATTATCTAAAGGTGATGAATCAGTTTCATCATCTTTATTTAAGGTTGATGAAGGTAAAGATTCATCGAATGTAATATGCATTGATTCTTCAATAATCATTGTAGACTTATTGAAAATTCTATATGCTTTACTCCTATTTGAGTATCCTAAAAAGATACCCTCATTAGATCTAGGATCAAATTTGTCTAAATTATCTTTTGTGTTTAGAATAAAATACTTACAACCAAATGTTTTAAAGTAAGAAACTTTAGGAATTTTATTAAAAAATAACTCATAACAAGTCTTCTTTAGCTTAGGTCTTAGAAGAATTCTATTTAAAACATAACAAGCTGTAGCAACAGCTTCAGCCCAAAAGTGCTTTGGTAGATTGCTTTCAACAAGCATAGTACGTGCGCATTCTTGCAAAGTCCTATTTTTCCTTTCAACCACTCCATTTTGTGGTGAAGCTCTAGGAAATGCAAATGAATGTGTTATACCATTCTTGTTGCAATATTCTGTAAATGTTTCATTTTCAAATTCTCCACCATGATCACTTCTAATAGTGACTATGGTTAGAGATCTTTGATTTTGAATACGTTTACAAAAATGTGCAAATTCATCAAAAGCATCATTTTTATGTTTTAAAAAGAATGTCCAAGTGAATCCTGAAAAATCATCTACTAAAACAAACACATATCTACTTTTATTTAAAGAAGCAACTCTAGTAGGGCCAAATAAATCCATATGAATTAATTCGAGCGGCCTACTAATAGAAATTACTTCTTTTGTTTTAAAAGTGGATTTGATTTGTTTTCCTAGTTGACATGCATCACATAACTTATCCTTTTTAAAGGATAGTTTTGGCAGTCCTTTAACTAGGTTATATTTAGATAATTTTGAGAGATTTTTCATGTTCACATGTCCAAATCTTCTATGCCATAGCCAAGATTCATTGTTAGAGGCTATTAAACAAAAGTCATTTGAAAAATCAATTGCATTTAAACACTTTCATAAATATTATTTTTACGAAAACCTTGAAAAACAACATTTTGCATAGTGGAATCATAAATCAAGCATGCATCTTTTTCAAAAACTATTTTATACCCTTTATCACATAATTGACTAATGCTTAAAAGATTATGCTTTAAACCACTAACTAATAATACATTTTCTATGGTTGGGTTAGAAGTTTTACCGACCATGCCAATACCTATGACTTTGCCTTTGTTGTTATCTCCAAAGGTGACGGTTCCTCCATCTATGCTTTGAATGGTGGATAGTAGGTTGGCATGTCCTGTCATGTGTTTTGAACATCCGCTGTCTAATATCCAGCGTTCTTTCTTGGGTACCTATAAAAAGTTTAAGGTAAATATGGTACCCTTTTTATTGGGTCCAAAACACATTAGTTTGGGGGAAACCAAACCCATGAAGAGTTTGATCTTCCTCCATAAGCAGGAATATAATAAGTAGAATTACACACATTTAACACATATGAGTTAATATAAGAAATTCTATCATTCTGATTTAGACTGACTGGAACCCATACTAACTTGTTCTGTCCAGTCGACTTAACAGTGTCCTTCAGTCGACTGGCTGATACACTAGGTCGACTTATAAAAGGTTTTGGTCTCGTTGAATAAGATCCAATTCCTCTGGACAGACGACTGGTTGTATGATTCAGTCGACTTAACCGAATGGTAGCCTTGCTTTTATCACTAAAATTAACAACCTTAGGCTTTTCAAAGAAATCATACAACTTGTGTGTAACACTAGAAATAGATGCTGATTTATTTTTACTAGTGTTTACAGCAGGAGATTCTTTTACAGAAGATTTTTTAAAACCAAGTCCTTATTTTTGACTAGATTTTACTTGATGATGAAGCATATCATTTAAATTCTCTTTGCATTTGTTAAACTTAGATACGTTCTTTGAAATCTCTTCATAATTCTTTTTGAGAGTTTCAAGATCAGTATCTAAACTTGCAATGCGAGAATTTAAGGATTTTACTTCCTTATCAATGTTAAGATTTTCTTGATTAAGTGTTTGATTCACTTTCTCAAGATTCTTAACTCTAATCTTTTCTTTCTTTAACTCTTGGAATATTTCAATAAAAGCATCAAGATCTTCTGAATCATAATCATTACTTACATGTTCTTGTGCAGCCATGAAACACACATTTGCCACTTCGTTATTTTCATCCGTTTCTTCTTCGGAAGACGAATCACTATCATCCCATGTAGCTTGATAGGCCTTCTTGTTCTTGGCAAATTTGTTCTTTGAATATTTGTCCTTCTTGAAGTTGGATGATTTACCCTTGTTCTTTGCATTTTCTAAGGGACAATCCTTCTTCATGTGACCTATTTTATTGCACCTGAAACATGTAGGAGGGTCATTAGAATCTCTAACTTTAGAATTAAACTTACCCTTCTTTAAGAACTTCTTGAATCTTCGAGTGAACATTGCTATTTCTTCTTCATCTTCTTCCTCATCTTCTGAGTCTGTCATGGCTTTAAAAGCCAATGATTTCTTCTTTGTTTGGTGTGATTCTGTATCTTTCTTTCGATCTTCAAGTTGGACCTCATATGCCATGAGATTGCTAACAAGATTCTCGAGAGAAAGTTGTGACTAGTCATTTGCTTCCTCTATTGCTGTGGTCTTCTTCTCCCATTCTGGAGTGAGTGCACGTAAGACTTTTCTAACCATCTCTGCTTGAGTGTAAGTCTTTCCAAGCGCTACAAGGGAGTTTGTGATGTCTGTGAATCTGGTGATCATCTCGGACACAGTCTCATTGTCCTTCATTCTGAACATCTCAAACCTGTGGACAAGAACAGAAATTTTAGACTCTTTCACTTTATTCGTTCCTTCATGTGTTACCTCGAGTGTATGCCAAATTTGATGTGCGGTTGTAGCATTGGATACACGGTTGAATTCTTCCTTTGTGAGTGCACAAAATAAGGCATTCATTGCTTTGGCATTGTTCATAGTCTGATTCTTTTGATCATCATTCCATTGTGCATATGGAATGGTAGGAGCAGTGTATTCCGTCTCTGTCATTTGCCATATCTCGTAGTTGATTGATTGGAGGTAGATTCTCATTCGGCACTTCCAATAATTGTAGTTCGTTCCATCAAATAGCGGTGGCCGTTGTGTAGATTGGCCTTCATGGTACTGATTTGTATTTGAAGTAGTTGCCATAGCCTGTAACCTTGCTCTGATACCAAGTGTTGGATCCTATAGGCGAGACAACAAACACTAGAGTGGGGGTGAATAGTGTTTAATAAAAACTGCGAAAATTTTCTCGGTGCAGTCGACTTGGTTATGAACCAGTCGACTGATATAACCAAAATAAAGCAAAAACAATAACTCTGTGCAGTCGACTGATGAATAAGATAGGCGACTGAAGCACAATGAAACTACAACTAAAACGACACTGACCAGTCGACTGATAGTGCAAGAAGTCGACTGGCCAGACACTTTTTGCAGAACTTAAATAAACAAGAGTAAATGCAAAATCAAGATAACCAATCACAGAGTACACAAGATATATCCTGGTTCGGTCCTCCCGACCTACATCCAGTCCCCAAGCAACCCACTTGAGATTTCCACTATTCTTGAAAAAGATTACAAGAATACCCTACGGCGTTACGACAACAACCTTGTCTAACCCGTAGTCCTTTCTCTCAACCAGAGAAAGCAGACCCACTCTACTACCAAGAGTGAAACAAACCGACTCTACAACCTAGAGTCAAAAACACTCTCCAACCGAGAGCAAAAGAACAAGAGAAACTTTACAGTCAACCTATAGCCTTGTTGGTGTATAGTGTTGTTGCACGTGGCTAAAAACAAGGTCGACTTCTATACTCAGTCCAGAGCGAATTCGTTGTTATACTGGACTGAATGTAGAGAACCAAAGAGTATGAACTTGAAAGCTTTATTTCTCAAAAATATCACTTAGAATTTTTCTCAAGGAATGCTCGGATATCAAAGAAAATTCTGTAGATCTTTTCAAAGAGATCTGAACTCTACTTAAAGAGTTTGATCTCCTGGACGTTGGGAGACAGTTACTCCAACTGTCAACCAACGGATCTAAGCTTTTGATTTTGAAAAATTCGATTTTGAAAAACAGAAAACGGTCAAAAGCTCTCGAACAGTCGACTGGGTTGCCATATGAGTCGACTGATCAGAGTTTGAATAAATTTAAACAGTTTTGTACTGTCAGTCGACTGGCAGAGGCTTAAGTCGACTGGTACTCAAAAGTTAAATTACTTCAAACTGTTTTGACTCTTTTTGGGGGGGTTTTAAGAGACACACATTATGAAACTTTGAGTGTGTATGTGTGTGACAAGGCTTTACATCAGACTAAGACTCAACAGAAAATAAGATACAATGTTTTTACAAGACACTACAATTTTGACACAATTGAGCTAAAGGTCTTGAGTCTTGAGTCTTGTCTTGAGTGAAGTCTTGAATCTTGTCTGAGTGAAGTCTATAAATGTATCCTTTGAGCTTGTTCATTTGTTCAGCTGAAATAGTCTTTTGTATGTACAACCTGCAATGTTAGCTGTATAACATAGACACATGTTGCACTGTGTTGTGATCATCAAAATCAAGAATCAACACATATTTAGTAATAAATTAATGGGCTATAATCTGGTGAGAAATCTTTTTGGTGAGAATCACATGAGAACTTTGTTTGGGGACATCAATTGAAAAATCTGTAACATTCATTTTGATCTACATGTCTAAATTAGTATAAGGATGGTTGTAGTGTTATACATTGTATGCTGAATATCGTTATTTTTTATAATGACATGATGGATAGACAAATGAATTGCAAATGACTTGATTTTACATTTTTGACTAATAAGTCATTCTAATCAATGTGAACGGTTTGGATCATTTATATGATGACTATTCAAGAGGTTCTCACAAATCTTATCATGAGAACGGTTCTCAGCGGATCGCCTCCCTAAATTAATATATAAGGGTTGTCACATTAGCTCATTTATCTTCTATATGTGGGTTGATTTATATTCTGTATGTGAGACTATTTATATTCTATATGTTGTTGATTTAAATTTATATTCATATTTGATTATATTAGGTTAGAAGGCTTTCTTTGAACCTAAAGACCACTTTATTTCTCATTATATATCCCAAGATGATCAATAATATTTTCCTCTTTGTGTTTTATTTTACAACATAATGTGATCCAGCTTACTCCTATTAAACCTTACATAAGTACTCATATTGATAATTTTAATAAAAATTGTGTGGGGTTTCAAAGGATAGTTACATACGTCGAATTTGATTTTATAGACAACACGTTTCAACTTTCAAAAAAGCCGGTTGAGAAGTAACAAGTTATCAGAGCACACTCCCATATTTGTTGTCATGTAGTCACCTTTATTCACTAGATATTTGTTGTCATGTAGTCACCTTTATTCACTAGAGCGAATTCCTCCAATTTTGGGAGCGATGACATTGTAGGTTTCCATTATCCCTTTTTCTTAATACATGAAAGCTATGAAGCATGGATACGGATACAGGTACGGGTAGGGGAGCGGACATAGGTACAGGCACTGGTAGGAGACACATCAAATTTGTAAAAAGTAGGATATGTGAACGCGACTATCATATCATATAACAAAACTTAATATTACTTCAATTATGTATAATTTAATCAAAAATAGACTTGGAACAATAGATTTTAACAAAAAAAAAGTTGTCCACAAAATTTGCTAATATTTCACTGTACACCATCAAATTGAAGATGTGTATCAAAGTAACTAGAGTTAATTAGTAAACGAAATAAGAATATGTATTTAAAATTTGTTAATTATGTGTTCTAACTTTTAAAAAATATTAGAGAAGAGTCTAAGAAGTATTCAACACATAAGATGTATTATAAAATTTGGGACACATATGAAAAGTGTCCAACCAAGTGTCCAAGTGTCCGACACGTGTCTATGCGGGTACGGCTACTTGCTAGAAGTACCCTGCTACATAGAGTTAAGGCAACAAAATTGATCAAAATGCTTGAATTTAATATTGAGATTAGTCTTATGAATTACATCAAATTTTAGTTGGTTATAAGTTTGAATCATATTTGACTACTGACTTTATCCAAGTATTGTTTAACTATTTTAACTATAGTACTTAAATGTATCAAAACGATACCAATACCCAATCGCAATTTGGGAAGAAAAAGGACTAAAGGAGATTGTTTCATTAGTGTCCAAGTTGCCATGCTTCCTCCCCCCCCCCCCCCCCCCCCCCCCCCACACACACACACACACACATAAAGATATGTCTTGACATTTCCTACACTCAAAAGACTCCTCCTATTCCAAAACTTTTAGGCTGCATTTGTTTTAGCTTTTTTTTCGTTTTTCAATTTTCTGAAAAACGAAAAGGCGTTTGTTTTACCATTTTTTCGAAACAACCTTTCACAAAACCCCAGACCCCACTTTCCCTTCTCTCTTCTCTCTCTTCACGAGTTGTAGCCGTTCTTTACTCCATCCCGTCCTTTCATCATCTCCTTCCTCCCTTCTCGAATACATCGCTCCAAACTAGATCTGGATCTATCTCCACCCAAATTCAACGATTTTTGATTTATTAAGCCCTAAATCTACTCCACCTTGTGATTTCGACATCGCTGGTGGAGATCATACTACTTTCACTGCTGCCGATTTGGTGGATTGAGTGGTCGATTTAGGGATTAATGGTTTGTGAGACCCGTGCTGCATACAAAAAAAGGTATATTCGACAACGGGCAAGTCGAATCAAACGGCTATTGGAGGTTGAATCTGTTGCTGACAATTTCTTCGTTCTTCAACTCCAATCGAAGGTATGATCCGATTGGTACCCATTTTCATGTTTTTGTTTAAGCCCTATGACTTCCGTTTGTTGCGGGAGTGCTTTTTACGACCTAGGGTTTGTGAATCTGTTGCTGACAAATTTTTTTTTTCCTAAATCCTATATTAGAGATACAAGTTCTTAATTTTGATTGAACTTTACTTCCGAAAATGAACTTTTGGGATCACTATTTAAATGCTGGAATTTGGCATTGTTGATTACTATTTATCGTTTTTTCCGTAATATAGATGAGTAGTATGGGGAAGGGGAAGGAGATGGCGGTTGATGAGGATTTTGGGAAGTGGCCTCCCAATATTGTGCGGTATTTTGTCAGCCTTATGGAGGAGGCAGTAGACAAAGATAATCTCAAAAGTAACACATTTGACGCCAAAACTTGGAATCAATTTACTGTACAAATGCAATTTCTGTGTGGTCGTTCATTCACGGTAAAACAATTGAGGGAAAAACATCAGAGACTGAAAGCAGAATGGAAGGTGTTTTCAGATCTGAAGAAACAGAGTGGTTTCGGTTGGGATGAAGTGAACGAAACCGTCACTGCCGAGAAACCAGTTTGGGACAACTATCTTAAGGTTCATATATAATCTCAAAGTTTGCTAATTGTCTGTGAAGCTGTTTTTATTATACTTAAGCTTGACTTTAATACTTGCAAATTAACAACACTTTCTATGATTAGGCACACCCTAAGGCAGAAAAATTTGAGAAGAAGGGGTTGGCAAACTTTGATGCATTGACCCAAATTTTCGAAGAGTCTACTGCCCAGGGCAATGTCACCAGGGCTTCAACACAAAGGGTGTACGATTCTGATGAGGAACGGAGGGTGAATTATGAGTTTGCCCACCTTAATCAGCCATACGTAAATGTACCTGATGAGGATGATGATGTACCATTCGGTTCGGGGTTGGGGTCTCGTAAGAGAAAATCTGGTACATCAAGTGGTCGGGGAACAAATATGTCGTATATCCAAGAATTTGTTAGTTCCGTACTGGAAACCCAGGAGGTCAAAAGAAGCAGGTTAAAGAAGAAAATAGTGGAGGATAGTAATGTCTCGGTTGACCCTGCTTCTGTTGTGTTGGATCAATGCACTGATATCATTAATGCGATGTCTGGGCTTGATTGCAATCAAACAGGGAAAGCACTTAACCACTTAATTGCTAATCCTCGTGCTTGTCAAGTTTTCCTAAAAATGACCCCGGAAGTTAGGGAGTGGTGGGTAAAGAATAATGCTGAGCAATAGCCATCCCATTTGGTTGAGTGGGATAATCATATCATAATGTGTACCAAACTTTATAATTATTTGCATATTTGTGTGAGAGCTATTGTATTCTGACTGTTTGATGGTAAAACGTGGCGGTTTTTGTTTAATTTAAATTTAGTTTTATTTTTTTGCCAAAATGGAATTGCTATTAGTAGTATATGTTGTTTTTTTCATAATCTGAGCTTGGCAATGTTCCGTCGCGTATTATGTTAATTTAAATTTCTGTAAATATCGTGCACTATAGTCGTAGTATTAAATTAGTGAACTTAATTTATCGATTTGATTTCTACTTTTTGTCATAGTGAAGTACTACTGCAAGTGCAACCGTAGTTATGGACACTTCTTCATCTAGTAGTGATGATGCTGATGACTTGATGAATCTGATCTTCCTAAGTGAACTCTCTGAAGAAAGAACAGTATTCTATCCAAAACTAACAGGACATGAATATTTGAATGAAATGTTTGAGGGTCCCCAGTATAAGTTTCATCGCATATTCCGTATGAATCAAGATTGTTTTCTGGCCTTGTGTGCTTTTCTAAAAAATGGCAACTACCTTGAGGAAACGGAGGAGGATTCACGACGTAGACGCTTGTCTTTCGAGGAAAGTGTGGCCATTTTTCTGTATATTGTCGGTCACAGTCAAAGAATGCGAGCATGTGCTGATAGGTTTGTACACTCACTTCAAACAATCGATCGTCATTTACACTTGTTTTGAAAGGTTTGGCAAGAGCAGCCACAGTACTTATCACTCCCCCGAACACTACACGTATACATGAAAGGATCACTAATTTCCCAGACTTTTATCCGTGGTTTAAGGTATTCTGTTACCTTCACTCGTGACTAATTAAGGTTTTTCAAAGTTTGCATGTAATATATTATTCGAATTCATTAATGTATGGAGCTATTGGTGCTGCTGATGGCACATTAATCAATGCTTCGGTACCCGCTATTCGAATGAATGCTTGTCGCTCTCGTAAGGGTAATATCACTCAAAATGTTTTGGCGGCATGTGATTTTGATATGCTGTTTACATTTGTTTATGCGGGATGGGAAGGTAGTGCTAACGATTCCCGTGTAATACAGAGTGCATTATCAGAAGGACTGTTGCAAATCCCACCCAATGATAAATATTACTTAGTAGATTGTGGTTATACTAATATGCCTGGTTTTTTAGCTCCATACCGTGGGGAGCCATACCACTTATAGGACTTTCAAGGGGCCAACCATGCACCAACTCAACCTAGACAACTTTTTAATAAACAGCATGCTAGGCTACGAAATGTGATTGAGAGAACATTTGGTGTATTCAAGAAAAGGTTTGCCATCTTTAATGACATGCCAAACTACTATTTTACAAGGCAAGTTATGATGGTCACAGCCTGTTGTGCACTCCATAATTTTATATGTAAGCATTCAGTCGACGATGCTTTTTTTGAGGAATTTGTGGATGAACAATTAATTCATCACCAACAAACTGAAGATATCGCATCCACATCTCAGGGGTTGGATTTGTCATCTTCCCAATTGAATCGTATGAATACGAAAAGAGATGATATTGCTACGACAATGTGGAATGCGAGACACTAATGTAATTTTAATGAAATTGTTTTCATTGTATCATTTACTGTTTTGAATATAATGTTTTCTGCATTGTATGAGATTTCATCTTGACAATTTATAGATGAACAGGTACTGCACATGGATTCAATTTTGTGACCAACAATGGTCAGAAGAATGAAAGGATTTGTCGGTACCAGGAAGTGATCTCAAATTTAATTTTTTTAAACCTAACGAAGATGATGTCGTTATAGGCAATGATGAAAGGTTTTTAGTCAATGTTTAATGTGTGCCCCCCCACCCCACTGCCTCTTTCTGTTTGGTTGTATCGACCAGCAACAGATATTTAAAATATGAAATATATGAGTGAATAACCACGAAAATGATGTGTAATAGCCTTTAAGCTGATCTGTGGTTGATGTTTAGAATTATGTGAAGTAAGAATGAATCCATTATGTCAAGCAATAATGATGAAATCAAGTATTGTTGATGACAATGTGGGAAGGGGAGGGGGGGTGGACATTTTACTTAGTGCTAGTAGGCGTGGCATTGAAAAAAATGCAGCCCTAGTGTGGAGTTTTTATCATTTATTTGAACAATCTGAGCCTACGGCTAATTTGAGTTTTTTTTTGAATTTGTCTCATGAGGCTTATGGCTAATTTTTTTAGGATACTGATCAGAATATTGCCCAAAGCAAGAGATCTTTTAGAAGCATCTCAATGCACACCCCAATTATTCTTCACAGCAAATATCAAAAGGCTTGACAAACCCTGATAACATCATAATACATGTGCAGAATGAGAGACCTTTCAGAGATAGGAGATTGTACACATTATGGAGATTTGTTAAGGTTAAAAAAATCAATACTTGAGTTACACAGTATCAGAAGCCATCAGCTCCAAATTTACTTTCAAAGGCACATCAACAACATTTATTGAAAACCTTTGTTAGCATACTGCTGATTATTGGCATCACAAGCCATGATCTGATTATTATCGTGAAGATGATGATGAAAAATCCTGATCCTGTAATGAAGGTAAAGATTTTCAATAAAAAAAAATTCATTGCCTTTAAAAATTATGGAGCTGATGGATTAGGTTCCATAACTCAAGTAATTTTTTTTATTTTACCTATTTTACATTAATTGTACAAATTCCTTCCTGTGAAGGGTTCAGATTTTGCTTGTGGCTTATAATGTTATCATTGTGTTGTGAAGACTTTTGTCACTTGGTAACTCTGAAGAAATGTGATTGGGGTGTGCATTTAGATGCTTCTGTTGTGTTCTCATGCTTTGGGCAATAATAATCAGTATGCTGACACTAGGGCTTCAATAAATATTGTTGATGTGCCTTAATAAAAATTGGATATGAAAGGCTTCTCATACTGTGTGTAACTCAAGTGGTGTTTTTTTTGGTATTAACAAATTTCCATAATGTGTACAATCTCCTACCTCTGAAAGGTCCCTGATTCTGCACATGGATTATGATGTTTTCATGGTTTGTCAAGTCATCTACATATTTGTTAACAAATTGAAGATTACATTGGTTTTGCATTTGACATAATAATGATTTGGGCAATATGGGTTTTGCATTATGAAATTTCCATAATCAATCAGTATGTATGCTGCCGAGATGCTTCTGATGTGTTCTCATGATTTGGGCAGTATTCTTTCAGTATGGTGGCTCAAGGGCTTTAGTAAATGTTGTTGGTGTGCTTTTTAAAAAATTGGGCTGTGCATACTGCTATATAGGTATGCATCATAAATGTAATTGGGTTGTGCATTGAGATGCTTCTGATGTGTTCTCATGCTTTGGGCAGTAATAATCAGTATGCTGACACAGTTATGAAGGTTTCTAACTGCTGTTCATTGGTTATAACTATGAAGAATGATAATTTTAGAGGTTTTGCATTAGGATGCTTCTAAATGCATCTCATGCTTTGGGGAAAAAATAATCAGTATGCTAAAACAACTGTTTCAAATCTATTTTTGGTGGATGAGGTCTCAAAATTTGGAGATGATGGCTTCTG
Organism: Hemerocallis citrina; assembly: GCA_017893485.1. Taxonomy (NCBI): domain Eukaryota; kingdom Viridiplantae; phylum Streptophyta; class Magnoliopsida; order Asparagales; family Asphodelaceae; genus Hemerocallis; species Hemerocallis citrina. Next base: position 130,543,947 of record CM030367.1, on the reverse strand, counting down.
ATCCTGTAACATCATTTGTGTTGTACCTTCACAAAATGTGTACAATCCCCTAACTCTGAAAGGTCTCTGATTCTGCACATGTATTATGATGTTATTAGGGTTTGTGAAGCCTTTTGATATTTGGTAACTGTATACAATCCCCTAACTGTGAAGCCTTCTGATCCTATAACATCTCAAGTGTTGTACCTTCACAAATTTTCAGAATGTGTACAATCCCCTAACTCTGAAAGGTATCTGATTCTGCACATGTATTATGATGTTATCAGGGTTTGTGAGTGCTTTTGATATTTGGTAACTGTATACAATAATTGGGGTGTGCATTGAGATTGGGGTGTGCATTGACATGCTTCTGATGGGTTCTCATGCGTTGGGCAATATTCTGATCAGTTGCTAAAACAAGGTTTTGAAAATATTTTGCTGTGCCGAAAGATACAAAGTGGGAGATGATGGCTTCTGATCCCGTATAAAAACCACTTTTGATTTTTAACTTGTACAAATTTCCATACTATGTACATTTTCCTTTCTGTGCAGGGTTCTGATTGCTGCTTATGGCTTATGACATGAGGGTTTCTTACTGCTGTTCGTAGGTTATAACTATGAAGGATGATTTGGGATGTGCATTGGTTTGCAACTAAATGCTTCTCATGCTTTGGGCAAAAAATGATCAAGTTTGCTAACACAACTGTTTGAACTCTTTTTCTTGTACACGAGGAGGTTCAAAAGTTTGGAGATGAAGGATCCTGATCCTGTAAAAATCAAGTGCTACTATTTTTTAAGTTTACAAATTTCCATAATGTGTACAATCTCCTTCCTGTCAAGGGTTCAGATTCTGCTCATGGTTTATGATGTTATCATGGTTTGTAAATGCTTTTGATATGTTATAACTGTGAATAAATAATTTGGGGTTTGGATTGAGGTGTAACCGATGGGTTCTCATGCTTTGGGCAAAAAACTATAGTATGTTCATACAAGCTTTTCAATAAATTGTGTAATCTAACATAACGAATCAATCTTGGAGATGATGGCGTCTGATTTTTGCTCGATTCACATGCTGCTCAGGTTTCTTGTTCCCATACTTGTACAACATTGCAATCTAACTGCAACAATTTAAAAAATGTCAGCAAATGTTTAATGCAAATTGATTGAACAAATGTCTCTTATAATCTCGCCTTTAAAAAATCTGTTTTCCTATTAATTTGCGAATTTATTTTTAAAACCAAACGCTTTTTCATTTCATATTTACTGGTTTACCAAACACGTTTTGTACTCTTACAAAAAAACTGTCCAAAAAAATATATAACCAAACAGCTTTTACACTCTCTTATTCAGAAAAACAACTATTGGAAAACAGTGTTCAGAAAAAATATATAACCAAACAGCTTTTACACACTCTTTTTCAGAAAAACAGTTTTCAGAAAACAGTTTTCAGAAAGAAATATAACCAAACAGCTTTTAAACTCTCTTTTTCAGAAAAACAGTTTTCAGAAAGAAATATAACCAAACAGCTTTTAAACTCTCTTTTTCAGAAAAACAGTTTTCAGAAAACAGTTTTCAGAAAGAAATATAACCAAACAGCTTTTAAACTCTCTTTTTCAGAAAAACAGTTTTCAGAAAACAGTTTTTAGAAAGAAATATAACCAAACATCTTTTAAAATCTCTTTTTCAGAAAACAGTTTTCAGAAAACAGTTTTCAGGAAAAAATATTACCAAACAGCTTTTACACTCATTTTCAGAAAACAGTTTTTAGAAAATAGTTTTCAGAAAACTGTTTTCAAAACAACAAACCAAACGCAATCTTAATCTCTTTATTCTAAACTAATTCCTGTACCCAACATACCTATCATCTAACTATTATAAATTATTGACTTTCTGGTTTAGAGGTGGATTAGAGGATGTATGTCTATAAATTAAACTTGATGCCATGAATATGCCATAATTTTCTATCTTCTATCACTCTCTTTATGGTATCAGAGCCTACCATTTGAAAAAAAAACCAAATCAAATCCAATTTAAATCCCAAACAAATTCAAATCCAATTCGGATATGAAATTAAAACCAAATCCCAAACAAATCCAAATCCAAAACAAAATTCAAATACAACAACTCCCAAAAAAATTACAGCAAACACATAAAAAAAACATACCCTCCATCGTCGTCAGCCGAAGCCACCACCGTTGCCCTCCATTGCCTTCTGTCGGCCTCCGCTGCTAGACCATAATCGTTGAATAGCTTCTTCCAGCCTACTCTCTCTCCATCTTCTAGTTGTGGAAAAAGGGAAAAAAAGAAGAAAAAAAAAATTCCCCTAAATCTCCAAATTTCGCATCTTCTTTTTGGGTTTCTTTGGCTTCTTTCCTCACATGTCCAGAAGAAAGAGAGAAGGGAGAGAGACATGGGTTGTTTATTGAGTGGGTTTGGTTATTTATTAAGTAAAGCCCAAAGCCACAAGGGAATTTTTTTTTAAAATCTGGGTTAATAAGAAGTGACTTTTCTTATTAAATATTTCTTTTTCTTTTTGATTATTTCCTAGTCCACAAAATTTTTTTTGTTGTTCCAAAAAAAGAAAAAAGAAAATCCTTAACCTTTCCCCCTTTTCCTGGCCATGGCCAACTTTAGACCGAATGGATCGGGGAATCACTGGTCGTGAGGACACACACACCACCTCAGACATATCTTGAAAAGTGTCAAGCATGTCGTGCTCAAAGACACATGGCTCAGTAGTGACCTCTATTACGTGTTGAGCAAACTGATCATCCCCCACATCAGACATATCTTGGAAAGTATCGAGCATGTTGTACTCAAGGACACACAGCTCAGCAGTGTCCTCTATTTCGTGATGAGCGAACTGATCGTCCCCCACCTCAGACATATCTTGGAAAGTGTCAAGGATGTCTTGTTCAATGACACGCGGTTCAATAATTTCCTCTATTTTATTTCACTCCAACGAAGCTGCAGTCCAATCCACAACCGTGAGTATCTCGTCAATGGCAACCACATGCTAATGTACCAATAACTGACAACTCTTAAGGCTCCAATTGGCTCCTTGATAGTGGCGCATCGCACCATGTTACCTCCAACCGAAGCAATCTGTCCATTCATGATCCTTATTCAGGGACTGACGACGTTGTGATTGGTGATGGCACGGGTTTCCCTATTTCGTATACTAGTTCCACATCTCTTCACACTCCCTCACATACTTTCTTACTTCATAATGTGCTTTATGTTCCTACCATGCATAAAAATCTTATTTTTATTTCTCAATTTTGCAAATCTAACAATACATCCATCGAATTCTTACCCTCTTCTTTTCTTGTGAAAGATCTTCGCACGGGGGCAACACTTTTCCAAGGTCAAACTAAGGATGGGGTGTATGAATGGTCGGTTAGTTCTATCAAATCTTCTCCACTGGTAGCTTTTTCCAGTGTCAAGACCACTTCGTCCGAGTGGCATAATCACATAGGTCATTCGTCATTGTCAATACTTAGGTATATTGTCTCTGATTTTTAATTAGAAGTCACAAGTCCATCATCTCTAATTTCAACTGCAATGCGTGTCTATACAATAAAAGTCACAAGTTACCTTTCTCCATTTCCACCTCTATTTTACCTTCTTCACTTGAAATAATATTTTCTGATGTGTGGACCTCTCCCATCCATTCCATTGATGGTTTCAAATATTATTTTACTTTTTTTGATCATTTTACAAAATACTTTTATCCACTTAAAAGAAAATCTGATGTCTATGACATTTTTGTTCGCCTTAAATCACTTGTGGAGAACTACTTCAACCAAAAAATCATCACGCTTGATTCTAACAATAGGGGAGAATATTAAGCATTTTCAACCTACCTATGTTCTAGTGGGATATCTCACTTAAATTCACCTCCACACACTCCAGAGCACAATGGGTATTCTGAACATCCTCATCGTCATATTGTTGAAACAGGCTTATCTCTCATCTCCCATGCTTCCATGCCTTTTTCCTACTTGTCATATGCATTCTCCACTGCTATTTATCTCATTAATTATCTAACCACTCCCACACACCAACTTCTAACACCGTATGCAAAGCTTTTTGGCACAAATCCCAATTACTCCAAACTTCGAAGTTTTGGTTGTTTATGCTGCCCTTGGTTGCGTCCATATTCATCTCACAAGTTATCTTCCCATTCCGCCCCTTGTGTCTTTCTTGGTTTTTCCTCCACCATGAGTGCCTATCTTTGTCTTGATCACGTAACCTAACGTCACTACATATCTCATCATGTTAAATTCGTCGAGTCGATTATGCCCTTCAAAACCATTCAAGCCAATCTACCTCCTTCTTCCTCTTCGACATCCTCCGTTTGGTTCCCTTCTGAGTTATCGTCTTCGGCCACCATCACGCCATCTGTCACTCTCGAACCTGCCTTTCAAGGTGATTTTACTCCACCCTCCATAATCATACCCACCATAATCACTCCCCCCCTCCACAAATACCCCTCTCCCTCCAAACCTGCGACCTAGTGTCGTGGCTCAACCTTCACCACACTGCGGCACCCAACAACCACACCAAAACCCACCTTCTGAACTCAACTCACCCATAAACCAATAACGATACCCCTCCTAGACCCAACACCTATTCCTCATCCACATCAATATATAGTTACACGATCCAAAAATAATATACACAAACCAATCCAAAAACTCAATCTCACTGCACAACTTTCCACCAACCCTGACCTTGAACCTTCTACAGTGACCTAGGCCATCAAGGATCCCAAATGGCATCATGCCATGTCTAAGGAGTATGATGCTCTTGTTCGGAACAGGACATTGAACTTTGTTCCATTCAATCCGTCCCAAAATATAGTCGGTTGCAAGTGAATTTTTCGAACTAAATGTTTATCTGATGATTCTGTTGACAGGTACAAAGCACGTTTAGTTGCCAAAGGGTAACATCAATGCCCGGGTGTTAACTATCATGACACCTTCAGTCCTGTGGTCAAACCAACAACAGTACGATTTGTTCTCTCTCTTGTTGTCACCCGTGGTTGGTCACTGCGACAACTTGATGTCAATAATGCCTTTCTCCAAGGCACTCTTTCTGAAGATGTCTTTATGGTCCAACAAGGATTTATTGATAATTACCATCCTCACCATGTCTGTAAATTGCGCAAAGTAATATACGGTCTCAAACAAGCCCTCGTGCATGGTACCATGACCTAAGTCAGTTTCTTATCACCTCCGACTTCACCAACTCTCATGCTGACACATCCCTGTTCGTCTGCAATGCTTCTGGCATCATGATATATCTCTTGGTCTACGTTGATGACATCATTATCAGTACACAAATTAATTCATATTCTCTCGAACAGATTCTCCCTCAAGGATCTAGGCGCACTTTCATATTTTCTTAGAGTTGAAGTCATTCATCATCCCCAGGGCATCTTTCTTTCTCAATGGCAATATATACATGATCTACTTACTCGCACTCACATGTCCGATGCCAAGCCCGTGTCTACACCACTTGCCACAACTTCAACTCTTACTCTTCACTAGGGATCATCCCTATCTAATCCCACTGAATACCGAGCTCTTATTGGCAGTCTCCAATACTTATCATTGATACGCTCAGACATTTCTTACACTGTTAACAAGTTATCACAATTCATGCACTACCCCAAGACTGATCATTGGAACGCAGCAAAGCGTCTACTACGACATCTTTGTGGTACCATTAATCATGGTGTTGTTATCTACCGCAACTTTCCACTATCACTTCATGCATTTTCGGATATAGACTGGGCTGGCAATAAAGATGACTTTACATCTACAAGTTCCTATCTCATCTACATTGATGGCAATCCAATCTCATGGAGTTCAAAGAAACAAAGGACGATGGGCTGCTCTTCTACCGAGGCTGAGTATCGAGCTGTTGCTACCACAACTGCTGAGTTTCGCTTGATTTGTTCTCTACTCACCGGGCTTTATGTTTTCCTACCTCAACAACCGGTTATCTACTGTGATAACGTTGGTGCAACAAATCTATGCTCAAATACAGTTTTCCATTCTCGCACACTATTACTTCATTCGGGAACAAGTTTAAGGGGGTTCTCTTCGCGTTGCCCATGTTTCCTCTACAGATCAACTAGCTGATGTGCTCACAAAACCTCTTTTCGCCCTCGCTTCCAACCATTGGTGAACAAGATTGGAATCACCTCACGGTGTTTCATCTTGCCGGGGCATGATAAAGATATGTCTTGACCTTTCCTACACTCAAAAGACTCCTCCTATTCCAAAACCTTTTATCTCCCTATTCTAAACTATTTTCTGTACCCAACAATCCTTTCATGTCCCTATTCTTGATTATTAACCTTTCCTTTCATCTCCCTATTCTAAATTATTAACCTTCCGGACTATAGGTGGATTAGAGGATGTATGTCTATACTCTCTCTCTCTCTCAAAATCCATGTTTTCACAAACTTCTCTCTCTCTCTCTCTTAATATCCACGTTGTCTACTATTTTGTGTTTTATCGACCTACTGTACTTTTGGTAGCTTGATGTAGGGATAGTTAGACCAACCCCCCAGGGTTTGTTGGGGGAGTATGTTTTATTTCCTGTACTGTACTTCTGTATTTCTCCCGGTACTCTGGGATGTTTTATTAACCTCTTATTAATGAAACAGCGTGGCGTTATCCCACCATTTAACCTCAAAAAAAAAAAATATCCACGTCGTCACAAACTTCGGACAATAACCAAAATGAACTAAGGGTAACACCTCTATTTTAGAGGAGTGTCACAATTTAGTTAAGTAATTAAGAATAAATATAGAATTGATGTATTTTCTTTCAGGAATAAATATTCAGTTTCTCCATTAACAACATATTCGCAACCCACATCTAATGTTATAATTAACTATGGCCAAATTTGAAGCACTAAAACATGAAAAGGTGTAATAATAATTCAATTATGAATTTTATTGGATTCTAACCATCCAAAGAAGTAAATAATAGCATATAATAATCGGAAAACTTTGTGGAAGAATAAAAGAAAATTAGAAAAAAAAAAAAGAAAGGAGTTCGACAAAAAGAAAGATATGGGAAAATTGTTGAGGCCAAGGAGAACAAAGAAGAAAATAATACGAGAACCAATGCTTAATAATTAGAATTGTACTTCAATCATTCAGAGCATTGCCCTATCAAGGCCGAAGATGTGAGTTCGAACCTCGTTAGTCATCGACTTTGGAATAGTAAGTAGCTACCCGACCGTCCAGATGTGTGTTCGTAGTAAGTAGTTTCATACAAACTAGAGAATGAATTTTCGTTTTTTATATAAACATGCTCATTATAAACTTCTCATAAAAGAGTTTTCTACTACATATATTGACTTATTTGAAAATGACTAGTAGAGATCATGAAAGCAATTGAATAAAAGTCAATAAATTTCTTTTTTTTCCATTTGAATTTATTACTAGTATAATTTTATCAAATTAGGCTTTAGAAATAATATCATTTGCAAATCTGACAATTATTTTAAAAGAAAAAGTAATTCTCATTGAATTCTACTGACAATTTTTTGTAGAATGAAAGAACAATTTGGTACAATACATTTAGTTTTATTTGTCGATAAGATAAAATTTTAAGAAAACAACGAAAACTTTTATGATGTTGCCAATAACACTTTACTTTTATAAACTCTACAATCATTTAATTTGTGTATTACATGGAACGAAGATAGTATACTCATGCTCCGCCACTAATCAATAATATAGCAACATGTGTTATAGCATCCCTTTGAAACAGGAGTGTTTTATTATAATGCCATTATCTTTTTGTCCACTAAATTTGAAGATTGCGCAGTGTAGCATCGTAATGAGCATGTTTCTAAATGATTACATCATAATTTTTTGCTCTAATAAATTCTAGTGTGTACAATTCATTAACAGAAGGTGAAATCATGAGTTTAGACTCCATGCGTAGTAGTTCTAACATCTATTTCCTACCCTCTCTTCCCAACTGAAAACTTAACCCGCTCAAGATTTTGATTTCCCTTCAAAAAGCTGAAAGACCTAAAACATTATCATATTTCTAAGTATTTCCTCAAATTTACTAGAAAAAACTTGAACCATTCTTAAGTCAGTAAATGAATTAAGAACCCTTGTGGACATATTTAACTTGTTGGTTTTCATTGACCAACAATCAAACATTAATCCAAACAAAATCAAAAAATACAAAGTTGGTATACATGGTTCCAAAAACTCAATATTGGGTTAAGTGCCGCGCCCTTCTCTGGTCCAGTCTCTCCAAGTTAGCAGGTTTATCGATTAGATCTTTAAGACTTTTCGGTATAGATTTCTTAAGTTGTTTAAATAATTAATTAATATTGTCAAAAATAGTTTTGAACATTTACATCTTAAAGCAGGCATTCAATTCATATTCTCCTGGAAATTTTTTAACAATATCAAAGAAATTGTTGTGATTGCTATTTAAAAATTTTCTTTGCCAAATATATATATGTTCCAGATTTATTGTCACAAAAATACATAAAGATATGAATTTTACATAATAAAGAATAAGCTATAAAAATAAGCATTTTATAAAAATTTAAAGATAAAAATCTATATTTATAATCTTTCTCACTCTTCCTCTCTTATATTTAAAGTCACAGAACCTACAATAAGAAATTGTTATTTACATGCGAATAAACTTTAAAAATAAGTATTTTTTAACAAAAATAGAAAATAAATTTTATTTGATCCCCCCCTTCCTCCTCCCACACACGCGAACATAATATCCTCATTTGTCTTTGTGATGTGAGATTCCAATTGCTTATTTTCTAAAAAAAATTAATTTACCTTGTTAACTTTAGTATCAATTGATATCTTAATTTATACGCAAGTACTAGATAGGGTAGGGCTAATGCTGAGATTTATCGAAAACGGTATCTTGGTTACGCCCAAAGTTTTAAATACAAAAGGCAAAGTCAAGGCGCCAGACTCCCCCACTGCCTGAGGCAAGAGATGCAAAAAAGGTGCTCGTCTGAGTGAAAAAAAGGAGACAAGTAATGTAAAAGAAAGTAAAATATATGTTATATGTAGCTGTGTAGAAATCTGCTCATTTTTTAAACTGGAGGTCTACCAAAATACGAAAAAAGAAAAGTATACACATACCAATAGAATGAACAAAATACACGAGCAAAAAAAATGTTAGTATAAACTATTCTACTAGATTATATTACAAGTTAATAACTTAAAATCTATAAAGTTATTAAGTGCAAAAGAATGTTGAAGTGTATGTAGCCACTCACATATATAATAGTCTAAATAGAAGTTAATAAGATGCCAACTACTGAGCATTTCAGAAACATAACTGACCAAGCCATAAGGCACAGAAAGATTGATTAATGGAACATCTGAAAAAGAACAGAAGAAGAGGTCGGGAAGAGAAACCATATCTATTTGAGACTTATATCCCTTTGTTATTCCTACCCAAAATTACAATGTTTTTATTTTCATATACACCTAACAACAGAAAGTAAAACTTTCAAAGAGTGGTAGTGTAGACATTAAAAGACTAAGCCAAAATTGTTAAGAGGTGAAGCGTTTTATGCACCGTGCTCTAGCCTGAGCACCTTTTTGGTGCCTGACCCTCACCTGATTGAACATGACCACATAGTCAAATACGGAGGCGAGGATCCTGAATTCTGAATGGCCTAACTACGCCATTACTTAAGCCATGAGTAAATGCATCTCGTTATGTTGACTCAAAATCAATCAAGATTTTGTTTGTCACCCATGTTACTTTAACGTATTTTTTGAGTTATTGAATGTCAAAACTTGTCATTTGTTGCTTAATGGATATGTAAAGAAAATGATTCCAAGAAAGGTTAATGTAACATTAGTCTTGCAGTTTCACTTAAATACTTATTGGATAAATGCAAGCATTGATTCTAGATTATTTCTTCCCATTAGAATTTAGAACCTTTGAGAAGTTCTGGTTCTTTGTTTTTTGATTGATATATATTTTTTTGATTGAGTTCTGGTTCTTTGTGCATTTAAGGTATAAAAAGATTTGTTTCCCAATAGATTGTTTTATTAGAACATTATTACAAAACGTATGTGTTTATGGTAGTCATACAATGCATTCAAAAGTATTGAATGTGAATCCTCCATCACTTGGTTATCATATGAGTTCTGTTGACCATAGATGCATACATCAAATTCTAGCAGATAAGTTTCAGACATATATCATAAAACAATCAATCATTCAAAGCACAAATCACAATGGTGAGATCCAAAGTTGAACTTTAGAAAAGCTAGTAACATGTGTATACTCAATGATGTATGCTAAATTGCAAGTCATGTTCTCGCATTGACCTGCTATACACAAAGAATACCAAAGATTTGATTTTGATGAATATCAATTCAAACACTCCTATAAAGTAAAAAGAAAAGAGATCAAGACCCTTGTAATTGATTACCACGCCAGGATATGCAGTGTTTTATATATCCACCAATATAACATTTTGGACAAGCCAATATTACCGTTACCATTATTTTTCGATGTATACCATTGTTGGACTATGTAGGTTGTTCTATTGCCCGAACCCCGTTATATCAAAAATGATTCAATATCGGGCGTTAAAAAAGAAATAAAACCCCATGGCATTGGGTTGTGGTTTAATCCCAAACCCAACGGACCCAACCAGTTGTTTACACAGAGAGAGGTCAAAAATAAGGTAAAAAACCTTCTCTCATCCTTGCTTTCTCCACCATGAATGTATCGCGCCATCTCTGCTAGCTCTCTTTTTCTTTACTTATTTTTCACTGCTTTGAAGTTTAACCACGCCCTCTCTTTACCATCACTCCACTTCATCACACTACTTCGATCTCATAGTCGTATACAAAATTTGATTCTATGTTCTCTATGTCTCTAATTTTGTTTGAATTTGTTGATTGCTTCTATGAAGTGAATATATATTGAGAACACAGTGAATATTAAATTATCACTTCCATAATTAGTACAATAAATTATAATATTATTTTAAAGTAGCATGCGGAGAGTGCTTCAATGGAATGCAAAGAGTGACCTTTCAACTTGTTTCAAATTTTCTTTCAAAAAATCATTTTCATCAAATCTTTGATATACTCTTTTTATGTATTATATTGTATGAGATTTTGCACAAGTGATTAGATAACATATTTTTGTTGGAACTATTATTGCTGGCATTAAGATTGTTTGTAATTATAATATATACTGCATGTAAATGTCATCTAAATCATATATATATATATGATTTAGATGACATTTACATGCAGTATATATTATAATTACAAACAATCTTATATATATATATATATATATATATATATATATATATATACACATAGAGAGAGAGAGAGAGAGAGAGAGAGAGAGAGAGAGAGAGAGAGTAAGTTTATTAAGAGCTGGGGAGCTGAAATCGTTATCGAGAGCTGGGGTTTTCAGCCATTCGATCGCGATTGATCGCGATCGAACGGCTCAGATCATGAGGCGCTTATCTTCAGATCTGTTGAGGGGTGAAAGGGGTATAATCGAAAACCTCTATCGCTCTTATCTTCTCACGACCAAAGAAGAGCTCTCTCTCCCGGTGTCTCTTTCTTCATCCTCTATCTCTCTTATCTTCTCACGACCAAAGAAGAGCTCTCTCTCCTGCTGTCTCTTTCTTCGTCACTTGTCTAAACCCTACTTCGACGACTCTCCCTCCTGCTCTGTCTCCGACTCTTCGTCGAAACCCAAATCGTTGTTAGGGTTTCGATTTCTACTCTCAGTGGGTTCTGCCTCTCTCTCAACGACAAACCCAAATCGCGATTAGGGTTTTGATTTCTTATCTCAGTGGGTTCTCTCTCTCTCTCTGCTACGAAAAACCCAAATCGATGTTAGGGTTTCGATTTCTACTCTCAGTGGGTTCTGCCTCTCTCTCAACGACCCAAATCGAAAACCCCTTAGCGTGGGGGGTTTGGCTGACGCTTGACGCCCTCTGTCCTTGACTGCCATTACAGGCTCAGATTTCGGAGGAAAGTGTTTGATTCCCATACATGCTTTTATGATTTCTGTTAAATTTCTTGCATTTTCTTTTAGTTGTGTGTGTAGGCAATGATGAGATTCATTTTGATATAAGTTGGTTATTTATTTTTGGGGATTGAAATTATTGTTTTGAAGCATATTTGGTTGTGTGCCATAATAATTATGCAAAGTTGAATAGAGTTTGGGGAATGAGCGGGAGAGAAGATGGGGAAGAAATGAATGAATGTTGTGGAATTCCCAATGCCCTCAACACTTACCTTACATTTAAGTGATTTGAGTCCAGCCCAATTCATCTGATTTTTGGGCATCGATGACACACAATGATTGATAGTATCACTATATTTTTTGTAACTCACGATTTGGATTTTTCGTATGTGTTGGATACTCATTTAAGCCTTTTGGGGTTTGATGCTCTCCTTCGGTGTGTTGGTGTAGGCAGTGATGCGAAACACTTTATGATCTAAATAATTTTTTCAGCTTGTTGTATTTATGCTTGATTATTTATCTATCATATTCTAGTTGGCACGGTACCCCAATGCAGCCCTAGTAAGAATAGTGTGTTCTGAGCCTACTGGTTTTTTTTACTCTATATATATACATGAGTATGTTTATTATGAGAGGAGGTCGGTTGATCGTGAGAAAGAAAGAGAGATAAAGGTTTTCCATTTTACCCCTTTTACCCCTAAACATTCTGAAGATAAGCGGGATCAAATATGAGTCGTTCGATCGCGATCAATCGCAATCGAATGGCTAAAAATGTAACACCCCGAATTCCAAATACAACTGAATTCGAGATTCCACAGGATCTTTACTTCACTTCGTACAATTTTACAAGGAATTTAAAACTTTTACTTTACATCAGAGTTACAAATGAATCTTTACACTTTACAGCGGAAGCAAAATTACAACATTTATATGAATGAAAGTACAACAACATTTGAATAATCTCTAAACATCAGATCTTCCTTAATCTTTATCATGCCATTTGTCCTGCATACAAAACTGTGGGCACGTCAGTTTATTAAACCGACGAATATTATACACGGCCATCCTCTCTATGCCGGAACCAGTATAATGATTTTCCATACTTAACAAACATAAACTTGTTCACAAATCAAACTAGGGGGAATATCCTACTGATGTCGTGTTGTGATTGTGCACTTAGTCCTTAATGCAGTTATTTATATTATATGACACTAATGCACACTTGTTCGGATTCTATGCATCCCATACTACATAGATCCGAGGGCAAGCCTCTTATTCGTTCTTCATCTTCTAGGGTTCAATCCCTCGTCATGACTTAATCTACTACTGTAACTACGGTAAGTATCCTAGATGTTCTATGAGTACGAGCTCATGTACAGACAACCTGGAGGAGAATCCCACGTCATGTCACGACGCATCGTGAAGACAACCTATGGACAATTCAGCCTCCGTCATGACACACGATCCTCTCGCAGTCACCAAACACCCCACAAGCGTCGCCAAGATCTCGATAATTCCGGAGTAGTGTCCACGTCATGTCACGACGCATCGTGAAGACAACCTATGAATCACACCCACATCGTAGACTTGAGGCCCTCATACTTATATTTTTCTCTCACTTTCATCACATCTTCACTATGTACTAGTCCTTAGTTTTAATGAAATCATGAACAAAATCAATCTCTTAGGGTCAACACTCTCACTAATACCGGGCTTATTTCTTTCATTTCACAATGACCCAAACTTGATCTTTTCAATTCAATTATCATATCTCATTTCTTTCAATTGCCGGTGTGAGTCTTGGCTACACCCTAATTTTTAATTTTAATTCACAATTCTCATATTGAGTTTGTCATGCTCAAGAAGAATTCTCTTTTCCAATTAAACCAATTCCAATCTTTTCATGAATTAAAATTTCATACATATAGTTCAATTGTAAATCATGCATTTCAATAACGAACATTTATTTTCACTTTAAGATCATATTACGAAAATATCTAGTCAAAGTGAATATTCACAAAATCACTATTGTCACACTACTCTTTTGACAAAATAACCCATACAAAAATCACATTCATATTTTCCTTCCATCAAAATTTTCTTTTTAACATTCATATTAATCACCTCATGGAAATCACACATTTTTATGAAAATAAAACGGTAAGAACAATAGTTTCGAATATAATTTCACCTCAAAAATACACTTTATTTTAGTCCAATAACTTCCAATTAATTTTCATAGGTTATATATGATTTTACAATAATAAAGATATTTTTTTTCGGATTTTTTATACATCAAGGAAACCCCCAAAAATCAATTTGTCAAAAAATATATATTCTGGCTACAACCAGAATTGAACCCGCAACCTTAGAGAAGACAGCCCCACGCACTAGCCACTGGGCCGAATGCGCTTAGCGATATGAAGAGAGATCAGAGGGTTATATACCCTCTGTTCGGGTTGGGTATTTTTTTAACCACACACAGAAAAACAAGGTGGACATAGGGTATCGAACCAGCGACTCCCAAGACCCACGCCCACGCTACAGTAGCGCCAGAAAGACTCACCGACCACTTGAGCTATGTGCTCAAGTTGTCACAAACACAACTCGAGTTTACTTAACTCGAGTCTTTGTTTAATTAAAACGTTTCGATGTTCAAAAGCTCTTATCTTCGTTTTACTTGCACAAAATATCATGTAAATCTCTAGAATACTAATTCCATATTAAATTAATACTCCAGTATTTCTAAAATAATTTTCTCACTAGTAAAACATACTTTTTTTCATACAATAATTTAAATTCTATACTACTCTTTCCATATTTTAATTTGGCAATTCTCAATCAAAATTCGGCATTAAAAAAATCACATTATAATTATAACTCCCTGTTTTTCCCTCTTTTATTAACCCAAATGCATAGGACAAATTTCATTCACTAGAACCAATATCACGATAGTCCATTTAGTGCATAAAACAATAATTTCATCTATTAGCAATTCATACTCAATTTTGTCATTATCATAATCCCGATTTAACATTTCCATAACTACGAAGCAAATTGTGCTACAACATTAAGATTCATGACAAGTTAACATACAGTCTACCAAGCATTAATTATAACATCTAACAAGTCCTTTTTCAAATTAAGGGTACTCTTATTAGTTTCTTTCATGCTAATTATGTCATCATTCCTAGCATGGTGACTAGAATTAGAAGTAAGGAAAACCACCCACCTAATTTGGAGAGAAAACCACAAAACAACTTCTAGAATGGAAGAGCCCTTCTCCTCCTAGTTTGAGTTGCCCAAAGATGCGCTTCTCCTCCTAGTTTGAGCTTGCCCAAAGATGCGCTTCTCCTCCTTGCTTGAGTGCAACCCGAGCTTCCCTAGGTGTAACCCCCGTTTTCCCAAATATGTATTTTTGTATTATCTGTATTTTAAAATTTTTCTCAAATTATTTTTTTCCGGTTTTCAAATTTATTTTTTTGTCAAATGTATTTTTAGATTTCCTATTAGAATCTATTTCTCGACCAATAAATGTAATTGTAATTATTTTGAATAAATACCCTTTTGTAATGCAAATTGCATTTTATTATAAACAATATATTTTTTTATTTTATTAATTCATGTATTTATTTATTTTATTTACTTATTGCAATTATTTATTTAGTTATCTATTCTTAATCCAATACCCATTTATATAGAAACCCTATAACCCTATATCAATTACCCATACCCTAATAACTAAAACCCCTACCCGTTCCCATCTTTCCCTACCCAACCCGTTAAGCCCAAACCCGAAATATCCCCCTGTCAGCCGACCTATTACCCCATACTCTATATAACTAAACCCATGCTAACCCTAAGCCAACGCTTCATCTTCTTCAACCCTGCGCCGCCTCCTCTTTCCCCTACCTCTCGAACCCATCGCACCTCTCCGTCTTCCGCTCTCTCATCCCATCGACAGCAGCCTCCCAATGCCAACCCCCGCCTGCGTCGCACGCCAGTCTGCGACTCCTTCGACGTCAGCCGCACCCTCCATCTTCCTTCTCTCCCCCCGACTCCCTGCGCCCCTGTGCAGACGCCAACCCGACAGCAACGACGCATCCAGACGCCACGATCCCCTCTCCGACCTCTCCTCCTTGCTGCGACCTGCAGTAACGCCGCCGGCGCTCCCTGTCGGCAGCAATGCAGCAATCACCGCCGCTTCATCCTTTCTCCCCCTGCCGCCACGTGTCGCCACCCTGGCCGGCGCTCCTCCCGAGCACAGCCACGCTGCACCAGGGGCGGAGCTATGTGGGGGCCCAGGGTGGCCCGGGCCCCCCCAAAATTTTGAAAAACCCCTAAAATTTTTTGAATTTTTTTTTAAAACCCCCCCTAAATCTATTAAATTTTATTATTTGGCCCCCCTAAAAATTATGAAAAATACCTATATATTTATATATAGTTTTAAAAAAAATTCTTGGCCCCCCAGAAAATTTTGTTCTGGCTTCGCCCCTGCGCTGCACCGTCCCCCTCCGCCTTCGGCATCCACAGCATGCCAGTGCTTGATATTTTTATTTGTTGGGTTTTGATGGATTAAATATTAGTCGTTGATCTTCATCATGATCGTCATCATCGTGAGTTTTGTCTCGTTGACTATGAGCCATCCGATGGATATTGATTCTTGATCTTGGTTGATGTGGACCATTCGATTAATCTTGGCTCTTGATCTCTTGATTTTGGACCGTTGGATCTTATCTCATCATATTGGAGTTCTTGTTCACTTTGATTGGTGGCCGTTCGATCGTCGATCTGACCGATCATCATCTTCATCATCAAGATACTGGCCACATCTCGATCTTGATCTTGATCTTCGATCAGAGTCATCATTTCTGATCTGATCGCCTTGATATCGTGATCCCTTGAATCTCAGCCGTCCGATCGTGTCCGTGATCGATTGCTCTTTGAATTCGTGATCTTGTTCGTGACCCGTTGCTGTTGAGTTCGTGCTCGGGAATCCATTCCCGTTATTCTCTTCTTTTGGTTGGATTCGTCGTCTTCATCCAGGCAAGTAACTTGTACTTAAATTTCTTAGGTTGATACAAGTAGAAAGTTCACACATAGGATAGGTTGAGACTAGAGACGGACCAAGATCATGTTTTTATTTGTGGATTTCGTCTCTATTGTTCAAACAGGCCATAGACGACTTAGGACATGAAGTTTGATAGGGTTGTGCCTTAGGATTCACCCAAATGCGATTGTTATCGCGTATGTGACATATTGTATACCCGATGTATGTTTGAACACCCATATGAGAAATACTAGATTTTGACATGTTAGATACCCTCCATTATGAAATTTAGACAATGGGTAGACAGTGTTTTGAATTTGGAAGAGTTTTGATGATTTTTGAGGAAGTTATGACGTTTTGAAACTTAGTTGAGAAATATGAAAATTTGGATTGAACTGGATTGATTGCAGTTTTTACCTGAATTAGAGTCCGAATCTTCACATGACTATTTCTGAGTAATTTGTAGAGAATTGAATCTAGTTTCTAATTCCACCGATTTCACCCTGTTTGGAGTTCGTATGGAGTAGTTATGATTATTTTGGTAACTGTAAGTTGGTAGTTTCCAGAATCAGTTGGGGGTAATTTTTGTGGACAATTTATTTTCAAGATCCAAGTTAGACATAATTTCATGCTACAAGATTTGGTCCAGTGTTTCAATATGATGTTAGGTAGTTCTTTGATTTTTGTGATAATTAAAAGATGAGTTGTGAGTGATGCCTTACATCCTTTTCTATAGATCGCTTCTGCTGTAAACTGCGTGTGATTGTATGTTGAATGCCGTGTTCACCTTATTTCTAATTATTGTATGAATATTTTATGTGAGATATGAAAATTGGGTAATTGTGTATACTTTCATCCCGTTTTGGCGGAAGTGGACTTTGATTCGCTGTGTGCAAGATATGCATGATTTTGTACAGCGGTGTTGAAGAATTCCAAATCCATCAAAACTGTGTTATGTGTTACTCTCGATTTTTGAAAACATATTTATACTTTCTGGAAAATAATGAAAATCTATATTTTGAGACTATACATATAGGGGATTACACCAGAATTTTCGTGGATTTAATTAATGACTTTGTATGCTGTTTTCATGTGGTTTAAGTCATTCCCCTGTTTTCTGGCTGTACTTGAAAACTGTGTTGGAATGCATTTTACGCTGGGATGTTATGAACTAGTGTGTATCTTTATTATACCCGTTGGAAGCGTGTGGAAGTCTATTTTCCAGATCCTTTGACGGATTGTGATTTGCATGCCTGTAGTTCTCTGAATACATTTTTAGTACAGATTGGTCTTGCTGTTCTGATTACAAACATACACTATTTTGCTCGTATTTGTGAATGTATAGTTTCTATACTTGCTGATCTGATCCCCTAAACCTAAACCTGATCATATGATGTTAGTTTGACACCCTTTAGCTCACATTCATGTTTGTTAATAACCATAACAAAAGTAATCAAGCCGAGGTATGGGAAAGATCTAGTAGTGGGAAAGCATAGAAATGTGTACTTAGAAGGGGGCCCGTGTTTCCCATATAATTATCTGTATTCTGACCCTGTCTACATTGCTTCTTATGTAAGAAGGTGTAGAGTAGAAGAGAACCACTAGGTTCTATCTGTCTGTTTCTGACCCTGTCTACATTACTTCTTATAGGAAGGTGTAGAGGAGAAGAGAACCACTAGGTTCTATCTATCTGTTCTGATATCTGTCTGACCCTGAGTACACGGCCCTATAATATCCCCTACGAAATCTACAAATGAAATTGTTTTGAATGTAGCAACCATGTGATAAAAGTATGGCGCATGAAGTGCTACCTAGATAGTAATCACACAAGACTTACATTAATCTGAAATCTGAGATTTGAATATATTTTTGAGGTCTGAATCTGAATCTGATATATGGAAATCTGAATCTGAATCTGAATACCTGTTATCTGATTTACCTGACATATCTGTTATCTGATTTACCTGACATATCTGAATATCTGTTTACCTAACATATCTGTTATATGACACTTGACACTTGATATCTGAGACATCTGCTAGGATACTATGTTGGTTGAGTTTACCATACCATATTAGGTCTGTTTCTGATGTTAGTTAGATCTGTTTAGTTTTGTCCATGTGCTTGTATCCTATTCTATTTGTGACCCGGACTTGCCATTGACGAGTACTGTGTTTTCTTCTTTTCCTTTTTCCTGCATTCGATGATTGCAGATTACGGTGGACAGATTCAAGAAGGTACTGGTGGTTCGCAGTCTTAGTTGCTGATTATTATTTCTGTTAGAACTTTATTCTGTATTCGTGAACTTGATTATTTCTGTACTTGAGACTTGAGTATTATTTGTATTGGGCGATGTGACCTAGAATAATTGTTTTTTTTCCAGACTGTTTATTTGAGAATATGATATTTGATTTCAAGTAATTTCTGTTGGTAAAACTGGTTCAATGTTGCATGTTGGTTTCACTTTTGCTTTCGACTCTGATATATTATGTGATGCGTTGCAAAGATTTCTGAAACAGCTTAAGGATGATAATAATCATTCGCTGGGCTTTCGTTACGTGCCCGTATTCCGTATTTTTGGGAAGCGGGGCGTGACACTAGGTGTAGTCGGCCTCCTAGAATGCAAGCACACCCACTCTTTCTCTCTCAATCTTTTATTCTCACTCTCTACCAACACAACATCTACTACTAACAATTATTCACTATAGGTTTGATGAATGAGAAGTGTAAGGATAGTTAGGCTGGGGGGGGGGGTACTTATACAAAATTTGGCGCAAATAGAAGGCTAAGATTGATCTAGGAGTTAAGAAACAAGAGCTAGGATTAAATGAGAAGTTGTAGTAACCAACCATGACTACAAAACTACCTCCCACAAACTCCACTCTCTCTTTTTTCCCTCCCATTCCTATCTGGCCTCACAAGGACAAGCACAAACACGTGCTAGTGCAATGCACGTGTTTCTAAAGCCCCCTATTCTAAAAAGTTGTACATTTAATTATTTATAAAAAAGTCTATAAAATTGTCTACACTACAAGTTGTTAGAATTAAAAAGAAATAAATTGATGGGTTTTTATTTAGTTGGCCAAAATAGTCTATATTTAAAAATAAATTAGATTGGGCTCAAAATATAAAGAAATTCTTATGCTTGTTTAAAATAGGCTTTAATAAAAACAATAGAAAGGACACATGTATACTCAATTGTTTATGTAATAAAAATAATTATAAAAATTTATACCACAAGATTGCACGTGCATACTACGTACAAATTAATAATACAAAACAATAATTTTCATAAATGAAAATTCAGGGTATTACAAAAAAACCCCGCTCTCAATAAGGATTTCAGCTCCCCAGCTCTTAATAGCCTTACTCTATATATATAAGACAATTGATGAAAATATATGTTTTTTTATTTTCAACTTCCATTATTTCCATTACAATCCATACATGACCAACACACTAAAACACATTTAAACCTCCTGGCAAAAAACTGACTGACACAAGACCAAACAAATTCAAACCTGTAGGCTCAGAACAACACCACCAAAAACTGAACATGAAGCTCAGAACAACAGAAAGTGAATAATAGTAACTGAACATGAAGTTCAAAATGTGTAAGCTCAGAACAACAGAAACTATATTTTTTGTAACTCATGTTGGATGCATATGTGTTGGATACTCATTTAAGCCTTTTAGGGTTTGATTCTCTCCTTCGGTGTGTTGGTGTAGGCAGTGATGCGAAACACTTTATGATCTAAATAATTTTTTCAGCTTGTTGTATTTATACTTGATTATTTATCTATCATATTCTAGTTGGCACGACACCCCAATGCAGCCCTAGTGAGAATAGTGTGTTCTGAGCCTACTGGTTTTTTTTACTCTATATATATACATGAGTAAGTCTATTATGAGAGGAGGTCGATTGATCGTGAGAAAGAAAGAGAGATAGGGGTTTTCGATTTTACCCCTTTTACCCCTAAACATTCTGAAGATAAGTGGGATCAAATATGAGTCGTTCGATCGCGATCAATGGCGATCGAATGGCTAAAAATCCCCGCTCTCGATAAGGATTTTAGCTCCCCAGCTCTTAATAGACTTACTCTATATATGTAAGACAATTGATGAAAATATATGTTTTTTATTCATGATTGACCAATTTGTTATATATATATATATAAGAATGGCTGACCAATTTTTTATATTCATTATTTTTTCTTTTGGAGTGTGTAGATAGTGATGAAAAGTTTATAGAAGACAACTAAAATGATTTTGTTTTTTTGCACTCTCTTACCAAGTTAGTGTGCAAGTCTTTTTAGACTCATGTTCAGTTTCTGTTTTCGGCAATTGGTATACAAATTCTTGTATATTTTGAAATTTATCATTTTTGTTGTTAAAGTGATTGACTTGGAAGAGGTGGAGATGCAAAAAAAACATTTGTTTGGAACTAGTCGGCATGGCTTAATAAAGCAGCCCTATTGACAAACTCAAATTTCTGCATTTGACTCACTTATACTTGATTTATTAGTAGGCAGTGATGAAAAGTTTATGCATGATTTTGTTTATTCATGATTTTTTCCTTTTGGAGTCTGTAGGCAGTGATGAAAAGTTTATACAAGACAAGTAAAATGATTTTGTTTTTTTGCACCCTCCTACCAAGTTAGTGTGCAAGTCATTTCAGCTTCATGTTCAGTTTTTGTTTTCGGCAATTGGTATACACATTTTTTTTGGTGGTATCCAGTTTCTGTTGTTCTGAGCTTACACATTTTGAACTTCATGTTCAGTTTCTGTTGTTCTGATCTTACACATTTTGAGCTTCATGTTCAGTTTCTGTTGTTCACTTTCTGTTGTTCTGAGCTTCATGTTCATTTTTTGGTGGTGTTGTTCTGAGCCTACAGGTTTGAATTTGTTTGGTCTGGTGTCAGTCAGTTTTTTGCCAGTAGGTTTAAATGTGTTTTAGTGTGTTGGTCATGTATGGATTGTAATGGAAATAATGGAAGTTGAAAGTTAAAACTAGTTTGTGGTTACAATTGTGTTTTTAATCCTTTTGTTTGTGACACTGATGTTGCTGCTGCTGCTGCTTTGAAAGGTTCTTTCAAGTAGCTGCCAGATATGTTCACTCTTATATGAATTGGTATAATCTCCATTTCATTGTCATTGTCACTCTTATATGAATTGCCAGATCTGTTCACTCTTATATGTTTTTAGACCTATAGCAAAAGTACTGGAGGAGTCTTCATTGTCATTTCAGAAGAGTATAATCTCCATTTCAGAAGTACAGGATCAAGATACTGGGGGTAAACTGGAGGATTTTTTTGCTGTTGTTGTTGTTCTGAGCCTACAGTTTTTTTTTGCTGTTTTTTTGCTGTTGTTGTTGTTGTTATGAGCCTACAGATTTTTTTGATGTTGTTGTTGTTCTGAGCCTACAGATTTTTTTGCTGAATTTTTTTATTGTTGTTCAAATACCTATCTATCTTGTATTTGATGATACCCCGTGATTTAAAATTTCCAACTTTATCATGTTCATCAAACACTCTTGAGGCAGTGATGCGAAACACTTTATGATCTAAATAATTTGTGTTCTGAGCCTACTATAATTGGTGAATGATATTTTGTGTTCCGAGCCTACTATATTTTTTAAATAAATATTTTGTTGTTTCCAGGCTGAATGAGCTCTGTTTAATTTTGATTTCAGGTTGATTTCAGGTTGAAGTGTTCCTTGGAGCTACTCACTACTCGACACCAGTTGACATTTGGAGCAAAAAGCTTGTATATTTGGTGATAAAAATTGTATAGTTGCTAAATTTGTAAAGTTTTTGATGTACTTGTGCGTTATTGAAGCAAGTATACTATCAATGTATTGAAGCAAATAACATTATTTAAGATATTAATTTCTCGTGTTCTGTTATTGGGTTTGGTTGAGGATGTTTGCATGTATAAGATTTCAGGTGTCAAGACCATGGCATTACCTTACACTTGTATGATGATCGAAATTTATTCAAATATATTTGTTATTATTTTTTTGGTGTCATGTGATGATATGATGAATACTCATGTAGAGTGAACATATCTGGGAGCTACTTGAAAGAAGGTTTCAAAGCAGTAGCAACATCAGTGTCACAAACAAAAGGGTTAAAAACACAATTGTAACCTCAAACTAGTTTTAACTTTCAACTTCCATTATTTCCATTACAATCCATACATGACCAACACACTAAAACACATTTAAACCTCCTGGCAAAAAACTGAATGACACCAGACCAAACAAATTCAAACCTGTAGGCTCAGAATAACACAAAATGAACATGAAGCTCAGAACAACAGAAAATTGAACTACAGAAACTGAACATGAAGCTCAAAATGTGTAAGCTCAGAACAACAGAAACCAAATGGAGATTATACCAATTCATATAAGAGTGAACATATCTGGCAGCTACTTGAAAGAACCTTTCAAAGCAGCAGCAGCAGCAACATCAGTGTCACAAACAAAAGGATTAAAAACACAATTGTAACCACAAACTAGTTTTAACTTTCAACTTCCATTATTTCCATTACAATCCATACATGACCAACACACTTAAATACATTTAAACCTCCTGGCAATCGAAACATTCTCAATGGGTCAAAAATGGGCAGTCGAAGAGAGTGTCCTCTTCGCCCTCTGGCAAGCAGTCCTCAGCCTTCTCAAGGCTCTCGGGTTCTCCACTAACATCCTTCTTGTTCTTCCTCTTGAATTCCTGAACAAAGTGATTCACCAAAAAATAAATAAACAAGTACGTAAATATATGTATTATAATGAATTGCAGGTAAACTTTTGACTTGGAGATATAACCACATACCACTCAGCTGTTCCTAAAGAGTGTTTGATGAACATGGTAAAGCTGGAAATTTAAATTCACAGGGTATCATCAAATTCAGGATAGACAGGTATTTGAACAACAACAAAAAAATTCAGCAAAAAAATCTGTAGGCTCAGAACAACAACAACAGCAAAGAAAACTGTAGGCTCAGAACAACAACAATAGCAAAATAATCTGTAGGCTCAAAACAGCAACAAAAGATGCAAAAAAATCTGTAGGCTCAGAATAACACCACCAAAAACTGAACATGAAGCTCAAAATGTGTAAGCCCAGTACAAGAAAATTTGAACATGAAGTTCAAAATGTGTCAGCTCAGAACAACAGCAAAATAATCTGTAGGCTAATTTTGCATATCTTTTATAAAATTCATATCATTCTTCTAATGTTGCAAATATTAAACCAACAATTGCTTTAGAAGCATCATCAACGTCTCTCCAACTGGTATGAACATCTTGGCTCAGTAACTCTTCATTTTCAAACCCCATCCTTCATAGAAAAATGAGACAACAAACATAAAAAAACATGCTACAACTTTAAAAATAACACAAAGAAAAAATTCCAACATACTACATTCTAAAGCTATAAGGCCAATATCATGTATTTAGAAACTATTATAACCCTTCACTTCACATGTAATAGTTAACTAATTAATAAAGTCTTCATACTGAGAGGATATGAAACTTAGTGTTGAAAAATTCAAGTATGTACACATTTTGGACACTTAAATATTTTTCTTTTTTGGGAGAAACATCCCTAGTTAAATGAGAAACATCCCCCAGCTTCTTTCTCTAAAGTATTAGTACACGAACACAACACGGAGAGGATTTGACTTCCCAATTTTGATTTGATGCAATGGACAGGCAAAAAAAATGCCTCCCATTAGCAAACTATAAGCAATGATTTAAGCAAATCTTAGAACAAGTAACTAGGGTGCATCTATGATGTATATGTTCTAAGTGAAGTCTCTTTAATATCAATATACTAAACCAGAATAATTAATTATGGTATAAATATGACAATATTACTTGATCAACATCAGAACATAATAAAGGTAGCTAACATGAAACTGTAATGTTCATCACAGACCTAAAAGAAAACTTCTTCCACACAAGGGACCATCATGATTATGTCTGCTCATATGCATGTGTCATGTCTGTATCTCAAAATTACAGATGTAGTTTTGATTTAATGCTTGGCAGACTTCAGGTTATTAATCTAATACGAATATTATTTGTTGACTAAAAGATTTGAACCATTCACAAATGCAACTTTACCGATCTTACAAGTTTCTGACATGGCTGAAATATATTTCAAGAAATGAATGTATAGTTGTTAAAGAAATGAATGCATAATTTCCGGAATAAAAATCTAACACTATAAGCGATTATAAAGGAAATAAAATTTGAAATTGAGATTACCCGATGGAAAGATTGCAGCCCAAGCTAGAGAGAGAACCATACTGAGAGTAGAAATCGAAACCCTAATCACGATTTGGTTTTTTTGTCGTAAAGAGAGAGAACCCACTGAGAGAAGAAATCGAAACCCTAATCGCGATTTGGGTTGGTCGTTGAGAGAGAGGCAGAGCCCACTGAGAGTAGAAATCGAAACCCTAACATCGATTTCGGTTTTTCGTCGCAGAGAGAGAGAGAGAGAGAACCCACTGAGAGAAGAAATCGAAACCCTAATCGCGATTTGGGTTTGTCGTTGAGAGAGAGGTAGAACCCACAAAGAGTAGAAATCGAAACCCTAACATCGATTTGGGTTTCGACAAAGAGTCGGAGACAGAGCAGGAGGGAGAGTCGTCGAAGTAGGGTTTAGACAAGTGACGAAGAAAGAGACAGCGGGAGAGAGAGCTCTTCTTTGGTCGTGAGAAGATAAGAGAGATAGGGGACGAAGAAAGAGACAGCGGGAGAGAGAGCTCTTCTTTGGTCGTGAGAAGATAAGAGAGATAGGGGTTTTCGATTATACCCCTTTTACCCCTCAACAGACATGAAGATAAGCACCTCCAGATCTGAGCCGTTCGATCGCGATCAATCGCGATCGAATGGCTGAAAACCCCCGCTCTCGATAACGATTTCATCTCCCCAGCTCTTAATAGACTTACTATATATATATATATATATATATATATATATATATATATATATATATATAATGGCTACCCAATATTTTTTTAAATATCGCCTCATCTCACTAAAATCCGATTTGAATATTTGCCTTCCCATACAATAATGGTATATGGTTAAAAGCAATTGACAATATGTCACTCATATGATAAAGTTCTCTCTTTCTTCTTTTCTTTCCATTTTTCTTTTTGAGAACGAAAAGATAGATACACTAACCCTAATTTTATTCGCATAATTGCACAGTTTGATTTTGCAGCAACACTCTTATAGAAAGATACAATTTCTATTGTTACTGTATTTGATATCATATAGAAAATATGTTGTTGTTCCCAGGTTTGAATCCCACCGGCTATGCAATTTAAATGCAAATTTCAAAAAATACTGGTGCGTATTGTCCAGGTCTCGACCCACAATTTGTTAGACATTTATCTTGTTTTTTTTTCCCATAAAAAAAAGGGTTTTCGACCTGAGGAGGCGTGTTAGAATACAAGTGCAATTTTCCTTAACACTTCTAAAACTTCGAAGTTTTAGCTTAGCGGCAAGGGACTTTCACAGTTGTCATCAATTAATTGTTATGTATTCCATAAAATAACTTAACTATCACTGGGCTAATCCTAAGAATGTAAGGGGAAATACGAGCTTTCTACTTTTTCCCTTCTCCCTTTATTTTTCAGATGATGTAAGACATCGCCACATCCCTTCTTTTCATTCCTCACTCTTAACCTAAAATTTAAGAACTCTAATCCACGACTTTTCCTCTGTTTTTTAAAATTATAGAATGAATAAAATAATCCCTCAACCTTCGCTACAATCTTGGGTTTTGGTGTAGTCGTAGGCTAAGCAGTTAAAATCAGCGATGGTGTATTCGTAGGCTAAGCAGTTAAAATCGGCGATTAATCGTTAATTGGGCAAACCTCGATTAAATTTGAACCGAGTATTGTAAAATTATATTATATCTTAAGCTAATAGGACTATCCCCTCCCGCTTTTCTCTATTTTGAAATAGAGAGAGGAGAGCAAAAGTAGGAGTTTAAACCACCACGTGCAGACCACACCTTCAATGTAACAAAACAAAATTAAAAAATATAGAAAACACAAAAAACTCTTCCTCTCCCCAAATCCCCCAACCCATCCTCTCCCAAAACTCACCCGTCACCGTTCACCATTCACAAATCCGCCCCAATCCAAACCGTCTCCGTTCGCCATCTACCATTCCACCCAAATACAAGTCATCCCATTCACCTATCCTCGCTGTCGTCCCTAACCCAAAACCCAACCGTCCACAGTTCGCCAGTCTGCCCAAATTCAAGCAGCAGCCGCACGCCATACCCCAAATCCTCGCTGAGATTAAGGTATTCAAGAAGTCGTAAGATGCTATCTTATTTTGGATTATATATTTATTATTTTTTTAGAATATTGAGCATATGAGATTAATGTAATGATCAAGTTGTAACATCCTCTCTTATTTTAGATTGTATATATAGTATAATTATTTGCTAAAGATATGAAAATATTTGATGAATCTAAGAGTAATGTCTAAAGATCTTTTAGTTTATTATGTGCGGCTTTGTCGTTCTATGTTAAATTCTTCAACTTATCTCTATTTACTATATGCGCTCATTCTGTTTGATAAAATGCATGAATGAACTAAAATATGTTAGTTGTAGGAGCCTCCTGTGTGGTGGGGGCATATGGAACTTAAGTGGATGAGTTTTAATTTTGAATTTGATTAGGGATTTATACACCAATATTCGAAATATAGGGTTCAGTAAGATGCTTATAGATGTGGGAAGGTTCAATTTTGGGTTCGGAATTATCTTGATTACAATTATTTTCTCATTTGTGGTGCACACGAGGTGTTTGTGAAAATGCTTAAAAGACCTTTATAATTATTTGACATTATTTTGATTCAATTTAGTCATTCAAATTACCTTCTTTCAGGTGTTGTCTTGCCAACGGATTTTGGATGGTTGACGAATGTGAATATAGAAGGTAAAAGTCTACTACTTAGCAATTACATTTTTCGTGTTCGATGGTTTCCTCTGTAGTGGTTTCTCAATGCTGATGAACTTTGTACTTTACTATATCATTTGATCCATGCTCCAGTTTTATGACGAGCATCTGTTGCCATTATGTAAGCGTGCAGAAAGGGGCTGTTTCATCATGCGCATTGTATTAAAAGGATTGATGTAAGTCTCTTAAGCTCGAAACAATACATATGTTTATACTTTTTTTGACTAGCATTAGCACCTTACCAAAGTTTATTGAGGGTGTTTTCGAAAAGGAATATCTTGATTAAAGTTGCTTTACTGTTTTACTTCAATTTTGATTAAAGTTGCTTTCTTTTGCTGCAATCTCAGTAATTTTTCAAATCAAAATTTATCTATGGTATAATTACTGTATTGGATCCTTACTTGATAAACTATGAAGATATATATAATCATTCGATCAAATATTGTTAAAATTAACTATTTTTTAAAATTATGCATACTATTATATATATTATACTATTAGAAGAGAGAGTCATTCCTCTATTAAAATAGAGCAAAGAGAGGAAACGTAGAAAACTAGCATGTGCTAACACATAAGAAAAAAAGAAGAAGAAACAAACATGTACTAACACGTGCAGTCAATTTACAAAATAAAATAAAATAAAATAATAATCAAAACAGCCACTCACCTTCTGATGTTGATTATGTTTTATTTGAAAGGGAATGATTTAAGATGGAAGGCTTGATTTGAGAGGGAAGACAGTTGAGAAGCACACTGTGGAGAATGCGATAGCAGAGTACATCAAGGAGGAGTCCAAGAAGCGCTACATCCCCACCTATTACTGTATTGTAAGCTCAACTTCGGTAATTATTCTACTTTTTTTCTTTGCTTTAGAAATACAGAATGATGTTGGTTGATTTGAAAATGTGAATTTGTTAATTTGCAGATTTTTCATCTTTTAATTATATTGTGATCGAAATAGTTAAGGGACATATCTAAATTTAGGGATCTAGGGTTTAACTATGTCTTAGTGTTGCGTCGGCATTGAATAGGGTCACCTCCGTCCTTTAATGACTTTTATATTTTTGTTTAAGAAATAAAGTTACTGTGCATGTACATGATAATAAAAGAATACGAACTAATGAAATCTCCCTTAGTGGTTTCAGAGAATTTGACCGAAACAAATAAAAATATCGTCATTTGGGTTTTCCAGACAAGAGCAGCGCATATTATTAAATAAGATAAACTAAAAAAAAAGACACATTGCATATCATCATTGTATTGTTTAAGTTCTATATAATTTTATGAGTTTGTTAAAAGTATTTTAGTCTGTGCAATTTGCACAGGATAACACTAATATGGTTTAAGCAATTAAATCTGGAATAATCGCCGATTTTTTACATATTCAGCCGATAAACCGATTATGTAATTATCCGATTAACTAGATTGGTTTTAATCCTTCTCAATCCGACCTGATCCAATCCGTAAGCCTATCAAACCCGACCTGATTAAGACCAAACTGTCTTCTATCCCCAATCTCTCCCGTAATATCCCCA
The DNA here is from genome assembly GCA_017893485.1 of Hemerocallis citrina. NCBI lineage: Eukaryota > Viridiplantae > Streptophyta > Magnoliopsida > Asparagales > Asphodelaceae > Hemerocallis > Hemerocallis citrina. The sequence goes on along the minus strand of CM030367.1, from coordinate 130,514,341 downwards.
ATTTCAATTCCAAACCCTAAACTCACTCTCAATTCTCAATCTCTGCTCCACCTCCCTAACTTCGATCTTCACCTCCTGAGCTCCTCTTCAACCTTCCTTTCAACAGCATCGACAACATCAGCGGCTCTTCTCCTCCCATTCAACATCAGCGGCGGCAACATCAGTGACTCCTCCCTCTCAACAGCAGTGGCGACAACATCAGTGACTCCTTCCTCTTAACAGCAGCGGCGACAACATCAGTGACTCCTACCTCTCAACAGCAGCTCCTCACATCAGCTCGACGGCGACAACTGCTGCTCCACTTCCCTCTCAACAGCTGATCCTCCTCCTCCTTTTTCTCAATGCCACCTCATTCGCCAACTGACTTCGCCATCGCCGACGATCCCTTGTTGGATCCAGTTGTGCCGCTGGATCAGGATCAATGTCCGCCACATCAAGAACCCCGAGAAGTAGGTCCTCACCCGAAAGAATCTCGAGCTGCGGGTCCTTTACCAGGATCTCTCCTGCAAGCTCCAGACCATCCTCTTCCAAAAAATTAGGTAATTTATTAGCACAGGCAATGCACGTGTTTATGTTGATTAAAATTGATGATAAACCATATAGAAAATGATCATAGAGTGTTGTTGATAAGGAAGAGAACAGTTTGAAAAGATAAATGTAGGAATTTGTTGTAAGGGGTTGAAGAGGAGAAGAGAAGGTTGGCCAATGTAAGTTGAAATTTGTAAGATAAAATATTACAAACATCGAATTAGAGAAAATGTTAATTAAATATGTTTATAACAGGTTTGATTAATGAATCAAAATGGTCCTATTTGATACCATCTGATATAAGTACGCATGTTGTGAGTATGTACACACACATAGGCACTCTATTATGTATCCATATGATCTGCAACAATATTTTCCAAGATGAATTTTTGGGACATGTACAATAGAGTCCAATAATGGCACTTGTTAGAAAGTGTAATTAAAGGACTAGGAGAAGACGTAAAAAAACATGGATTGAGACAATTGAGAAGATATGATAAAGGTTAATTTGATAGAGACGGATATGGATGAAGAAATACACAAGATCAGGTACATTTTGCTAATTTCTGACTAAGATATCATATTTCGTAATTATTAAATTATACATTAGTACAGAGGAATACATTGTAGATTTAAAAAAATGATAACTTACACCTACAAAAATCACATTGTTTTTTTTTACAAAAATCACATTGCATTACTTTTTCTTTGGAGCAAGAAAATGATCTCGTGCAAGATTATGTAAGATTATGTCTTTCAGCTACCAAAACACCGATTTGTGACCACTGCAAATCATTCCATTCCAGATTATTCTCAATTATTTGCATTATGACAAATTATACATTTTATTAACAAATAAATACTAAATACACGACAATTTAAATTTAAGTTCCTCTTGATCATATACTTCAGAGATGATAAATCATTTTTTTCATCAATTTTCCCCAAATGTGTGTGTGTGTGTGTTGATCTTCCATAAGGGCCGCACAAAGTGAGTATAATCACTTTGTATGAGAAAAATTTCCTCATACTCTATACGAGGCTCACTTCTCTCTCTCTCTCTCTCTCTCTCTATATATATATATATATATATATATATATATATATATATATATATATATATATGAAAATCTTCTATTGTGCACCATGCCTCCGTGTGCACTCGGCCTTCCCACATTCGTATCGACGATCCGAACCGTTCACATTGATCTACACATGTAAATTAGTCTAAATATGTAAAATAAAATTATTTGAAATTCATTTGCCCATTCATCACGTGACTATAAAAAACAATGATTTTCAGTCATACAATTTTGTAACACTTCAATGGATTGGCAAATGAATTTCAAATGATTTGATTTTACATATTTAGATTAATTTAGATGTGTAGATCATTGTGAACGGTTCGGATCGTCGATACAAAGGTGAGAAGGCCGAGTGCACACGCTGTGTGCACCATAGGTGGTACCCAACAAAAAACTTCCCTATATATATATATATATATATATATATATATATATATATATATATATATATATATATATATATATATATATATATGTATAATACAAGAATTTTTTGATTTTTTCTCTGATTTTTTCTCGATTACCCGATTAATCACTAATCGCTCCTAGACCGATTAGTTCTGAAAACCGATTTTAACTTCCTAGATTGTAGGGTATCAGGGCTACCCCAATTTGATTCCTATTGGGCACTTAAGAAGTTGGGTTAAGATGTCGATACTCATAGCCGAGTTTTCAACCTATATAAAGAGCATTGTACATACAGAGTGTACAAAGATGCATTTAAAAAATATAGGGCAAAAGCCAAAGTACCCCCCTAACGTTTGGCCCGAGTACAAAATGTCCATACAACGTTTGAAAAAATACAATAAACCCATTCTTCCGTTAACTTGACCCTTTCCATTAAGTTATAATTATTAAATTACTTTTTTACCCTTACCCTTTCATATCTAATTGTTATACACTATTATTATTGTTATATGTTATATATATATATCATTACGGTTATGCTTCATAGTCTTGAGGTTTATTCTTCAGATTCTTTTAGCAAATTAAATATCATTACGGCTATGCTTCATAGTCTTGAGGTTTATTCTTCAGATTCTTTTAGCAAATTAACCATGTCCTTATCTATATATATACAGAGGAACAAATAAATGAATTATACACTATTTTTTTAATAAAAATGTTCTCGAATTTGAATCATTCTATAATGAATGCTTTGTCCTAGTATTCGGTAATATGACACAAGTTTAGGCTATTGTACCTCCGGAATGCTTGACAAAATTTGATAATTATAATCAACAAGTAGTGCTTCAGATGCATTATCATTATCCTATCCTAATACTACTGGCTAATATATTACTTAATGTGTAATTATAAATCATCAGAAGAAAATATATATGTATAGTTCAACAAGAATGCTCGGGTTATGTTTCCAGCAGGATAGAGTATACACATATAACATTGTTATATGTGAAAAATGTTTTACACATATAACAATAATAATAGTGTAGAACAATTAGATATGAAAGGATAAGGGTAAAAAAGTAATTTAATAATTATAACTTAATGGAAAGGGTTAAGTTAACGGAAGAATGGATTTATTGTATTTTTTCAAACGTTGTATGAACATTTTGTACTCGGACCAAACGTTAGGGGGGTACTTTGGCTTTTGCCCAAAAATATATAAATCCATAGCCACACCACAACTTCAGAGTTTTGACGCAACATGTGTCCTCTTCTATGAACACAAGATAACTGCTTTTCTCACTTCCAATGACGTAAGACAACACAACCCCTCTCATCTTTCTCCTCTCTCCCTGATCCAAATCCCTTTCTTTCACTCTCTTTTGTTGGCCCAATCCCAACGGCACCTCTTGTCTTTCTATTCACTATCTTTCTTTTTACCCTCTCCTTAGCCGGTTCTTTACCACTACATCCCAACCAAACACGAACCCCTTCCATTTCCTGGGTCCTCTTTCACACACTCTCTTTTCTCAAAGCCAACAACTTTCAATCTGTGAGCAATGGAGTTAAGGATAACCAAGGGTTAAAGTAGGTTGGGTCGGAAGGGAAATAAAAAAGAGAGACAGTTTTTTTTTTTTTTTTTTTTAAATTTAAAAGTTTATGCAAGTTAGAGAATGTTCAAAGATCATAGTCAACAAGAAATTTGTTTATCTATGCATACAATCTTAAACGATCATAGTCAACAATAAATTTGTTTATCTATGCAAACAATCTTAATTCAGAATGTAATCTTATTCGTTAGAGCATGAAACTGTTCACAAAAACACTTCCTTATGCACATCTGCATTTGACAAGTCAACTATAGCCCTACAAATCAAGTACCTTATATGCAAACCAAACTTGCACAACTTAGACTAGAATTCACATCTCAGTATCACAATTATCTAATTAACCAAGAACTAAACACCTCACTCCTCAAAAGCACTAGAAAATCTTGATCTCCACATTGCAACAAGCAGTTAGACTTTTTCAAAAAAGCAAAAATCCAACACCATCTGGAAATCTACATTTCGACCTACAACTCAAAATTCCCCAAAATTCTACAAAAAATATACTTCCATATCTCCATCTCACAATCTACATTCCGAGCTAAGACCAAACTCATTATTAAAAATTCACCAAAAATTCAGGAAATTATCTCGAAATTGAGGGCGAGGCCTTCGCGAAGCGATGATTCAACTTCGTGAATGTCACCTTCATCGAGCCTGGCCTCTACCTCGGAGGCCTTCATGCAGTGTCCATTCATCGACATAACCTTGTCGTCGTTGTTGCCGCCATTGACGGACGAGGAGGAGGAATCCGCGTCGATCCCCACAGTTGGATGTTGCGGTTGCGATCATCCAATTGCAGAGCATCGACGGTCCAGATTGCAGCTTCGGCGAAATTGGGATTATGATGGTGGGCATTGGGGCGGTGACGGGAATCACAATTTTGGGTTTGGACAGAAGGGAGGAAGAAGAGGGAAAGGGGGGGGGGGGGGGGGGGGGGGGGGGGTGGGGGGAGGGATTAAATGAGCAAAATTAGTTCCTATGGTTGGTAGGAACTACGAAACACCGACTTTCCATTATCGGGTCGAGTTTCGGGTTGTTAACGTGTCATAGTTTTTTCTATAACTATTTTTTTTGCAAGTGATTTTTTCCCCAAAAATAATGATCATATTCATATTTGGTAAATGCTTACTACTCATTAATTTCTTGTGAGAACTAGCGTTAAATATATTAGTAATATGCACGTACGATGCACGTTCTAATCAACTTATTTAAAATTTATAAAGTAAATAATAAGACGTAATCTGGCCTCAAACCTAAGACCTCCCTTTACTCATACACAATCTTTACAAATTATCTCTAGTGGCACAAAGTTTTATTTATATGAGTGGCTCCTTTATAAATAATTATGTTGTAAATAAATTTGAACTTTAAAGGTATTATGATAACTAACAACAGTTGAGTAAATGAATGGTTAATATAACTTCCACTTAAAAATAAATGGTTGAGATTAGATGGTTGAATGTGTACAAATTATAGATTATCCACAAATGACAATCCCAACTCTTCCATTATAATATAAGAGATTTTGGTAAGTGACATTTCTTTCAATTGTTTTCACCGTGTATAAAAAGACAGAGATATACAAAATATTGCGCATTAATTACTCATGAGATTTTTTACTGTCTTTGTCATGAAATATTGAGATTTTTTACTTTCACGAGATGCTGATAATTTTGGAAAAATTCTAAACGATTAAATTTCATTCAATTCTATTTATAAGTTATAATATAAAATAATTATTAATTATAATATCACTAACTACGACGAGGAGGGGGAGAGAGGGGGAGAGAGAGAGAGAGAGAGGAGAAGAAGAAGAAGAAGAAGAAGAAGAAGAAGAGAGAGAGATGATAGTAATGGTAAGAAAAGATAATAGGCAAGGACGGAGCTAAGCCTTCCTGGGGGGGCTAATGTTTTAGAGATTATAAGAGAATAATCATGAGAGAAAATTAGGGTTATGGTTAATATCCCTACTGTTTGAGATATTATACCCTGCTTATCATAATTGGAATATCACAGAGCACTACCTCTACACCAGTATATATGAGATTAAACTGGGTTTAGGGTACTAGGCTTCATGCCAGTCAACCCGGTCCAACAATTAGCATACAACACGTGCAAAACACGTGTTGCCCCCATAGAATATTATACACAATAACATTCTTTTATATTGAGAATATACATATATATCCAACAATCTCCTTTTATATTCTCAATATATTCGGCAATAACATTGTGAATATATTCGACAATGCCATGTTATATCATTGGATCAAAAAATAATATAGTTCATAGATTAAATCAATTATAACTCGAATAGTTCAAATGAGACCAAACCAAAATAATCAAATAGTTCAAAGACCATATCAAAACAGAATAGTTCACAATGACTAAACCAACTAGAGAAACACGTCATAGTTTCAAAATCAGTCAGAGCAAATAAACTTTAAGAACAAAATATGAGTTTTAAGCTCATGAACACAAGAGTCTTAAACTTAACAGAAGTTTTACCAAGCAAGTGACAAATTTATTCTCGCGAGAAATAAACCAAAACTATATCCTTGCAAAGTGCTTTATGTTTACTCCATTTTGAGCAAATTATTATTCTGAAATCTATGTTGACAAATTCAACTCCTCCATCTTTGCTAGCTTTTTAAGAACAAGAATATCAAGAGACATCTCTAAGAATTTTAGCGAATTTCATAAAGTATCTAGTTCCACTAAAGAACTTAGTACAATTCAACGATAGCTTAGCAAAATGTAACGCAAGCATCACAAACAAGTTTCTTTAATAAAATAAAGAACAAGAACTATTATAGTTTCTACACAAGAACTATACTATTTTCATATTGAAATGATAGAATAGTCAAATCAATTATGATTAATTCTGAATCATTAAAATTGGAATGAAACATGAATCCATAAAGGAGATATATCATCAAAATTTGAATGATATAACGACATTCTTAACATCAGAAACACATCGACAAGTTTTCATATTTTCTTTTGGAATAATAAGATGATTCTAAGTAAATTATGAAAATATATAGCATCATCAAAATTGGAATCTATATAATAAAACACAAAGAAAGCTATCAAGTGGCTCTCCTCAATCCCCCAAAAATCAACGGCCTAGATCTAACCTCCCAAAACATATTTTCCCCCCAAAAATTTCCCCCCAAAACTCAAATTCAAATCCCCACCCAAAACAACTCCTATATTTATTTAATTATTATTTTTTTTCTCTCTCTCCCTCCCTATTCAAAAAATAAGAAAATAAAATTTTAAAAAATTTTAAAAAAACTAAAAAAAATTAAAAACTTTAAAAACTTTAAAAATAATTTTTAAAAAAAATTCAAAAAAATCATATAATATGTTTTTTGCTCTATGTTTGCTACTTCAATTAATTTGCTAGACCTCCAAAACTATTTTATATGATCAAACAAGGTGCATCGTTCCGAAGACGTGCCGTAGGCACGTGTCAATGGCGGCAAACCTAGTAAAATTATATATTAACAAAATTTACATAGAACAATTTCTAATTATCTAAAGTATGCCAACTGCCTAAATTGATGCTTAAGTTTGAACTTCTCTATGGTTCCAATTAGATTTCAATTCTCAAAACAACTAGGATGTTAAAATTTTTGACTCAATAGCTTTTAACTCTATTTCCCCCACAGTTTTGATAATTAGATCACTTTCAAGTCTCTTAACATGAGCATTAGCCATATTTTGTCTCAATTGCACTTTATTCATGAGAAAGTTCAACTAGGCCTCTTTTAGCCTTAATATACTCCTCTAACTATTATTGGGTGAGTTATGAGCTACAATGCATTGTAGCTTGATTGTCGACGAACAGAATTAGAGAGTTACTTAAACTTCTTAATTGATGACTAGCAACAAGTTCTTCAATCCACTCAGCCTCTTCCCCTGCAGAGGATAACACATAGAGGTCTGATTTTATGGATGATAGCACAGTGCCTGTTTGACTTTTAATTTCCATAACATTTCTGTTCCTGCTAGTGTAAACACATATCTACTAGTTATCGACTTTCACTAAATTCGGAGCATTATAATGCATCAGATCATTCATTCACTCATGAAGGATGACTAGAGTAGCACAAAGGAAACTCTTGAGTACCTCTCAAGTATCTCATTAGCCTCTTGGGGCTTTCCAATGTGTATTAATAGGACCATAAGTGAATCTGCAGATCATACCTACCTCAAAGGCTATGTCCATTAGTGCAGATCATAGTTGCATCATCATTAGGTGTCAACCTTTATCATAATCATAAGGCGTTACAAAATACACTTTCAGTCACTATATCTCCACTTTTGGAACACATTATTGATTTGATGAGTTAGACTAAGGGTTATCCCTTGCCAACCGGAACTCGCCCTTATACATAATATGATGTTCACAACAGCTAGGTGTTTCATGCTGAATTCTTTGGATAACACATTTTTAACTCCATTTATAATAGAGAGGTTTTTTCCAATCAACAAACATGTCAATAATATACAAATAAATGAGGGCATGTATGTAGCGCCCTGAATTTCCAATATGATATCTCTGAAATACGTGACACAATTTCCAGCATCAACCTCAATTGTAATAGTAAACATAGACAAAAACACAGAGACATTTTTTTTCAACTTTTATTACATTAATTCTTTACAAAGTACAGAGGAAAACAAACATCTTGAATTACAATTTTTTATTTGACAACACATTCTTTTACAATTTACATAAGCCATAACATCATTCTATCTCATGCATCCAAATCCCAAGCTATAGGTACTTACCTATAAAATGTGAGGCTAGAGATAACCCTAACCCCCAAAACTATAGGGGTCAGCCATAACAGTGTGAGTGACATAAAAGAAATGCAACATAAATGAAACATACGACATATAGTCATAAAGAACATGTATCAACAGCATGAATAAAACAAATAAAAAATAACAATAAAATATGAAAACATCAAGTGAAACTAGACTAAGTGTCAAGTGTGGAAAAACAGAAAACAACATGCATAAAACCAAGTCAAGAAAACACCAGTGCTATATGCTGACTCTCTAATACATACTTGTTGGATTCTATGCATCCCACAATACATAGGTCCGGCGTAAGCCCTTATCGTTCTCCACTTTATAGAGTCAAATCCCTCGTTATGCAGCTAATCCTACTACGTGACGGAAACAAGATCCAGAATACTTCGCGAATAGGTATCACAACCCTCGACATGCAAGAATCATGTAAGAATAGCTCAAAAACCGGAGAATCACCTCCCTGCCGTGTACCCCACGAATACCCTCAACGTGCAGATACACCAGGTACATCCCGTGAATAAGCCCGCCGACCCTCAACACCCGAATGCACCTTGCATGCTCCGTGAATAGGCCTGCAGACCCTCGACACGTGAACATGCAAATATCCTCTCGAGACCGAACAACACTCAAGTCCTAGAACACATCCATTGGACCTAAACCCAAGAGCATATACTTACGTTTTCCAAGTTCCATCACATCTCCACGAGTGCCTGTCCTTAAGTTGATTATTGTTAAAACCCAAATTCCCTCTCTTCAGAGTTAGTGTATCCTGCCGGACTTAATTCCACAACAACCCCAAGACCCAACTGGTCAAAATCCACAAAATCTCATCTACCGGTTCACAGGACTCCCACTTGACTCATAGAGATTCACAACTCAACCATCAATACCAAAACTTTCAATAAAACTCACAAATCCATAATCAAAACGATTATATGAAGAAAACTTCTTAAATCAACAAAAATTCAAATCTATATAATGTACTCATAAAATTCCAGAATTCAAATTAAATAGTAATCAATTAAATAACAGAAAACCATATTTTGAAGTTGTAGAATATCACAAAACATCAATTCTTTTGAAAACACACATAACTCACTTAATAAGGTCATAAGAATACAATTTAAATTCTATTATAAATAAAATATAACTCTCTGTAAAATACTGTAATCTGTAGTAAAAAGATCATCTAAAACAGTAGAGTAATAATCCATAATATCGAGGAAATAATCATTTAAAGAAACGAAGAAAATTCAACCAAAACAGTCAACAGAACAATTGAAGGTCGACCGCTCGAACAGAGCAGTCGACTGTCAATTGAAAATTCCCAAAATAAAAGCATGACGGTCGACCGTGACCTGCTAAACAACTGGTTAGGTTTGTGCATGTTTTCAACTGATATTCGATTAAAACTTTGTAGAATCAAAATTTAACTTCCTGAGATGATTAATTATAAATTGTATAATATATAGGAGTTTATAAAACACATCAAATTCACATTAAGATCATAAAAGGGAAAATCTTCACAAATTCTTCAAAACAGTGAAGGCAACTGTGTAGGTGTGTATATGTGTGTGTTTGTATCAGTTAGATCATCAAAATCCATCAATAGGAGTAGTATAATGTTTAAATTCATCTCAGTGTCAAAAACAATCGAAATCCAATCAAGTTTCGTAAGAGCATCAAAATTAATTTCGGTAGTACTCCAATACAGTGAGATATACATTCGTATGTGCATATATGTGTTAAGCATCAGTAAAACTTCAAGAAAACAATATATATAAGTAGCATATTACTCAACTGAGTTCCAGTATCAAATCAACCCCAGTTTAGTCGAAAACTTCACAAGAATCACCAAAGCCAATTTCGGCTACTCATCAAAACAAAGACATATAGTTTGTGTATAGATGTGTATATGTTGGTGTATATATATGTTTAGGCATTAAGGATCAGTGTATAGGAGTGGTGTAAGGTTTGATTTAATCTCAGTATTAAAACAACTCAAGAATCAATTGGAAACATCATAAAAATCAAAAATCCACTTTTGTGGCTGAACACAGTCAGAACCGAATACAACCTCCCTCTTCAACACATCAAATTTGATTTCTTTTGAACCAAAACCCCCTTAAATTTATTTAAACACATACCCCATTACTTACCTCTGTTTATCCATGAATGTACGCAATTATAACATGCAACAATCAAGTTTTATCCATCGAAATATCAAGAACAAAACAACATATGCATACACACAGTAAATTTCATCTTTAATCAATTTTTGTTTACTTTCATGCAATAATATCATACAACTCAACATATATGTTCAAATCAGCAACAATATAATTGGGAACATCCTGCCCATGATTTCTATTAGGTCCTTAAACAATCTCAAGTCATCAAATTAAGGTTTTAATCATCAATAGTGTAGTTTCATGAAAGGATTCATTTTTTAGTTCATCTACTCATCAAAATTCTTTATAGCTTTATACCATTATCTAACATGCTTTTCTAATAGATAAATCATCACATACAACATACTTAGAACAATACAAAACAAACATATGTCACTCACCTTATTGAAGAATCAACCGAAGAAAGATAAAGAGAATAAGAAAACCCTTCATTTCACAAGAAAACCCAGATCCTCGCTTTAAAACTCCAAGAAAATAATAATAAGAAACTCCTTTTGTGTTTTGAAGCAAAGAGACGGCTGCACCCCACCCTTTATAGGCCAGAAATCCAAGTAATTAGGGTTTTGAATAGATTTGTAAAATACATCTTTTAAATATATCTTTACATATATAGATCCTTATACTTAGAAATTAAATAAAACCAACTTAATTGAGATTTTAAAAAACACAACCAGCCTAATATTAGTCGGCACTGTTTTAAAAACCCAGAAAATGAAATTGTACTTTTTGCACTCTAAGTGGCAATTTTGCAAAAAGACCATTTTTTATCAAAACTTGCAAAATAAACCAAATTTATTAAAATAAAAAGTAAAATCTTTACCTATGAGTTGACTAGGCATCATGCCCAGCCCAAAAATCCGAAAAATCTGGAGTTTTCACTCCAAGTGGTAATTTTGCACAAAAGTCTATCTTTTTTGTAATATTTGCAAATAGGTCAAAAAATTATCAGAAAAATCCAGAAAATTCACAAATAATATCTAATAATAATTAATGGGTTTCCCCAAAATAATTTTTGATTTTGAACTTCCCGAGAAAATATTTGCAAGTGTAAAAAGGTAAATTTCAGAAAATATTTATTAAATCACCAAAAATCATTTTAATTTATTTATTAATCTTAAAAGCAATATTTTAAAAATCTAGGGTACTACAAATTATATTTGACTCACCACAGAATTAAAGACATTTATCGGAGCATCTGATTCATATATATATATATATATATATATATATATATATATATATATATATATATATATATATATAATTTCAAACATACAATGATTTTACCAATTTGTAAATCTTGTTCACTAAACATATTAGTGCAAAACATTTCAGTACAAAATTATTCAGTACAAAAATTTTCAACACAAAATATCAAGTACAAAACTTTTAGAACAAAAATTGTTTGAACATCTTTCATGAATAACAAAATTTTCATTAGATCTAAGAGCAAGAAGAATACTTATTGTAGCAATATGACAGACATGTGATTAGACTTCAAACAAATCTTCCTCACTTATCTCAGTCAATCCTTTAGCTGCTAAATTTACATTAAAATTACTACTGAACATTTCAAAACTAAGCTTCTTCTACAAAACCCCACTTACTCACTATAGTTTTAGCCTATTTTGGAAAATCAACTAAATTAAAGTATTATTCTATAACAACAAATTCACTTTATTATCTACTAAAGACTCTTCTTGGCTCATCTGCCATTGAAATTTTAAGCGTCAGAAAGGCTGGTTCTTAATTCTAACTGTGAATTATTGACCGTGTCTGTAAGACTAGATTATTTGATACATTTATCTTTGATGAACACATCCTCAAAGAACTCTGCAAGTCTAGACCCTTCTAACACAAATTAGATAGATCCAACATCTGTCCATAGAACTACTTTCTGCACTTTCTAAGCACACACAGATATTTGTTATAGGTCATAATTTAGGCTTTCTAGGGTCATGTACTCTAACAGATGTACCGCACCATATGTTTTCAATTTTAACAAAATTATTTGTATTTCTATCCCATAGTCTACAAGGTGTCAATAATTTAGAGTGTAGTACAACATTAGGAAAACAATACAACATCACCCATCATTACACAAAATCAAATAACAATCAATAATATAGAATTCAACAATTCACTAAGTGTTTGATTCTAACTTTATTAATATCGTTTGACAATGGTAAATAGAGTGCACTAGAGATTATGCCAGATGCAAACTTCTCTAAAATTATTAAAACATATTCACCACCTCTATCAAATCTGAAACTTATGATCTTAGCATTTAACTAGATTTTTAATTCATTAAAATAACAAGTGATTCATCCTCCATATATATGACAACATTCAATAATCATCTCCAAGAGTAACTAAATACTTCTGACTAGTCATTATCTCATCTAGCCACAAAGCTACTAAGATCACAAATATCCGAATGTATTAACTCAAGAAATTATGTACACCTAGAGACCATACTAAATGGTTTTCTAGTGATCATAATCTGAGTACAAATTTCACAGTTGTCATATTTACTGAGGTGTCATTTGACAAAGCATGATTTTTAACAAGAATAAACAATTTAACATTTAGTTCACATGTCCTAGCCTATTATGTCGTATTCAAGGACTACATGAATTAGAACTACTATTATCAGTTGCTTCGTTTGTTAGACTCAACCTACACATGCCATTAACTATGATTTGCACATTATATATTTAATAACAATATGAGTTAATACAGAATTACTTTACCACATTTCACAAAACTATTTGCTCTCTCTTGTGGTTCTAACAATGTCCATATGTTCAAACACATTGAGTGAAGACTTCATTTCTTTATTCGTTCTTCATCATCTTCGAAATGCTAAACGAGATAATGACTAACATGTTATAATTCAACTTTGCACACACAGTACAATGAACGAGAAAGAAAAAATCGTAACCAATGGAGTCATATCCTACACTAAAAGATGTTATCTCCTAAGTTACAAACATTTGTTATATAGCTTATACAACAATTTTATTAGAGAAGCAAACATACAGTCTCACACAAACTACAAACGATGGATTTACCCAATATGTCCATACACATAGTATGACAAAGCACACTAAACAATTTCAAACATGCTAGTTTCAAAATGAGAATAATTATGATCTAAAATTCCAAATTATGTGATCAAACGCACAAAACGTTAACACATTTATCTCTTGAAAATATTGAAAATGATTAGAGTAGATCATACTGATACTTTAAGTTAGAAGCGTTTTCCAAATTCGATGGAGAAGCATGCGTAGTGCAAACTTATTCTACCTGACGCAAATCCATCATCTCCAATACACACAATTTGTAAGTAACTTTGAAGTTCCTACATTCATCAAATTGTTAATATTAGCCAATTAAACAAATTATTAGCACTATTTAATTCTAATAATAATTTTATTGGAGATACAATTTTATAGTCAAAACTATTGAGTCAAAACTTGTAATTTAACTTATCAAAGTAAATATTTGACCCTTAGCAGCCAAGACAGTTATTTAAATAATGGTTAACACGGTTTTAAACTTTAGCACTTAACAATAAGAAATAACACTTAGCAATAAGAAATAATTAACATATATATGCAGGTAAAGAACTTATCTTTAATTTAGATCGTATCCAGTCCAATCATACTTGGATATAGTCCAAACAACAATCTCACTGCCCGCAGCATCTCCAGCAATTACATCCACATCTTAAAGTTGAAAAGTACCCAGATTTTATGATGCAAGAGTGTATTGATTTCGGGTCGGTTCAGGTGAGGGTTTAGATCCAAAAAATAAAACCACACACAGACATTGGCTGCGGGAGCAAGCACACAACAAGAAACCAACCGCCGATCGAAATGTCAAACAACAAACATTCGATCCAACAAGAAAAGGCAAAAGCACAATCAGGAGTGATCGGATCTGGATCTGATGTGCTGATTCGAACACCAAACATCAAGTCAATAGCCAATGGAAAACTTTCAATTGGATCGGTTTGGATCTTGTCTAATAGTCTAAACACCAAACACCAATTTCTACCCAATGGAAAAATTCAGATCAGATCTGGATTGGGTCTTCTCTGATTCGATCTCATATGAGGATCCATGGAGAAAAAAGGTGGAGAAAGAGGCAGCAGCGACCTGCGGCTAGGGACGACGACGGTGGCGGCTGCGACGGTGGCGATTGACAGCGACGGTTCCGACGAGATCAGTCCAAAGGAGGTTGAACTCGTGGTGGCTGCTGGTGGTGGGATGCGCTGCCGGCTTGCGACGACACCGATGATGGTGGTGGCGGTGGCTGCTATTAAAGATGGCGATGTTTTCCGACGAGATCAGTCCAAAGATCTCCCTTAATCTCAAAAAATTAATAATATCTCAAGATTGTTAGAGATTATGAAAGAATAATCATGAGAGAAAATTAGGGTTAGGGTTAATATCCTTACTGTTTGAGATAATATACCCTGCTTATCATAATTGGAATATCATAGAGCACTACCTCTAGACCAGTATATATGGGATGAAACTGTGTTTAGGGTACTGGGCTTCATGCCAGTCAACCCGGTCCAACAATTAGCATACAACACATGCAAAGCACGTGTTGCCCCATAGAATATTATACATAATAATATTCTATTATACACCCCCCCCCCCATTTTCTCAAAACCCTTATATTTTCTAAAATTTACTCTTTTAGCCATCCCTAAAATTTATATAATACCTTTATATATATATTTTACCCATAGCCCCCCCCTCCCACCCCTACCCCACAAACAAAAATATTCTAGCTTCGTTCCTGACAATATGGTATGAACGGAAGAAGAGAGCAAATATCTGCTATGAAGTAAATGATTATACATAACTAAAAAAAATATAAATGAGTAAATGTATATGAATTTATTCATAGTTGAAGGTGGTAATGGCTTTTTTTAATACAAATTTAAGACGGTAACAACCATCAGACATTCATTCATATAAAGCAAAACAACCTTCCTCTCCGTCAAATGAGCATGAGGTTGATTAAGCTAAAAGAAGGTGCACTACAAAATATCGATATGTTACAAGCCATAAAACTAGGAAAAGCCAAGCACAAACTATAAATATTAACAACTAAAAATCAGCAACATACAAGAGCAAACATACACCCAACGAAGACACTAGTACGCCGCTGAACAGCCAAATGAAGAGAAGATCCCCCACATAGCTTGCCTCACCCAAACTGAGAGTCACTTTTCCAAGCAGCAAGATCATATAGTATGAAGAACAGCCACAAACGAAAAATTGTGTTGAAATGTAGAAAGTACTAATATGTATATTCTGTTTCCTTATCTATAGGAAACAGATTTCCCAAATCTCTCACCCCTCAATCTTCTCTCAATCTCCTTTCATTTCCTCCAAGAATGTAATCCTTATATATAGATGTATACAGTAAAGAATAAAAAATAAGAATAATAATTATTTTTCCCCCAAATCTGTTTTCAACATGGTATCAGAGCCTCACAAGATTTAGGCTAGTTGAAGAAGAAGAAGAGACGGAGGTGATAGGACCTAAAGCTTTCATCCCGACCCGATCCCGACCGAACTCATCTCCAACCCCGATCAACCCAGATCCGATCCCGATCCCCGACATCCCCGACTTCATCTTCAACACCGATCAACTACAACTCCTTCCCTGATCTTCTCCGGCAAGCCCCGACTCCCGTCGACCGCCCAGACCTCGTCGCCACCCCTGTCAGTGCCGCCAGCACACCCCGAACCCCTGCACCTCCTCCATCTTCCCCGATCTTCTCCGATCTGAGTCACCTTCTTCCCCGATCTTCTCTGATCTGGGTCACCTTCTTCCCCGATCTTCTCCGGCGAGCCCCGACTCCCGTCGACCACCCAGACCTCGTCGCCACCCCTGTCGGCACCGCCAGCACACCCCGAACCCCTGCACCTTCTCCTCTTCTGCCCTCCTCGACATTTACAGCCAGAACCCCAAATCCCGATCCTCCCCTCCCTGTTCCGTCCCCTGTCGGTGCCCTCTGGTCGCCTGCTAAACATCGATCTTGCCCTCTGTTGATCTTGCTGTGGGTGCTCGCTATTGCTGCTGACTCTTTGCTTGCTTGCTATCCCTGTTGTCTCTTTTTGTGCACGTATTATACACGTGCTATGTTGGCCCTGTGTTGATTCTCTCTTGCTGCTGTTGATGTGTCTCCAGTGCCATTTATTGTGTTACTAGTTGCGGTTCTTGGCCAGGTTGTGTCATTTGCTGTTGGTTTATGAAGATCAGATCCGTTGTTTTTTCTTGTGCTGCTACCATGGGACAAACTGATGGAGCTGAGAAGAGTATTGGACTCGCCTCTACATTAGTCACAGATGTAGGTAATGATGGTAAGGTATTTAATATTTCTGCTTCTATTATGAATAATGCATGGATAATTGTTTGGGTGCTACCGACCATATGACTTTTGATTCTAGACAAGTTCAACATTTTCAACCATCTACCAAATCAACTGTGTCCACTACTAATGGTGTTCCTGTCGCTGTTACTAGCGAGAGTACCATACATCTCACAAACAACCTAACCTTAGATACTGCCCTAGTTGTGCCATCCTTGAATTTTAACCTATTATCTGTTGCTCAAATAACTACTGTCTTACATTGTATTGTAGTCTTTTGGCCTTCACATTGTGTGTTTAAGGATATTCGGACTCGCAGGACGATTGATTATGGGGTTAGACACGGTAAGCTCTATTACCTTGATTTAGAATATGAAAGTTCAAGCAAGTTGACTCAAGCTCTAAGTGTGAAAGGATCCAAAGATGAGAAGAAGAAATCAGATATATGGCTATGGCATCGACATCTGGGGCATGCTTCTTTTGGTTATTTGAAGAAATTATTTCCAGGTTTATTTTTAAAGTTAGATATATCTGCCTTTTGGTGTGATGTGTGTGAACTCGCAAAAGGTCATCGTGTCTCTTTTCCTCCAAGTCCAAGTAGAAGCTCCCTTCCATTTATGATTATTCATTCTGATGTTTGGGGTCCATCCAAACCCATTACATTTGGAGGAGCCAAATAGTTTGTGACCTTTATTAATGACTGTACCCGTATGACCTGGATTTGTTTGATGAAATCGAAAAGTGAAGTTAATGGCTTGTTTCAGAAATTTCACAAGCATGTTATGATTTAGTATAAATCACAGATTCAAATTCTTAGGAGTGATAATGGCGGAGAGTACCTGAGTTCAAATCTGCAACAATATTTGGTGGAACACAGAATTGTTCACCAGACTATATGCTCATATACACCTCAACAGAATGGGGTTGCAGAAAGAAAAAATAGACACTTGCTCGAAGTGGTCCGTACTTCTCTTATCCATGGAAATATGCCAATCATTCATTAGGGAGAAGCCCTTGCTTCTGCTGCATACTTAATCAACCGAGTTCCCTTTAATATCCTGAACTTTCTCACACCATTTCAAGCATTAACTGAAGCTGTGAATGTACCAAAAATCGTCAACTTGCCACATCATGTATTTGGGTGTGTTCCATTTGTTCATCTTCATCAACATGAATGCAATAAGTTAACTCCTCGAGCTGTCGGCTGTGTTTTCGTGGGATATGCACAGAATTAGAAAGGGTATCATGCTATCACCCGCCAACTCAAAAGATTTTTATGACTATGGATGTTGTGTTCCATAAAGATGAGATATATTTTTCTTCTGAGATTGAACTTCAGGGAGAGTACCGAAGTGAAGTTCAAACTCTTTTCTATGATGAAGTGATTACTATTCAGACTGAATAATCAGATATAAGGGGAGAAAATCAGGATGTAAGTAGTGACGATCACTCGAATGAAGACTTGGTTGAGGTAGAAAATTTCCACGAAGAACTGCAGTCAGTGCCGAACCTTCATGAAGATGAGCCCTCTCCACCACCAGCACCATCTAAACCATCTCTACCACCAGCACCATCTGAACCATCACCACCACCAGTACCATCAGATCTATCTCTACCCTTAGCAGAACCCCAAAACCAATTGTCATCGCTGTCCGAAGCTCCAAGAAGAGAACTCCCAAATCGTACTACTAGAGGTATCCCAAAACCCACTTATGAGCCTAATACCACTAGTAAAGTCAAGTATCCCATAAGTCATTATGTATCCACTCACCGATTGTCTGAATCAAATAAATCATTTGTGAATTAGTTATCTGTTGTATCTATTTCTAATAGTGTGCAGGAAGCCTTAGCCAATCCATGGTGGAAAGCAGCTATGGATGAGGAAATGAGGTCCTTAAAGAAGAATGAGACTTAGGAGATAGTCGACTGCCATCAGGAAAGAAGCCGGTAGGATGCAGATGGATTTATACAGTGAAATATAAGTCGGATGGTTCGATAGAGCGGTACAAACTTATGGAATTGATTATGACGAAATATTTGCACCTGTGGCAAAGTTCAACACTGTTCGAGTTCTACAGTCACTTGCTGCAAATCTTGACTGGTCGTTAGAGCAATTTGATGTGAAGAATGTATTTCTGCATGGGGAATTGACAGAAGAGGTTTATATGGATCTACCGTTAGGATCAAATAGACCAGTCCCACACAGTAATAAAGTGTGTCGGTTGAGGAAGGCGCTATATGGTCTCAAACAATCGCCAAGAGCTTGGTTTGGGAGGTTTACAAAATTAATGATGACATTCAGATATTGTCAGAGTAATTCAGATCATACCCTATTCCTGAAAAGGAAAGAAGGTAAGATTACTACTCTCATTATATATGTGGATGACATGATAGTAACCGGGAATGATCCTGAGGAGAGAATGGCATTAAAGAGCTACTTGTCACAAGAGTTCGAAATGAAGGGTCTTGGCTCTTTGAGATATTTGCTTGGTATTGAAGTTTCTCGCTCAAGAAATGGTATCTTTCTGTCACAAAGAAAGTATTCTATCAATTTATTGAAGGAAACTGGAATGTCTGCTTGTCCTCCAATTGGTACACCGTTAGAAGAAGGACTGAAACTTTGCAACGAATCTGATCATGTGCTTTGTGATAAGGAAAGATATCAGAGATTGGTTGGACGACTGATGTATCTTGCTCATACATGGCTAGATTTATCATATGCTTTAAGTATGGTAAGTCAGTTTATGCATGCACCTCAGGAACACCACATGGATACAGTGATGAGAATTCTGAGATATATTAAGTCTGCTCCAGGAAAGGGGGTCCTATTTGCGAAACATGGTCACTTGAAGGTTAAGGCATATACCGATGCTGAATGGGCAGGATCTATAATTGATAGGTGCTCCACTTCAGGATATTTCACATTTGTTGGAGGAAATCTAGTTACATGGAGGAGTAAGAAGCAAAATTTTGTTGCACGCTCTAGTGCAGAGGCTGAGTATCGCGGAGTAGCTCTATGTATAGTGGAAGCTTTATGGCTGAAACTCTTGTTGCAGGACTTAGGCTGTGGTCCGAATGAACCTATGAAGGTGTATTGTGACAGTCAAGCAACATGTGATATTGCCGCCAATCCAGTTCAACATGATAGGACGAAACATGTAGAGGTGGATAGATTCTTCATCAAGGAGAAATTGGATGAGAAAGTCATGGAGATATCTAAAGTGAAGTCAGAAGATCAGCTCGTAGATATCTTGACCAAGGCAGTTTCGAGTCGGCTCTTCTTGAAATTTGTTGACAAGTTGGGCATGATTAATATCTATGCACCAACTTGAGGGTGAGTGTTGAAATGTAGTAAGTACTAATATGTATATTCTGTTTCCTTATCTATAGGAAATAGATTTCTCAAATCTCTCACCCCTCATTCTTCTCCCAATCTCCTTTCTTCTCCTCCAAGAATGTAATCCTTATATATAGATGTATATAATAAAGAATGAAAAAAAAAATAATTATTATTTTTTCCCAAAATCTGTTTTCAACAAATTGAACAAGCTCAATTTTAAGGGGAAAATTGCAGCAACCAAATTAAGCAATGTCGGGTAGTAGATAGTCCAAGATGAAGTAGAAATGAAACAACATCATCCATAACAAATACAATCAATAGATTAGTGAGGCAGTAATTGTTAGGAATTGTGGCCTCAAATACACGTAGGCATGGAGTACTTGAAGTTAGAGAAGAAGAGGAGGAGACAAAGAAGTAAGAGAAGACAAGCAGCTAGTAGAAGAATGCAGCCTGGAGGGTTGCGGTCGACCGACCTGGGGGTGCGGTCGACCGACCCTAGGCTGAGAGTTCTTCGAGTTTACAAGTCCAACAGATGAGGGGATGGTCGACCGACCTAGGGGGTGCAGTGACCGATCAGCTCTCTGGGTTGGTTCTACACATTGCAGTCAACCGTCACTAGGGGTGCGGTCGACCGACATCGACAGCTGATTGTTTTTGGGTTTACGAGTTTAAAGGACCAATTGCTATATTTGTGTTTATCTTTTAGGATTTACTTGGGGCTATATATATGGCCATAAACTCTAGGGTTTAGTCATCTGAATAGATCTGATCATTGTTCAACTTTAAGAGAGATTGTGCCGAGTGTTTCAAAGGTGAGAGAGAGAGATTGAGAGTTGTAATCTCTTTTGTAATCTTTGTATTTCTTTGAGAATAAGAAGTATTGGTTATCTTTGCATATTGGTTGTGTTCTTGTGAGATCCATATATTGTGGTGGCTTCTTCTTGGTTCATCTAAGTCTTGGGAGTTTCTATTGCATGTGGTGTACTTCTGCTATTAACACTACGAGTTGGGAGTAGATTTCTCCGACAAGTGGTTTCAGAGAAGTTGGTTCGAGATGGCCGATAACAAGATGAAGATCGAGAGTGAAAGATTCAGATGATAGAGTATCTTCGTCAGAAGGATCTTGATGGTCTGTTGTTTGATGAGAAGCCAGAAGGTGTAGAAAAGGATGCGAAGGTCTTGGCGGATTGGAATCGTTTGGATCAGAAGGCGCTGGGACAGATTCAGTTGGGGCTGAGTAGGAAGGCATTATTTCATATCTCGAAGGCAAAGACCACAAAGGAGGCCATGGAGATTCTCACGGATATGTATAAGAAACCGTCGGCATCTAATCAAATTCTTCATCTGAAGAAATTGGTTAATATGAAATTGAAGGAAGAAGGTTCAGTAGCAGAGCATGTGAACAATTACTGTATGGTTTACAACCAGATGGAAGCTGCAGGTGTGATGTTTTCAGAGAGGGGACAGTCATTGTTACTTTTATCTAATTTACCCGATAGTTATGCTACGGTGGAACAGACTATTACAGGCACTATGACAGATTCGACGACTCTACAGGATGTGGTGAGTAGCATTCTGAACGAGGAGGTGAGAAGGGCGAGAAACGGGGGATATCCATCATCATCTTCTAGAGATTCTGCCATGTACGTTGAGAAGAGGCATGGGAGATCTAAGTGCAGTAGAAGAAGAAAGGATCAGAGTAGTTCATCTGAGAGTGGGTCTGATGACAGCGATGGGGGACATGAGCCTGAGTGCTGGTACTGTCACAAGAAGGGAGCTTTTTTTGAATGCACTCCAAGGAGAGAGATATTTGATGACTACGATGAGGGTTCTTTTGGAGATGTGACGTGGGGAATGGTCACTGGTGTCCTGTACATGGGGTTGGTACTGTTCGCATGAACACCATTGATGATCAAAGTGTTGTCTTGCGGGAGCCAAGGCATGTTCCAGACTTGAAAGAAAATCTTATCTCAATTGGAAGGCTAGACAAAGAGGGGTTGTTTACTACAGTTGGTAGTGGAGAGTGGTATGTAGTTGCAGGTTCAAGGGTGATTGCAAAAGAGAATCGTGAGGGAACGCTGTATTTGCTTAGAGATGTGAGGGGCATTTCTCCTGTAGTTGACTCTCAGCCGGAATCGAGTAGTAGGTTGTGTGGGGTGCAACTGAGTTCTTTCAGTTGTGCAGGAGAGGTTACTAATTTAGTGGGAGCTGCTGACCATGAAAGTGATCCTAGAGGGCAAGACGTTGCTGCGGTGAGGGTACTTTGCGAATTGGCAGTTGAAGCTTCAAGTCGCTCTTGTGTGATAGAGAGCACTGGTATCGATATGCGGGGTGATGTCGATGAGGGTAACCGAATTAGGATTGTTGGGGTTGAATAGTCTGTGGAGTTTGTGGAGGTGTTGTCCACGGAGGTTTCTAGTGCAGAGAGTGCATTGAGAGGCTTTGAACCATGTCCGGTGTTGATGGAAATATTGCAAGTTGGGGAGTCTCATAACACGGAATCCGACACGGAAGATTATTTCTCCGGTATTTGTGTTCTATGCGATTGGTGGAGCACATCCTTCATGAGGCGATGAGGGGTGGTTGGTGCACTCCACGTGGTGGAGTGGCAGAGGTGCTCTTCATGAGATTGGGGAGTACTTGGGCCTTCTATGAAAGTGAGAGATGGCAGAGATAATGCGAGGAAAGATTGTAATAACTTTGAAGCGTGGTGTATTTGGTCCAAGTAGGAGATTGTTAGGAATTGTGGCCTCAAAAACACGTAGGCATAGGGTACTTGAAGTTAGAGAAGAAGAGGAGGAGACAAAGAATCAAGAGAAGACAAGCAGCGAGTAGAAGAATGCAGCCTAGAGGGTTGCGGTCGACCGACCCTAGGCTGAGTGTAGCGCCCCAAATTTTTAATAAGATATCTTAGAAAATACGTGGCACATTCCCAGTGATCCACTTCAATACAATATTAAACATAACCAACACCACTAAAATTTTTCAACTTTTATTACAACAAATCTTTTTCAAATCACAGCGGAATTCATACAAACTCAACTCATAATTTCTTTATTTACAATACAAATTTGTCTCGACACTGCTATTACAAATTTACACAAATCCCTTATGAGTCAAATATATCTCAAAACCAACTTAAGCATTCCATCTCCAACTCTAAGCATTAACCTGCAACATGTGAGGCTAGAGAGAATCCCTAACCCCCAAACTAAAGGGGTCAGCCATAAATGGTGTGAGTGACAACTACAAACAACATAAATAATACTTAAGCATGGATTCATGAGTAACATATAGTGAACCAAAGTACATAAAATATGAGATAGCAAGAAACGTAACAACCAGTGATACCAACCAAGTGTTAAGTGTAGAAAACCGAAAATCCATATGCATAAAACCAAGTCAAGAAAACACACAAATTCTATATGTGGACTCTCTAATGCATACTTGTCGAAGTTTATGCATCCCATTCTACATAGGTTCGGGGCAAGCCCTTAACGTCTTCACTTCATAGGGCTCAATCCCCCGCTATGCAACTAATCCTATCACGATGACTACTACGAGATAAAGGTAAACTGTGAGAATTAGCCCATGCTTGATAATTCCGGAGATGGATCCCACATCTCAGGCATTTCACCTGGATAATTCCGGAGACCATCCCACATCTAAACATAGACACATCACCACATGAATACCACATGTGCGTCGCCTCGACTTTGATAATTCCGGCCACATCTCAAGCAAACCACTTGGATAATTCCGGAGATAGATCCCACATCTCAGGTAATTTACCTGGATAATTCCGGAGATCATCCCACATCTCAAGGAAGTTACTTGGATAATTCCGGAGATTAAATCCCACATCTAAAGCCATACTGAGGTGCATAACCCATGTTCCCGTTCATCATATCACCACTAGTGTCTGTCCTTATTATTTTGGGTTATTTAATTACTCAACAAATCTCCTAGAGTGGTGTACCCTACCAGCCTAAAGATCAAAACTGAATAACTGAAATGCCTCAAAGGGCCTCAACAAAAATAACTCAACACCGGTATACTAGGGTCACTCACCTCTAGAGACTCAAACTCAAAAGTCTAAACCAAAGTTCCACTAAACGGAAGTGGCTCAACTGAATGTCTTAAGTCAAATACTGAACTGAATGTCTCAAAATCAAAAGCTTTAACTGAAAACAAGGTATAGGCTGAATTATCTGAGAACTAAACACTCAAGTAACACTCAAGGTACAAAATTCCATCAGTACCAGTCGACTTATACTTAGTAAGTCGATTGCCCAGAAAACGAATTTCCAAAATTTTACAAATTAAACTAAGTCATATAACAGTCGACTTAAGAGAAGGTCAGTCGACTTACCCGAGGTAATTTCCAATAATCTTCTCAAAAATATTCTAAGTATACAAGTCGACTTAAAGGAATCATAGGTCGACTGTCCAGAAGGACTAATAATTTTTCAAAATAATTTCCTCAGCGAACCAGTCGACTGCCTATGAGCTAGGTCGACTGTCCAGAACGACTATTTCAAAGATTCTAAAAAAATACAGTGTCAGACTCGTACCAGTCGACTGCACGGTAGGCCAGTCGACTGTCGGCCTACAGATTTCAAAATTTAGGTCTGATTAAAATATTCAAAACTGAGGTTTTCTATCGATTCATTGTTCAAGAAAAATAGTTCGTATACAGGCCAAATGATCTTCAATAAGGATATATTACTCAAAGCCTCAAGTATGTCAAAACCCAAGTTCTCATGTTCTAGATCACTAATTTCTTTCATTAGGGTTTCTCAAGACTGAATTCTTCCTCAACACTAAATCGAATCTGATTTACAATATATATATAAGATCCAGGTGTTCCTCATCCGATCAAAATCATACTCAAATCTTATTAGTATGGTGGTATGAACAAGATATACTAATCATTCTTAGATTTCTCAACATGGTGTAAACAACAATCCTTTATTCATATGAATCACACCATAGTACAACATCCATATCGTTCACAACATCAAATCTAGCATCATTACCACTCGCATACATAGATCAACAACAAGATAAATTTATGTCATTCACAAACAAAGCAAAACTCACAAAGTCATTCACAAAATCAAAACAAAACAAAACCAAGTCACTCACCTTTTAAATTGAGAAAAGTTCACGAAAAGTTCTTCCTTCTTGCTAGACCCAAAATCGCCTTTCTCCACCAAAATGAATCTCCACAAAATTCTGTATATTCTCATAATGACGGCTGGGAAAAATTCTCTTAAATATCCGAGATTGAATATTAGGGTTTTACCCACACTTTTGCAAAACAATCTTTTTCCCAAAATACAATTTATATATATAGTTCTATCTTTGGAAATTTCATCAAAACTCATTTAAATTTGGATTTAAAAGAAAATATACATCCCAAATCTCAATCAATACTATTCAAAACGTCCAGAATGTACATTTTGCACTTTAACCCCTAAAAATGTCGAATTTGCAAAAAGGTCATTCTTTTCTCAAAAATTGCAAATAGTTCCAATTAATTTTAGAAAAATCTGGAAAAATACTAAATAATTCCCAAATATTAAATGATGATTTTTCATGAAGAAAATTTAACTTTCAAACTTCCAAAAAGTCATTTGCACGTGTTTTGCACGGGTAAAAAGATAAATCTTTTTAGATAACATTAATTAAATCTCCAAAAATCAATTTAAATACATTTTCAAATATAAAAATAATATTTGAAAATACGGGGTTCTACATCACTCCCTCCTTAGAAGAGTTCTGTCCTCAGAACTACTAATGAGTCCAAACATCATACCAACAAAGAAATCAACATCTCATAAATGGGAACATAGTTCAAACAGTTACATATGACAATTCAATCAAAATAGAAGAAATGTAACTCAAATCAAAGTACTATCATTCAAAGAATTACAATCACATAACAGAAATACACTCATGCAAAAAGTTCAGGAAAGTCCTTCTGCATGCGGTCCTCAGGCTCCCAAGTAGCCTCCTCGAACTGCTGATTCCTCCACAACATTTTGACCATAGGTATCACCTTGCTCCTAAGAACTTTCTCTCTACGGTCAACGATCTCAACAGGCCGTTCCTTGTAACTCAAGTTCACCTGTAATCATTCAGGAATCTCTACCAACTGATGATTTTGATCTGGCACATACTTCCTCAACAATGACACATGAAATACATCATGCACCTGTGCCAACTCCTCTGGAAGCTTCAATTTATATGCTGTCTTGCCAATCCGCTCCATGATCCTGTATGGACCAATGTACCTTGGCGCCAACTTGCCTCCCTTACCAAACCTGATTACTCCTTTGGTCAGAGAAACCGTGAGAAAAACTGCATCCCCAACCTCAAACTCCAAGTCTCTTCGTTGAGTATCAGCATAACTCTTCTGCCGACTCTGAGCCTCAACCAACCTCTTACGAATCAGCTCAATCTGTTCTGATGTCTGCTGCACGATCTCAGGACCATACATCTGCCTCTCGCCAACCTCATACCAACAAACAGGTGTCCTGCACCTCCGCCCATACAAAGTCTCATACGGTGCCATCCCAATACTCGCATGGTAACTGTTGTTATAAGCAAACTCAACCAATGCCAAGTATCTCTCCCAACTACCACCGAAATCCATAACACAAGCCCTCAACATTTCTTCCAACACTCAATTCACCCTCTCAGTCTGACCATCAGTCTGTGGATGAAAAGCTGTACTGAAATTAGTTCTGGTGCCTAAAGCTGCTTGTAGGCTCTTCCAAAACCTTGAAGTGAACCTTGCATCTCTGTCGGAAACGACCGACACAGGAACTCCATGAAGTCTCACGATTTCACCAATGTACAACTCAGCCAATTTCTCCATCGACCAAGTAATCTTCATGGCTAGAAAGTGAGCCGACTTAGTCAAACGGTCCACAATAACCCAAATCGAGTCATTGCCCTTCGAACCTGTCGGCAAACCCGTGATGAAATCCATACTGATATTCTCCCACTTCCACTCCGGAATGGGTAATGGCTGTAACAAACCTCCAGGTCTCTGATTTTCTGCTTTGATCTGTTGACAAGTCAGACACCTTGCCACAAAATCTGCTACATCCCGCTTCATACCAGACCAATGCTGTTTGATGTCCCTGTACATCTTCGTGCCTCCTGGATGAACTGACAATAATGTACTGTGTGCTTCCTGTAAGATACTTTCTCTCAAATCTGCATTATTCGGAACACACAACCTCTCACCCAACCAAAGAACTCCATCTTGGACACGAAACTTTGATAGCTTGCCTTCTGAAACCTGTTGCAACATCTTCTGAATCTCTGAGTCTGATCTCTGACCTTCCACAATCCTCTCTCTCAAGGATGGCTGCAGCCTCAACTGAGTCAAAGATGCCCCTAAACCTTGCAGTACCACCTCGATACCTGCCTGATCGATCTCTACTGCCAACTCACTGCAAGTAGTGATCAAACTTGATAAACTACTCTTCCTGCTAAGTCCATCAGCCACCACATTCGCTTTGCCCATCAATTGCAAGTACCCATCATCCTGCATGGAAGAGAAAAAGAGAAAACAAGTACCCATCAATTGCAAGTTACGGGCCGCTTGTAATGCAGGATACAAGTACATGGGGAAAACTAAACAACAGCATGGAATAGGCATGATATCAAGTATAAGAACTAGCATGGTGAGGTGAACAAGTACAAGTGGTATGTATCAAGTGTCAAGTGAACAAATATCATATAAACAAGTATCAAGTATCACGAATCAAGTAACACGAAATCAAGTAACAAGTAACAAGTATTAAGTATTCAAGTACAAGTGTTAAGTATTATGTTCAAGCATCAAGTCTCATGTATCATGTAATCAAGTATCAAGTAAGCATGTATCATGTTCAAGTGTCATATATTAAGTCTCATGTTCAAGTGTTGTATTATTACTATCTAGGTAGCACTTCATGCAGCCCACCTTATATGGTTGCTACAACAAACAGTTTCGCTTTAGATTTCATAGTGGACCATAGAGGGCAGTGTACTCAGGAACAAGTATCAAGTAACCAAGTATCAAGCACGAGTCACGTAATCATGAACATGTGGCAGCAAGTCGTATCAAGTACGATTCACGTAATCATGAACACGTGGCAACAAGTAGTATCAAGCACGAGTCACGTAATGTGAACATATGGCAACAAGTAGTATCAAGCACGAGTCACGTAATCGTGAACACGTGGCAACAAGTAATATCAAGCATGGATCATGTAATCATGAAAAATGGTATCAAGTAATATCAAGCATGATTCATGTAATCATGAAACATAGCAACAAGTAATGGAAAATACGGGCCTCCTTATGAGTACACGTTTCTGAATTATCGACTATTTGATCTTTCCCTTAAACCTCAGCTTGGTTATTTATTATTTTTAATTAAACAGGCATATACGTGTGTAAAACATATCAAGAATAACATGGTATGATCATGTAAAAAATTCAAATTGCAAGATAAATATGTACGGGTGAAAGATAACACACAAAAGGATAAAATAACCAAATTCCTAGTTCAGGGCAGCAAGACCATACTGCAGTAAAACTGAAATATCCGATGTTACAAACATGAAAATCTGAATCCGTCTAAAGGTCTAAAAAATAGACTCCCAACCAAATCCAGCGAATATAAATAAGTAATATAGTACTTCACAACAACATAACTCAAAACTGATTTGAATCCAGAAAATAGGTTCAGCCAGAATTCAGGAAAATGAATTCTCAGTCAGGACAACAGCATCAAAACACCTCAAATAAATCTAGGAAAAATCTGGGGTATGTTCAGTATATTTTGATATATGTTCAGTATCAAAATATAAAGTTTCATAATTTTCTAGTAAAATTAGTTTAGCAAAAAAAATCAGAAAACATCAAGAAACGATAGTTTGACAAATCTGGAATTCCCAACACCGTTGTACGAAAACTGTGATATCTCACCAACCGTGAAACAAAATCCAAATCCGCCAAAGGGAGATGAAAATAGACACAATAATCTAACTTTCATATCTCATAATTATTTTTCATACAGGAAACAGAATCAGGGTGAAAATATGATTCTTTACAGAACAACAAGTACAGTCTTTATAAACAAGCATGAAACGGCATATAAAACTCATCAGTAAAATCCTCCAAAATTCTGGGTAATCCCTAAATAAGTATAGAAAAACTGACCAAAGTTCTAGATCAAAATAATATGTATAGCACAAGTATCAAAATAATTTAGTCATCAAATTCACCAAGAAACGAAATCTGGAAAAGATCTACATCTCTGCAGTAAAACAGTCATATCTCACACATACGAAAAAGAAATTGAGCAAGGTCAAAGGGTTTGGAAAGAAGACGAATTTCTCTACAAATCATGTTTTATACTGAAATTAAGATTCTGAACTTAATATGGTCTAAATTACTGATCAAGAAAGATCATCGACAAAACACAGAATTTCCTCAAAAATCAATATCAACATAGATTCAACGAAACTTGATTCAAACACAACCAAACATGAAATCGAGTCTACCAAGTGTCCAAACATCATGAAATAGGGTAATTAACATATCTAAAACAAGTCTATCACATGGTTCTCCACAAATACCCAAATTCTCACAAAAAGTCTCACATATATGATCAAATCAAGAAAGGGCAAAACCTAAGTTATTTCATGTCAATATTATGTCGTGAGGCAACTATGTTCAAATCACTATAGAGATAATATCAACAAGGGGTTTCACACATAAATTGTCTCTAGAACCCAACTACACTACAAACGGTATTTTTAACTTGTATCATATAAAGAAATTTGAGTACAAGTTACTTACCTGAACCGAAGACGAAAAACAATGAAACCCAAGAATAACGGGAACGGATTCCCGAGGCACGAACACGATCTAACGAAAACGAACCATGAACCGCGATCACGAACAAGAACTAAACCACGGACCAAACATGTGCACTCACGAGCACTTGCGCCACACCAAAACTCGACGGAACACACACACGCACACCAAGAGAACCAGCGGGGAATGGCACGGGCAACGGCAAGGATTGTGGCAATGCTGCCTTGCTGTCAGAGGGGGAAAACACCAGACGACGGGGGGTCGGTGGGCTGTCGCTAGCGCATGCAGTTGCTGCGGCTGGCTGCAGTGGCCGCTGGCATCGAAGAGAGGGAGGTGGCTCAACGGATGAGAGGAAAGGCACAGGAGGTCGGTGACTGGAGCTGCTGGTGATAGCAACATCGCGACGGAGCACAGAGGGGTGTAGGGTGGCACTGGCGAGGGGAGTGCGGGGCTGCGCGGGAGGGGTTTGGTCGCTGGTCTGCAGGATGGGAAGGCAGCGCCTGGCGGTTGTTGCCGCAGCGCAGGAGGGACCAGGGGAGGGAGAACAGAAGCAGTAGGAGGATAGGATACGAAAGGTAGGGGAAGGGAGATGAAGCGGCGGGGTGCATAGGGTAGATGGGTTTTATATAGGCTGGGTGATTAGGGTTGATGGAGTTGGGCCAACGGGTTATAAAGCTTAACGGGTAGGGTAGGGTCTGGGTAAATGGGTATGTATAAGAAGACAAGGTTAGGTTTAGATGGAATTGGGTTGGGTATAATAACAGATCTGGGTAATCAAGTAAATGGATATTGGTTTTAGGTTGGGTAGATGTGGGTAACGGGTTTCAGGTGTGAAGTGGGTATTGGGTTATAGGGTAAAATAAAATAACAAATAATAAAAATATACAGTTTAGACTTTATAAAAATAATAATAATAATAATAAAACAATAACAATAACAATAATAATAATAATAATAGTCTTAAAAATAACAGTAGTAGTAATAATAACAGAAATCAAAGTAATGATAAAAAAAATTAGATTTGTATTGCAATATAAAATTCATAGAAAATAGTTACAATAAAATTATTGATCAAAAAATTAGATTTTAATAGGAGATCCAACAATACATTTGACAAAAGAATTTGAAAACCAAAAAAAATAATTTGCGAAAATTTTAAATACAGAAAATACACAAAAATACGTTTTTGAAAAAAACAGGGGTTACATTTAGTCATTTGAATAGATCTGATCATTGTTCAACTTCAAGAGAGATTGTGCCGAGTATTTCAAAGGTGAGAGAGAGAGATTGGGAGTTGTAATCTCTTTTGTAATCTTTGTATTTCTTTGGGAATAAGAAGTATTGGTTATCTCTGCATATTGGTTGTGTTCTTGTGAGATCCGTATACTGTAGTGGCTTGTTCTTGGTTCATCTAAGTTTTGGGAGTTTCTATTGCTTGTGGTGCACTTCTGCTTTTAGCATTACGAGTTGAGGGTAGATTCCTCCGACAGTAATAACAATCACGGAAAAATATTCACAAACCTTGCCAACAAAAGCGAGCCACAACGAACCAAAATACTAGTGAAACCACAAAATACATGAGTAATCGACAGCCCCAAAGAAGCAACTGCAGTTCCCAAAATCAGCACCAATACTACCCACAGTTTATCAATTTTACTCATCCAATTCGGTATGCCATCACATCATTAATAATTCCTATCATATCTTCAGGTTCCTCTCGAATTACTCATCGCTGTCTCTTATTCTTGCCTCCACAGCAGCGATAATCCTGTGTTTCTTTTTTGCTATTGCTACACCTGCCCATAAGAGAACAACCTTCATTGTCTCTTGAATAATAGAATTAATAATATGCAATACATTATTTAAGCACAAATTATTTCTACATGTTCATAGAACCCACAATGTTGCAGCAATAGTAGTGACTTTCCCTTTCCTTTTGAGAGCTTTGGAAAGAAAATATCCATTTTGATATAAGACTGGTTACATGAAAATGAAAAAAACGTAATATAAATAAAGAAAAACTTATTATAGGGGGGCATTTATAAATCTCCAATTTTAAATCAAACACTAATCTTCATGAATCACGAAACACATGCAAGGGTTGGGTTGTGGGCCCCATATAACTTGTATTCATGACTTGCCATGTGGCACTTATATACGAGATGGAAACTAACTAGATTAATTATTTGAGTAACGCTACACTCACTATCAAAACTAATATCTTTCTGTTCATTATCTTAGGTTGCATACTATTATTAAAGGTTATTGTAGAGTAGATATAGAGCAGGTGGTATAAACCTCAAATAGTATCTAAGATAGTGAAAAAAATATAGTGGAGAAGAAAGTGGGTGTAGCATTATTCTAACTAGTATAATGTACGTGTGATGTACGTCTAAAAAAGTAAAATCATTAAATTAAATGAATATATATCGAATAAGAAAAAAATAGTTTATATTTGAATGTTTTTGTAATATCCCGGTCAGATATTATATTTGCATTATTATAATTTTTAAAATTAAAATATTCTTATGGAAATTACTTAGGTTTAATAAATAATCATTATCTGTATATATACACTAGTAAATATATAAATGTATTGCATCGATTTTGTGCACTTTTACAAATTCATGTAATATGCATTTTTCAGATAATATCTGTAATATCCCGGTCTGATATTAAAAATTATTATTTTATTTTTATTTTCAGAACTGAAATATTTTTGGGGGATATTACTCAGTTTAATTAATAAACATTATCTGTATATATATATATATATATATATATATATATATATATATATATATATATATATATATATAAAATAGTCTGTATATATCCGTATTATATCAATTTGATACTGAAATCTTCTGAGCCGATAATAAAATGTATTTTTATTCTCAGAATTAAATTATTTTTGTACAAATTGTTCGGTTTGACAAATAAAATTTATCGGTATATATATTAGTATATACGTATACGTATCGTATCGATTTCGTACATTTGTACAAATCATGTAGTATGTGTTTTGGACAAAAAGATGAATGGCTAGGATTTATTTGGAGGGATAAACATAGATTTTATAATTAATGGAAATACAAATTGTATTAATAGGTGTTTTTCCTTCTCACCTGAGCCAACTCACCTCACATACACTTACTCCTCACCCCTCCCATATCCTAGGCCGGCCAAATATCCCAAGGCAACCAAGTGCCCAACCCTAACTCATACACTCACCCTCTCATACTCTCACTCTCTCTCATTTTCTATAAATAGCCCCCTCCTTCTCCCTTTATCTCATTTACAAGAGAAAAAAATAATAGAGAAGCATAAGAAAGGGAGCTCTCATTGAAGGTTGAAGAAGGAAAAGGGCTAGCAAGTTATTCCTACTTAGATAATCAAAGGTGGGGGTCTTCTCTAACTTCTATTAATTGTATGTAGAACTTCAAGTAGTTCATTAAAGAGCAAATGTTTAGTAATTTGTTGTATGTAGAACTTCTAGTTCACAAAAGAATGATCTTTTCATGTATGTATAACTTCTAGTTCATAAAAAAATATACTTTTGATGTATGTAGAACTTTTAGTTCTTAAAGGAGTAATATTTTCATGTATGTAGAACTTTTAGTTCAAAAAGGAGTAGTCTTTCTTACTTGTAGAACTTCTAGTTCACAAAAAAGTGATATTTTCATGTATGTAGAACTTCTAGTTCATAAAGAAGTGATTTTTCATGTATGAAGAACTTTTAATTGTATGTAGAACATTTAGTAGTTCATAAAAGAGTGATCTTTCATGCTTGTAGAACTTCTAGTTCATAAAAGAATGATCTTTTCATGTAGAACTTTTAATTAAAAAAGGAGTAGTCTTAGATGCTTGTAGAACTTCTATAACATAAAAGAGTAGTCTTTCTTTATTTTAGAACCTCTAGTTCATAAAAGAGTAGTTTTTAGTTGTATGTGTAACTTCTAGTTCGTATAGGAGTAGTCTTTTGTAACATGTAGACCCCATTTTGGGGTTAGTATGTTAAAAGAAACCATTTTTGAGTTAGTATGTTAAAAAGAACTCATTTTGAGCTAGTATGTTAAAAGAACCCATTTTGGGGTTAGTGTGTTAAAAGAACTCATTTTTGTGATTAGTATGTTGAAAGAAATAATTTTGATGCTATTATGTTAAAAGAAACCAATTTTGAGTTAGTATGATAAAAAGAACACATTTTGAGCTAGTATGTTAAAAGAACCCATTTTGGGGTTAGTATGTTAAAAGAACTCATTTTGATGATTAGTACGTTAAAAGAAATCATTTTGATGTTAGTATGTTAAAAGAAACCATTTAAGGGTTAGTATGTTAAAAACAACTCATTTTGAACTAGTATGTTAAAAGAACCCATTTTGGGGTTAGTTTGTTAAAAGAAACAATTTTTGAGTTAGTATGTCAAAAAGAACTCATTTTGAGCAAGTATGTTAAAAGAATCCATTTTTGGGTTAGTATGTTAAAAGAACTCATTTTGATGATTAGTACGTTAAAAGAAATCATTTTGATGTTAGTATGTTAAAAGAAATCATTTTTGAGTTAGTATGTTAAAAAGAACTCATTTTGAGCTAGTATGTTAAAAGAACCCATTTTGGGGTTAGTATGTTAAAAGAACTCATTTTGATGATTAGTACGTTAAAACAAATCATTTTGATGTTAGTATGTTAAAAGAAACTATTTTAGATTTAGTATGTTAAAAACAACTCATTTTGAGCTAGTATGTTAAAACAGCCTATTTTGGGGTTAGTATGTTAAAAGAACCCATTTTGGGGTTAGTATGTTAAAAGAAACCATTTTTTGAGTTAGTATGTTAAAAAGAACTCATTTGAGCTAGTATGTTAAAAGAACCCATTTTGTGGTTAGTATGTTAAAAGTACTCATTTTGATGATTAGTATGTTAAAAGAAATCATTTTGATGTTAGTATGTTAAAAGAAACCATTTTTGAGTTAGTATGTTAAAAAAGAACTCTTTTTGAGCTAGTATGTTAAAAGAACCCATTTTGGGGTTAGTATGTTAAAAGAACTCATTTTGATGATTAGTATGTTAAAAGAAATCATTTTGAAGTTAGTATGTTAAAAGAAACCATTTTTGAGTTAGTATGTTAAAAAGAACTCATTTTGAGCTAGTATGTTAAAAGAACCCATTTTGGGCTTAGTATGTTAAAAGAACTTATTTTGATGATTAGTGCGTTAAAAGAAATCATTTTGATGTTAGTATGTTAAAAGAAACCATTTTTGAGTTAGTATGTTTAAAAAGAACACATTTTGAGCTAGTATGTTAAAAGAACCCATTTTGGGGTTAGTATGTTAAAAGAACTCATTTTGATGATTAGTACGTTAAAAGAAATCATTTTGATGTTAATATTTTAAAAGAAACCATTTTGAGTTAGTATGTTAAAAAGAACTCATTTTGAGCTAGTATGTTAAAAGAACCCATTTTGGGGTTAGTATGTTAAAAGAACTCATTTTGATGATTAGTACGTTAAAAGAAATCATTTTGATGTTAGTATGCTAAAGAACCCATTTTTGGGATTAGTGTGTTAATAGAACTCTTTTTTTTATGTTAGCATGTTAAGAGAACTCATTTTGAGATTAGCATGTTAAAAGAACTCATTTTGGGGTTAGTGTGTTAAAAGAACCAAACTTTGTAATGGTATATGTTATAGGTTGCAAAAGAACCCATTTTTAGAAGTTTTGTTAGTAACATATTATTTTACTACGTGGATTGTTAGAAGAATTCTATGTTGCTTTTATAAAAGATGAAGTTCTTATTAGTAGCATGTTATATTACTTCTAGGTTGCTAGAAGATTTCTATGTTTGTTCTATGTTTAATAGTTCACGTTGTAGCAGCATGCTTTAAATTTGCTTCTAGAATTTTAGAAGGCTTTCCACGTTGCTTCATGTATAAAAGATCAAGTTTCGTTTGTAGCATGTTTATATTGCTTCCAGGTTGTTAGAAGATTCTTCTGTTGCTTCTAAGTGTAAGAGGTCAAGTTATTAAGTAGATGGTTCTAGTTGATATATACAAGGAACCCATTTTTGTATTGTTGTTTTATGGTTTCTAATTGATATAGAACTCATTTTTATAGTATTGTTGTTTTATAGAACAACTTCGACTAATCATATGAGTATTCTTCATCTAGAGTTATAATTGGTTAAGAGATTATGTTTTGAATGATCATCTTGTATGTTCAATTAGTAAGCTTAACATGCATGTTAGTTCATGTTTGTAAGCTTATATACGAAACTCTAGTTCATGTTAACTAGAGTTGTCGTGAATCGTTAGTAGTTTGAATCATGCACTTGATTATGAGTAATAAGTATTCCTTGTACTCATAATTCATGTAATAGCATGTTTTATGATTGAGAAATAGTTTGTAACAATTATTAGTATTGGTCTATCTCATACGTGGCTCACCTGGCTCGTATGTAGTTTGTTTGTTTATGCGTAGCTCATTTGGTTCGTATGTGATTGTTTGGCTCGTATGTAGCTCGTTAGCTTGTACGCAGCTTGTTGTGCTCGTTTAGGGTGATATCTTTACCCTAGGGGCCGTCGACCATCAAGACGTGTATTTTTTTACTCCCCGAGAACTGTGGACCAGTCACTCCTCGTGCGCCGTCAGATCTGAACCGGTGTATGTTGATCGTGGGTCGAAAGCGTAAACCAAATCCAAGTTCAGGGCAGTAGTATGCAAATAAATTCGTATTACCGGGGTCTTAGATCGATAGGCTGTGAGCGGGATCTATGGTGATCTCAGGAAATCAAGGTTGAACACCTAGCAAAGTTTCTTGCGAAATCTGAGATTGAGACCTCGCAGGTTGTGTTAACATTGTTGTCATCCCTCAGATTGTTTAGGGTTAGTGACTTCGTTAGGATAGTAACTTATGACTATGACTACTTAACCTTTATTTATTATCATTTCCGTCGAAGTGACGGAGTTGGCATTGAGGGTGATGCCTTATAGTCTAACTTATCCTATAGGCTGACACTAGGTGGTGTTTTTGGGTTGTACCTTCCTGTCAAAGGGATACAGTCTGTGCCTTCCCACAAGTTGGGAGCACGGGATCTGTATATTGACTGTTAATTTCTAAAGTTCCATGATAAGAACGAGATAGTTTTTTTGTCGAAACTAGGGGTGGACCCCGTAATTCCGTCATGTTCTATGTCAGGGATAAGCAAACAGGCCTTAGACTATGGTCTATGAGGTAAGGGGCCATAGGGAATGCTTTGAGCAAACCTGTGTTGTAGTGAACTCTGGGCGTTCGTCTGATTTTTGAATGAGGTTCGGTATGACGGACAATAGTGGCAAACAGAGACACCACTATACGACTGCGAATGGCGGGATTAGACCGTTTCAGAGCAACCTCATCAGTCACGCTGTATCTACAGGAATAGGTTAAGTACAAGAGTAGAATTCATGGCACGGGTTCAAATCCCTAAATATGAAAAAACTGCTTGATATGGGCGTATGTATTTATGGGCTACATACTGTCCAAAGTCTTGCTTGCATTGGAATAAGTGCGTCCTTGCATTAGTTGATCAATTATACACATTTCTCTTTTAATCAATCTATTTGTTTAAGTTGAGATTCTGCTGCTTGTAATCAGCATTTAACGTCAGTATATGTACTGACGTCCCCACTTAAATAGGTACTGGATTGCAGACCTACAGGTACAGGATTCAAAGGACTCAAGGCAGGAGAAGCAGTGTTGATTTTGATTTCAATTGTAATATCTGTTGTAATTTATTTAATTATTGAGAAGCATCCAAGTGAAGTACCAAGTGTTATTAATTATTCGTTGTACTTCGATGTAAATTTATTGGACGTTTGTAACACTTGGGCTTGTAAGAAATTATTGTAACACTGATGTAATGTATTGCAGTTTTATAACATTTGGACTTGTAATACGTTTGTGTTGAATAAAAAGTTTTAAATTTTCCTGTTTTTCTGTGTATTGTGGCTAATTGAAGGAAAAGATTTTGGCTTATGTCACTGTTTTCCGGTATAGGAAATCGGGGCGTTACAGATTGGTATCAGGGCCGACTTCAATTTACAGTCCAACACAGTAGGAAAATTAAACTTGGATGCCTTATAGGAGTCGGGTTTTAGCTAGTTGTGGACAATTATAATTCATATTGTTGTTTCTTTCAACTTATACTTTATAATTTTTCTATATCTGGACTAATTCCGATATATGTGTTTGAAGGATGGTATTCGAGGATATCCTAATCGAGGATGTGTTGATGGAAGAGAGTGAACCAATTTCGATGGATGATTGGATGATCTTGAGCAAGGAGCCGGAGGAGATTTCACTACAAGCTAACCTCAAGTCGGACTCGCCTTCACCACCGCAAGGGCTAAGTATGGATCAACACAAAGCAGTAGTGGCCAGCATACATGAAGTTCGGATTTAGGAAAGGTCGTCGAGCTAAGCAACTGGGTGATGCTTTCAGAGCTATATTAGCAGGCCTAGCAAAGGAGCAGGAATACTTTAATTCCAGATTGGCACTACTGCAGCATGAATGGGAGCAAGTGTAAGAGACCACCAAGATTGTAGTATGCTATTTCTGTGAGGAAGCTGAGCACAAGAAATCAGTCTTTCCACGACTACAAGGGAAAAGATCTGCACCAGC
Source organism: Hemerocallis citrina (assembly GCA_017893485.1). NCBI lineage: Eukaryota > Viridiplantae > Streptophyta > Magnoliopsida > Asparagales > Asphodelaceae > Hemerocallis > Hemerocallis citrina. The sequence continues at coordinate 130,475,397 of CM030367.1, read as the reverse complement.
ATCAGGGTTCGAGAACCAAGGTCAGAAGCAGAAGATTCAGAAATCAGATGGCAAGCTTGGAGGCGCCAAGCGAGGAAGCTGTTTCCAGTGTGTTGAGCAAGGTCATTTCATGAGCCAGTACCCGAGGAAGGACCCTCAGTTAGATACCCGTGTCTGTTACAATTATGGGGAGATTGGTCATATAGGCCAAATTATTTCCAGCTTCATAAGAATGATGACAGATTATCCCCAAAGATGAACAATAAAGGAAAGGATCCGTTTCACCAAGGGTAAGAGTTCGCACTTACTGAAAACAAGCTGAAGAAGACAGGAACGCCATTACGAGTGTGTGCATATGGAACTGCAACTAAGTTTGAAAAGTTGTACTTTGAATTTTATTTAGACTAAAGAGTAATATATGATGTAACACTTTTGTAACTGAATGGATTTATATATATATATATATATATATATATATATATATATATATATATATATATATATATATGAAATCCAGACAACCGTTTCGTTCAATTTTGGTTCATCATATTCTTTGGTCTGAATTATTTTTCCAGAAGTTGAGATGTGTGCAGGAGGAAACTCTAGATTTGGTTTTGTTGATTACACCATCTGGAGCAATCCTCATTACAAATTTGTACTATAAGGGCTGTGAACTCCAAATCGGAGGAAATACCCTAAGTATAGATTTTTTAGAGTTGGACCTTGCAGAAACGGAAGAAGGGCACGCCGAGCATTTGACTGCAGTTCTGAACAACTACAGGACACTACAAGGAATTTGACATATAGTGACATCAAAAATCCGTGGGTAAAAGGTGGAAAACCATAGGTATAGCCAGTAAAACCTATACCGACGAACATATTTTTCCGTAGTCAATGATTCGCTACACCCACGGCAGACTGCCGTCACTATAGCCTATAGCGACGGTTTTTTACCCGTCGGACAAAACCTCGGTGTTATACCCACGGTTTCGTATCCGTTGGTATAGGTTTTAACGACACCTTTTGCTTTCCTATACCCACGGTTGAAACTCCATTGCTATAGGTTTTAGTGATGGTTTTCGCATCCAAATATTTGAATATATACCCATCGCTCTGTACACAATTTTTTCTTATTAATTATGCTTATGATAATTTAATATTTTCATTTATAATATTAATCCAATTATAAACTAAATACATAATAAAATAAATAAATGTGTTTATGAAACAAAATTATATTAAATTAAACTTCAATCATATTAAAAATTAATGAAGTATTACAATCATGTCAAATTACAAAATAGTTAAAATGTCAACCTAAGAGTACCATAATGACATATAATAAGCATATAAAGTCTTATAACAATCTCATCCACTTAATTTCTAAGTTTGCTCCATCAACAGAAAATTAGCTTCCATTGCCAATAAATAGTGTACATCTAAAACTCGCCAATAAATAACTCCGATCTACAATGCTGACTGGAAAATCATCTCAGCAAATTCCTGCACCATCAAAAATTTAAAGGAATAGTTATTAGGCACATTCAGCGAAGGGTAATAAAGAAAACTTGTTCGGCAGTGAGATTGGAATATTGTTAATAAACAAACCTACTGTCCACATGGAACAGTTGGTTCCCCTCATTCCATTGCTTTTTTCTCAAGTGTCTCAAAATTAGCCTTCTCGGTCTGTGTTTTAAGAAAAAAGGGAATAAGCAAAAGAGATGGTTTTCTTTTTTTGTTTATCATGTATTGCAGCAAAAGAATAAGCAAATGAAAATAAATACATAATGATATCTTGTACATGTCTTAGTTAAACACATGAAATGAATAACTGAGACATAAAAACAAATACAACATACCATGTCAATAATAAGAAATGCTGCAACAAAAAATCTCTTTAGTCCAAATGGAGGCACTGAATAGATAGTCCCCAAAAAAAGTCCCAAACAATTACGAGAACTAATAAAAGGCCCAAAGTTCAATCCGACTATCAGAAGGCCAACAACTGCAAAAGATAAAACCAAAACCCATGTCGACTGAACAGATAGATCTCCAACAGCTATAGGCAAGTATGGCTTATTCACCCTGCAAACCAAAAAAATGTTAGATATAGCTTCCAACTTGCATAGATAGAATTTAAGAAAGCATAAAAGAAAACAAGGTGGTCAGGATTATTTTGGATGTGACTACTAGAAGGGTATTAACACATACAATTAAAACCATTGCTAATGAGTAAAACCCATAATCAGCAATCTCATTACTAAGATGAAACAGTAAACCACATTTATAAACATCTTGAGATTGTCTAACTTACAGAATTAATAGCGTATTGAAGTTTTAAAGAAACCTGTTATCTCAATGCGACATCTGCTTTCTGTCTTGGCCACCCAAAAGTAACTTCATCAATCACGCTATCTGCCAAGAAGAACCTTAAATAAAAATATTAAAAAACTTAAGTGTGCCATAAGAAAGCAATGCATTTGATGTAATAGATATGTAAAATTGCAGGACTAGGAAATACACTTGTGCTTGCAAAATGAATGGAAACACTTATTCTAGTTATAGTCATATATAAAGAAGAAACGGAAAGTAGGCTTAACACAAATAAACAATTAAGCATTCAAAAGATGGAAAAGAACGATTGACGAAGAAATTCTTTAAACTAAGCAGCAAAGGAAAACACTTGCCCCAAATCATTCAGCGCTAATGCTACTGCACAAAAGTTGGGAATTCCACTTCAAATAACCTGATGACAATATTAAATAAAGTTAAAACATACAAATTAGTAGGTCCAATAAATCTGTTAAATTATCAATCTGTCACATAAAATAAAATTGAAGTGTCAATATGGCACACAAGGTCATGCTATCTGTAACACCCTGAATTCCAAATAAGACCGAATTCGAAGTTCCACATGATCTTTACACTTCACTTCGTACAATTTTACAAGAAAATAAAAACTTTTGTTACATCAGAGTTACATTTTACATTTACACTTATACAACAGAAGCAATTTACAACAATTACATGAATAAAATGTACACCACTTGAATCATTCTTTAAGCAGCATGCATACTTTAATCTTATTAATCACTTTATCTTGCATAGAAACTGTGGGCACGTCAGTTCATTCAACTGATGCTAGGATATAATACATCAATTTTCTCTTACTTGAAAAGGACAAACTTGCCACAAACAGAACAATGGGGACTATCTTATTGATTTCATGTTGTGCAAGTGCACTCAGTCCTTAATGCAGTTGTTCATATTATATGACACTAATTAGCACTTGTTCAGAGTCTATGCAGCCCATACTATATAGGTTCGAGGGCAAGCCCTTAACCGTTCTTCATCTTGTAGGGTTCAATTTCTCGCCATGACTTAATCTACTACGGTAACTATGGTAAGTATCCTAGGTGTTCTATAAGTTACGAGCCCACGTCCAGGCGCCCTAGAGAGAATCCCACGCACTGATACATGACTCATCATGCAAGCATCCTGTGGTCAATTCACCTCCTACCATAGACATGACACCACCCGTAGTCACTAGACCACCCCATAAGCGTCGCCACCGGGACAGTACTCTGGACCAATATCCACGTCCTACTCATGACTCATCTTGGGACATCATGAGAATACTCTCACGCCGCCAATCCAATGGCCCTCATCATCATGTTTTTCTCTTACTTTCATCACATCTCCACTATGTGTCTAGTCCTTAATTTTATTTGAATCATGAATAAAATCAATTCTCTAGAGTTAGCACTCCCACTATACCGGTCTTAACCATTTATACAACATGACCCAATCGTGGTCTTTTCATTTCAAATCTCATTTCAATAAATTTCTTTCAATACCGGTATGAGGCTTAGCTATACTCTAGTTCTCAATTTTACTTCATAATCACAAAAATTGAGTCTGCATACTCATAAGTTCTTTTTTTTCACAATTTAACATGATTTCCATTCTTTTTTCTATGAATCAATCTTATATATAAAGTTCGATTTCAATTTATGCATTTCACATTCAAACTTAATTTCAATAAAAATCCATTAAATTCTCACGCTATTGTTTCTTTCCTTTACTTGATTCAAAATCACAATTTGTATTTTTTTTCATTTATCTTTCGAATGCATATAATACCAAATTAGTGAATAAAAGTCCATAAACAACACACTTTAATTTTTCTTCATACAAGATCATCTTTTATAAATTAGTATAATTTTCTCATGGAATAAATCACTTTTTATACTTATACAAATGTCAATTTCTTGGAATTCTACTCTATTTTACTTCTAAACCACTTTTATTTAAGTCAAATATTATATAGATATTTTTCATGCGGTCCATACATTTTTAGAATAATTATAATATTTTTTTTTGGATTTTTAAGAGTCCAAAATCAATTTTTAAAAGCCAAAAACCGAAAATTTTATTGAAGTTCCAAACTCCGGATTCGAACCCGCAACCAAAGACCACCCACGTGCTATAGTGCAGCGCACTGTGGCGCTGGCGCTAACCAGAAAGGCCAGAGCGCAAGTGCGTTATGAAAGGGGTTTTAATTCCATATGATATAGTTCTCGGTTTTCGGATTTTTTTCCAAAAATAAAATGAAAACAAAAGGGCAATGCACAGTTTCGAACCAGAGACCAAGACCACCTACAAGCTACAGTAAAGTTCCCCAAATGCACCCTTTAACCAAATGGTCCAAGTGACTAACCTGATATAGGTTGGGGTATTTAGGGGTTATAGTCCGAATCTCTGTTATTTTGAATTTTTATAAAAGTAAGTATTTTTAGGTGCTCTTCTTCTCCAATTTAATTCAAAAAACTCTAGATTTTATTTTCTACACAATTACAGTATTTCAGTAAAATAAAACTTGATTTTTGATAGCAGCCACCAAATCTGAACATCTCCTCTTTCCCTGGAAAGTGACTTCAGGACCACCAGGAGCCTTCACTGTTACTTGGTCTTGCACTCGATGTTCGCACTGTACACTGACATCCAATCAATGCCAATGATAACATCGACTCCCAAGATATTCAACTCGATCAGATCAATCCCGAAAATTCTGTCTCCAATCATGATCTCGCAGTCCGCATAGTACTGATCAGTGGTTAAAGTCTTCCCTGATGGAGTGGCTACTGCTAAGACCTTGCCTGGAAAGATCTTCGGTTCAACTCCTAAAACTTTAGCAAATTTAGGTGATATAAAGGTATGAGAGGATCCAGTGTCGAACAAAACAACAGGTTTCTTTCCATTCAAATAAAGTTATCCTGTTACATAACACACACTCATTACATAATAGTTTACTAAATAAAGCGGGAAAAGAGAACAACATAAAAACACTCCAAAACATCTGCCCTCGTACCAGTGATGACGTGATCCACTTCATCAGTGTCAGCTTCAGTTAAGGCAAATACTCGTCCCTGCTGGTACGGCTTCTTTTCGGTTTGCTGAGTTGGTCCATTACGGATGACATCCTGCAGCTTAGGGCACTGAGACTTCTAGTGTCCTGTCTCTCCACAGTTAAAACAAGTCACAGGAGGTCTCACCCAACTATTCCCGGGTCTTCAACGTTTGCCCCCGTAGGTTTGAACCTTTGAGCCGGCAGCTATCCCTTGACATTTCTAGCAACTGTGGTCCTTTTCCTTACATTCCAATTGTTCCTCCGATTCTAAACAGCATGGAACAGCTCCATATCCACCTCAGTGGCTGTAGCGCGCTTGACCAGCTTGTCAAACCTTCTGATACCGAGGGGTATCATCCTTGATCTCAAACTTGGCCTCAATCCATGCTCGAATTTCCGAGCTTTCTTCACCTCATCCATCACCAATTCGGGTGCATACCTTGAGAGCTGAGTAAACCTTGTCTCATACTCCCTCACTGACATGCATCCCTATAGCAGTGCCAGGAATTCCATGGCCTTCTTCTCCTGGACATATGATGGAATATAATGGCTGCGAAACTCATCCAAGAATTCCTCCCAGCCAAGAACAACATTTTCCATCGTCCGCTTTATTGACTGCCACCAAACAGTTGTGTCCTTCTCGAACTGTAGTGCAGCCAACTTCACCTTGCTGCCCTCTGAAGTTTCCAAGACTTCAAAGATAGTTTCTACTTGTCATATCCAATTGTCAGCCGCATCTGGGTCTGACTTCCCCTCAAACACTGGTGGTTTCATCCACTTGAATGATTCCACGAGCTTGATTACCTCAGGAACGGGATTCACAGGCATCCTCCCCTGGTTTTGATTCATGGCAACGGCATTGAGTGTCTGATAGACTCTCGCTAACTTTGTTTCCAGATCAAGTCCACAGTTGGGACCCTTACCATTTCTCGATCTTCTTCCTGCCATATTCTGATGCAAAAGATCCATTAAATCCGAAGTAAAAACATAAATTTAAATTAACTCTTCATTTCATTGAATTCAAACTTTGTACATTCAAATTTAAAACATTTCTAACATCAAATGAAAGCAGTAAGAAGATACAATGTTCTAGTTCCTATGGTTCCTCTTGGCTTCTCGAAGCTCTTCCCGTAGTTCCGCCACTTCTTCCTCCAGTACATCGTACATGTTCTTTCTCTTCTCGAGATCCCAAATACGATGACTAAGAGTTGCCATGTCCTCCTTGCATTTTGGGCACTGGGCTTGCAATAACTCTGTTCTCTCCCTTTAAGTCTCTACCTGCCTCTGAAAAGACACAATGAGACTGCTCGGAACTGGTTCTTCCTCGTCAGAGAAATAATCAGATGAATCCGGAGGCGAAGTGATCTCTTGGGACTCAGGCCATTCCTCATCAAATTCTTTGGAATCTTCTTCGTCAGAATCAGCTTGTCCGGGGTAGTAGTCCTCCTCGACTATGTGCCAATCATCTCCGTCAGCTAGGTCGAAGTGGTCCGCCATCTTAGAAAAGGGGGAAAGAAGGAACATCAATCATAGAGAAACACAAATGTAAGTGGCTTACATTTAAATCTCTATACTCAACACACGCTCTAATGTCCACTCTAGGGTGTCGTTCCTTATAAATTTGTACGACTTGGAAGCGTGGCTCTGATACCACTCTGTAACACCCCGAATTCCAAATAAGACCGAATTCGAAGTTCCACAGGATCTTTACACTTCACTCGTACAATTTTACAAGGAAATAAAAACTTTTGTTACATCAGAGTTACATTTTACATTTACACTTATACAGCGGAAGCAATTAACAACATTTAAATGAATAAAATGTACAACACTTGAATCATTCTTTAAGCAGCATGCATACTTTAATCTTGTCAATCACTTTATCCTGCGTAGAAACTGTGGGCATGTCAGTTCATTCAACTGATGCTAGGATATAATACATAAATTTTCTCTTACTTGAAAAGCACAAACTAGCCACAAACAGAACTACAGGGCCTATCCTATTGATGTCATGTTGTGAAAGTGCACTCATTCCTTAATACAGTTGTTTATATTATATGACACTAATGCGCACTTGTTCAGAGTCTATGCAGCCCATACTACATAGGTCCGAGGGCAAGCCCTTAACCGTTCTTCATCTTGTAGGGTTCAATCCCTCGCCATGACTTAATCTACTACAGTAACTACAGTAATTATCCTAGGTGTTCTATGAGTTACGAACCCACGTCCAGGCGCCTTGGAGAGAATCCCATCCCACGCACTGATACATGACTCATCATGCAGGCATCCTGTGGTCAATTCACCTCCTACCATAGACATGGCACCACCCGTAGTCACTAGACCACCCCATAAGCGTCGCCACCGGGATGGTACTCTGGAGCAGTATCCATGTCCTACTCATGACTAATCATGAGACATCCTGCGAATACTCTTACGCCGCCAATCCAATGGCCCTCATACTCATATTTTTCTCTTACTTTCATCATATCTCCACTATGTGTCTAGTCCTTAATTTTATTTGAATCATGAATAAAATCAATTCTCTAGAGTTAGCACTCCCACTATACCGGTCTTAACCATTTATACAACATGACCCAATCGTGGTCTTTTCATTTCAAATCTCATTTCAATAAATTTTTTTCAATGCCGGTATGAGGCTTAGCTATACTCTAGTTCTCAATTTTACTTCATAATCACAAAAATTGAGTCTGCATACTCATAAACTCTTTTTTTCACAATTTAACATGATTTCCATTCTCTTTTCTATGAATCAATCTTATATATAAAGTTCGATTTCAATTTATGCATTTCACATTCAAACTTAATTTCAATAAAAATCCATTAAATTCTCACGCTACTGTTTCTTTCCTTTACTTGATTCAAAATCACAATTTGTATTTTTTTCATTTATCTTTCGAATGCATATAATACCCAAATTAGTGAATAAAAGTCCATAAACAACACACTTTAATTTTTCTTCATACGAGATCCTCTTTTATAAATTAGTATAATTTTCTCATGGAATAAATCACTTTTTATACTTATACAAATGTCAGTTTCGTGGAATTCTACTCTATTTTACTTCTAAACCACTTTTATTTAAGTCAAATATTGTATAGATATTTTTCATGAGGTCCATACATTTTTAGAATAATTATAATATTTTTTTTTGGATTTTTAAGAGTCCAAAATCAATTTTTAAAAGTCAAAAACCAAAAATTTTATTAAAGTGCCAAACTCCGGAATCGAACCCGCAACCAAAGACCACCCACGTGCTACAGTGCAGCGCACTGTGGCGCTGGCGCTAACCAGAAAGGCCAGAGCGCAAGTGCGTTATGAAGGGGGTTTTAATTCCATATGATATAGTTCTCGGTTTTCGGATTTTTTTCCAAAAATAAAATGAAAACAAAAAGGGCAATGCCCAGTTTCGAACCAGAGACCAAGACCACCTGCAAGCTACAGTAAAGTTCCCCAAATGCACCTGTTAACCAAATGGTCCAAATGACTAACCAGATATAGGTTGGGGTATTTAGGGGTTATAGTTCGAATCTCTGTTATTTCGAATTTTTATAAAAGTAAGTATTTTTAGGTGCTCTTCTTCTCCAATTTAATTAAAAAAACTCTAGATTTTATTTTCTACACAATTACAGTATTTCAGTAAAATAAAATTTAATTTTTGATACAAAATGCATAATTTTACTCTCTACCTGCAATTTGCTCTTCAATTTCGAATTTTAGGGAAACAGGCATATTCTCTCTACAAATTTGCACTTAAAAATTTTCCTAGATCACTTATATCGTTTTTATTACCATTAGGCAATTATTTTAGCGAGAATTTTCCTTTTTCATTCCATTACACAGTTAAATAGTCCAAATCACATTTTCCATAGTTCTCATTTCAATTATCTAAACATACAATCATATCTTCTTAGTTTAGCACATAACAAGCAAATAAAGCATGGTAGCATGGTAATTCCAAAACTAGCAATCACAATTTGCATTTGATTAACATTCTCTTAACATACATTCCTACCAATAGCAATTTGTCTCATTTTCACAATACATGGCTAAATTAAATAAAATTTTTTCTCAATTTTTATCAACCATACCCTAGCATGATGTCTAATTAGAAGTTCGAGAAAACCACCCACCTATTAGAAGCGTAAAATTAATTCCGCCTTCAACGGGGACACCGAACTCCAAGAAAATCACGCCAAGAATGAACTTCGAACCCCTGACGCAATGCACAGTGCCTCCTCCTTATCCTAATTGCTTTTCGGCCACTGATTAGGCCTCTCTCTCTCTCTCATAATTGATTTTAATAGTGAAGTGATTAAAGTGATGGGGTGCGAAGGGATGTAGACTTAGGGTATATTTATATAAAAACTAAATTAGTTAATGTAACTAATCCCCTCCCCCCCCCTCCCCCCCCCCCCCCCCCCCCCCCATCTCCCTCGCGCACTTGAGTGCGGCCCACTCCCAAATCAACCGTACCCACTCTCCCACTCACCTTGTACAAATCGGCCTAGGTCAAAAGTGCACAATGCACGTGCCAGTCTATTACCCCTAATTATTTGTTTGTTCATGTGAATTTATTAATTGTCTATTAATTTGGTCTACACTACAAGTCATGTTAATTAAAAGAGAATTAAACTAGTGGACTTTCAAATTTGTGGGATTAGAACTCCATGGGCTAATTAAAATAATTGGGTGGGCTTAAGAATAAACAATTAGGCTTTAGAATTTAATTAGGCTTTTAAAAATACAAAAGAGAAAGATTAAAATATTTGTTAATGTTACAAAATAAATAATTTTCTAGTGAAAAATGCTCATGAATTTGTACGTACAAAAACACGTAAAAATCAACAAACCCTTCGTTTAATTATAAATAGAGAATCAAAATGTTACACTATCAGTCTGTCACAGAAAATAAAATTGAAGTGTCAATATACTACACAAGGTCATGCTAAAGTTTGATCAAGCCCCAGCTGGCACTACTATCACTGTGGTCAAACCGACCAAACATCATATATAAACATACATACTAAGCTTGAAATGAATATGTAACGATGTGCTCTAAGAAAAAAATTTCTTTGAAGGCCTGCTCTAATTAGCTAATGAGTTTTTGGACTTTGACCACTATTAATCTGCACAATCTTAGGCCTAACTTGCCTGTTCGAGGCTGGAACCATTTATGCTAGAATGAAGAAATTCAGTTAAAGATGCCATCACTGTGAAAATTTTACACAATAGGAACCTATAGTGCCTAAGGGTGTGATGTTATAGATCAATCGAATAATATGAATATAATGAGCAAGTACTGACTGTTATTTGAGCAAATCATGTTCTTGATGGCTTGAACTAGATTGACTCTGAGCTGCTTAATCATATCAATCACACATCAAATCATCAAATGCAATCAGTATTATGCTGCAGTCAATTATGGTTGGTAACAAATGGACACGATAATATTAGTAGTAGGTCTAAAACCTGAGAAAAACAATTAAGACAATCTAAACCTTTGAATTTGTTCTTCAATCAAGATTTATGTATTGTTAACTACTTGTCACTACATCCTCATCTAAACTGAATCTCATTAATATTGGTTTAGGTATAGAGCACAACGCTCCATGTATCACTAGAGAAAAAATTACTCATACCTGTTAACCTAATGTTGCACAAGTTAGTGCCAAGCACCTAACCAATGAAACTGAAGTGCTTTTCATTATCCTTAAAAACAAATTTCATCCTCCTAATTCTCCTAGAGTTCTGCAGAAAACCTATATAGAATATAAACATCAACCAGTATTATATACAGGAGATGCAAAAACACTATTCTAGCCATCGTAATGTGCATACAAGAATAAGCCCAAATAAACTAAAAAGATCATAAAAACTTAACCAATCAAACTATTCCAAACTAACATTCGCAACTGGATAAATGAGTCAGTCAATGAACCATTCAACTCTATAATTTCAAGAATGTAACATTAACTGATGACATACCAAGAGGACAAGTAGAAGGAGACGTCACCGACGCGGCGTTTATACTCAGCGAAGGCAGCATACTGAAAGAACTACCGAAATAAACTACGAAGAAAAATTAACTAAAAAACTATACGCATCTAACTAAAGAACCATCAATTAATTAACTAAATTCCAAACAAAAGATTAAGATCCAATAAACATTACAATAACCCGCAACAGATGGAACACAATGTCGGAAGGATATGAATTCCATGAGGACCGTAAATGAGATCATGCTGAAGGATGGAAGAAACAACATCTTCAATTAATCTCTATCCATTTCGGTAAATTTTTCTACTACAACATTTTCTTTGTCATGCTGAAGGATGGAAGAAACAAAGTATTCAATTACTGCATTAGTAAATGATGAAAAAGTACCAAATTGAAATCTACAATATTTTTCTTATTACTATATTTTCTACATAAAAAAAATACATGTAGATACAAATGTTTTTAGCACTCTACCTTCTCTATTAGACAAGAATGAAAAGTTGCCAGCCAGCCATCCTCTTTCCCAAATTGCAGAGAAGCTAACAAACCCAATTCTGAAATAAATATCATGCTCATGTCACTGATGGCGGAGGAAGAGGTGGGGACGGAGGAAGATGTGCGGTTTGTGAGAGGGGGAGAGAGAGATTGGGGGAGGGGGGAGCCGGGGGTCGATGGGGGGACGGAGGGCGGGGGACGAAGACGATGGAGGTGCAGTGGTTGGGTGAGAGGGAGAGAGAGAAGATTGGGCTGGGGGCGGCACGGCGGTGGGGAGGGGGGCCCGACGGCGGGAAAGAGGGGCACGGCAGCAGGAGAAGGGGGATTTGGAGATAGGGTTTGGTGAGAGAGGGGGATTTGGAGATAGGGTTTGGTGAGAGAGGGAGAAAATAAATAATAGTTATGGATTAAAAGCTTATAGTTAAGAATTAAAAACTCTCAAGTTATAGGATACATATACCCACAGTTTACTACACGTCTGTAAGTATATAATGCCTATACCCACGGTTTTAGTGACCGTGACTACAGATTTCCGTTGGTATATGTCAAATTTCTTTTAGTGGGAGCATCAGCTTTGAGAAAATTATAGGTGAGAGTCCTGGAAGTCAGAAGTAGTGTTTATAGGCCATGTCCTATTCTAAGGAGGGAGTGGCTACCGAACCGCAAAAGATCGAGGTAGTTAAGTATTAGCCTCAGCCAAAACCGTGAATGAAGTAAGAAGCTAAATGATGAGATCAGGCAAGCCAGTATTGAAGTGATTACTCAAGATTAGAGCTCAGTTTTGACACGATTGAAGCTGCAACCGAGTCTAAGTGAGCAAGTCAGAAGGCTTAGGTAGGAGATGTAGGGATTGAAGCACTGAAACGGCAAGTTGATGAAGGAAAATCTCATAATATCAGTATGGAATTTATCCTAGGGGTACACAGAAGTTCGAAAATGTAAGACTCAATTTGGGTTATTGGAGACCGGTTGACGAAGTCTGCACATTTTTCTTCCGTTGAAGATGACTTAGTTGCTAGAGAAATTAGCGAAAGTCCACATTGAAGGCGGAAAGAAGTAGCATGGAGTGCCAACGTCAGCAGTTCTGAACGAGATTGAAGAGTTACATCTCGATTTTGGCAAAGTCTACAAGCGGCTTTGGGGAACAAGGTTGGGTTCTTTGGAGAACCAGTTCGTGGAGGAGTCACTTGGGAACCGGAAAGCCGTATAAGCTTTCTTTCTCCCGAGTTATTTAGTGTGTGGATATTTTTCTATTCTCCTAGACTAAATGTAGTTCTGAGGACAGAACTATTCTAAGGAGGGAGTATTGTAATATCCCAGTCGGATATTATATTTGTGTTATTAATATTTTCAAAGTTGAAATATTCTTATGGAAATTACTTAGTTTTAATAAATAATCATTATCTATTATATATACTAGTAAGTATATACATGTATTGTATCGATTTTGTGCACTTGTACAAAATCATGTAATATGTGTTTTGAGAAACTATCTGTAATATCCCGGTCTGATATTAAAAATTATTATTTTATTTTTATTTTCAGAATTGATATATTTTGGGAGGATATTACTCCGTTTAATTAATAAACATTATCTGTATATAAATAATAGTCTGTATATATCCGTATTATTTCAATTTGGTACTGAAATCTTCCGAGCCAATAATAAAATTTATTTTTATTTTTATTTTACTTTTATTCTCGGAATTAAACTATTTTTGTACAAATTGTTCGGTTTGACAAATAAAAATTATCAGTATAATATTAGTATATACGTATACGTATCATATCGATTTCGTACATTTGTACAAATCATGTAGTATGTGTTTTGCACAAAAATATCTTTATTTTTGTCATGATTGATCAAAGATGAATGGCTATGATTTATTTGGAGGGATAAACATAGACTTTATAATTAATGGAAATACAAATGGTATTAATATGTGTTGTTCCTTCTCACCTAAGCTAACTCACCTCACATGCACTTACCTCTCATCCCTCCCACATCCTAGGCCGGCCAAATATCCCAAGGCAACCAAGTGCCCAACCCTAACTCATACACTCACCCTCTCATAATCTCACTCTCTCCTCATTTTCTATAAATAGCCCCCTCCCTTCTCCCTTCAGTCTCATTTACAAGAGAAAAAAAAATAGAGAAGCATAAGAAAGGGATCTCTCACTGAAGGTTGAGGAAGGAGAAGGGCTAACAAGTTATTCCTACTTAGATAATCAATGGTGGCGGTCTTCTCTAACTTCTATTAATTGTATGTAGAACTTCTAGTTATTTGTAGAACTTCTAGTAGTTCATAAAAGAGCAAACTTTTAGTAATTTGTTGTATGTAGAACTTCTAGTTCACAAAAGAATGATCTTTTCATGTATGTGTAACTTCTAGTTAATAAAAAAAATAGACTTTTGATGTATGTAGAACTTCTAGTTCTTAAAGGAGTAATCTTTTCATGTATGTAGAACTTTGAGTTCAAAAAGGAGTAGTCTTTCATACTTGTAGAACTTCTAGTTCACAAAAGAGTGATATTTTCATGTATGTAGAACTTCTAGTTCATAAAGAAGTGATCTTTCATGTATGAAAAACTTTTAATTGTATGTAGAACTTCTAGTAGTTCATAAAAGAGTGATATTTCATGCTTGTAGAACTTCTAGTAGTTCATAAAAGAGTGATATTTCATGCTTGTAGAACTTCTAGTTCATAACAGAATGATCTTTTCATATATGTAGAACTTTTAGTCCAAAAAGGAGTATTCTTACATGCTTGTAGAACTTCTATATCATAAAAGAGTAGTCCTTCTTTATTTTAGAACTTCTAGTTCATAAAAGAGTAGTTTTTAGTTGTATGTGTAAATTCTAGTTCATAAAGGAGTAGTCTTTTGTAATATGTAGAACCAATTTTGGGGTTAGTATGTTAAAAGAAACCATTTTTGAGTTAGAATGTTAAAAAGAACTCATTTTGAGCTAGTATGTTAAAAGAACCCATTTTGGGGTTAATATGTTAAAAGAACTCATTTTGATGATTAGTACGTTAAAAGATATAATTATGATGTTAGTATGTTAAAAGCAACCATTTTTGAGTTAGTATGTTAAAAAGAACTCATTTTGAGCTAGTATGTTAAAAGAACCCATTTTGGGGTTAATATGTTAAAAGAACTCATTTTGATTATTAGTACGTTAAAAGAAATCATTTTGATGTTAGTATGTTAAAAGAAACCATTTTAGAGTTAGTATGTTAAAAATAACTCATTTTGAGCTAGTATGTTAAAAGAACCCATTTTAGAGTTTGTATGTTAAAAGAACTCATTTTGATTATTAGTACGTTAAAAGAAACCATTTTTGAGTTAGTATGTTAAAAAGAACTCATTTTGCGCTAGTATGTTAAAAGAATCCATTTTGGGGTTAGTATGTTAAAAGAACTCATTTTGATGATTAGCACGTTAAAAGAAATCATTTTGATGTTAGTATGTTAAAAGAAACGATTTTTGAGTTAGTTTGTTAAAAAGAACTCATTTTGAGCTAGTATGTTAAAAGAACCCATTTTAGGGTTAGTATGTTAATAGAACTCATTTTGATGATTAGTACGTTAAAAGAAATCATTTTGATGTTAGCATGTTAAAAGAAACCATTTTTGAGTTAGTATGTTAAAAAAAAACTCATTTTGAGCTAGTATGTTAAAAGAACCCATTTTTGGGGTTAGTATATTAAAAGAACTCATTTTGATGATTAGTACGTTAAAAGAAATCATTTTGATGTTAGTATGTTAAAAGAAACCATTTTTGAGTTAGTATGTTAAAAAGAACTCATTTTGAGCTAGTGTGTTAAAAAAACCCATTTTGGGGTTTGTATGTTAAAAGAACTCATTTTGATAATTAGTACGTTAAAAGAAATTATTTTAATGTTAGTATGCTAAATAACCCATTTTTGGGATTAGGTATGTTAATAGAACTCATTTTTTTATTATGTTAGCATGTTAATTGAACTCATTTTGAGATTAGTATGTCAAAAGAACTCATTTTGGGGTTAGTATGTTAAAAGGACCAAACTTTATAATGGTATATGCTATAGGTTGCAACAGAACCCATTTTTAGAAGTTTTGTTAGTAACATGTTATTTTGCTACTAGGATTGTTAGAAGAATTCTATTTTGCTTTTATAAAAGTTCAAGTTCTTATTAGTAGCATGCTATATTACTTCTAGGTTGCTAGATGATTTCTATATTTGTTCTATGTTTAATAGTTCAAGTTGTAGCAAGCATGCTTTAAATTTGCTTCTAGAATGTTAGAAGGCTTTCCACGTTGCTTCATGTATAAAAGATCAAGTTTCATTAGTCGCATGTTTATATTACTTCCAGGTTGTTAGAAGATTCTTCTGCTGCTTCTAAGTATAAGAGATCAAGTTATTAAGTAGATGGTTCTAGTTGATACATACAAGGAACCCATTTTTGTATTGTTGTTTTATGGTTTCTAATTGATAAAGAACTCATTTTTATAGTGTTGTTGTTTTATAGAACAACTTCGACTAATCATATGAGTATTCTTCATCTAGAGTTATAAATGGTTAAGAGATTATGTTTTGAATGTTCATCTTGTATGTTAAATTAGTAAGCTTAACATGCATGTTAGTTCTTGTTAGTAAGCCTATACATGAAATTCTAGTTCATGTTAACTAGAGTTGTCGTGAATCGTTTGTAGTTTGATTCATGCACTTGATTACGAGTAATAAGTATACCTTCTACTCATAAGTCATGTAATAGCATGTTTTATGATTGAGAAATAGTTCGTACCAATTATTAGTATTAGTCTGTTTCATACGTAACTCACCTAGCTTGCATGTAGTTTGTTTGTTCATGCGTAGCTCATTTGGCTCGTATGTAGCTCGTTAACTAGTACGCAGCTTGTTGTGCTCGTCTAGGGTGATATCGTTACCCTATGGGCTGTCGACCATCAAGACGTGTATTTATTTTTCTCCCTGGAACTGTGGACTAGTCACTCCTCGTGCGCCATCAGATCTGAACCGGTGTAGGTTGATCACGGGCCGGAAGCATAGATGAAATCCAAGTTCAGTGCAATAGCATGCGAATAGATTCGTATTGCCAGGGATCATAGATCGATAGGCTGTGAGCGAGATCTATGGTGATCTCGGGAAATCTAGGTTGAACACCTAGCAAAGTTATCTTGTGAAGTCTTTGATTGAGACCTCGCAGGTTGTGTTAACATTGTTGTCATCCCTCAGATTGTTTAGGGTTAGTGACATCGTTAGGATAGTAACTTATCACTATTACTACTGAACCTTTATTTATTATCATTTCCGCCGAAGGGAAGGAGTTGTGTTGAGGGTGATGCCTTATAATCTAACTTACCCTATAGGCTGACACTTGGTGGTGTTTTTGGGTTGTACCTTTCCATAAAAGGGATACGTTCTATGCCTTCTCATGAGTTGCACTACAAAACAGACTCGATTTACCGGCATTTTTTTACGTCTTTGCCAGCGTTTTTTTACGCCAGTGAAACCTTCACCGGCGTTTATAATAGCGCCGGTCCACATGCCGCCGAAGCGAGCATCGCGGAAAGGTAGGGGTCTACACCGGCGGTTTTACTGGACGCCGGTAAATATTACAACTACACCGGCGGTCAGAAAACGCCGGTGTATAGGAGTCTCTGAGTGCCGTTCTTTTACCCCCAATATACATTCACCGGCGGCCTTAAACCGCCGGTATTTATCCATTCACCGGCGTTTCTATAAACGCCGGTGTAGAATGAAAGTATACCGGTGGTCGTACACCGCCGGTGTATGTGTGTTTATGAGTGCCCGGTTTTCCCTACTTACAAGTACCGGCGTGACCAAAAAACACCGGTGTAGTTAGGTTCACCGGCGTTTTATAAAACGCCGGTGTTCCTTGGTGCCGTTACAGCTAGCGGCATACATCGGCGTGTGTAGGAACACCGGTATATCGCACACTGCAACTAATTCATTAGATAGACCGGCGTTTTATAAAACGCCGGTCTATCTATGCCCGTTTGTTTTTCATGCTCCGGTTTTCCGTTCGATTTCAATTCACAGTTTCATTTACAAAACCTGTAAACTAATTCACAACTGATTCAACCAATTTCGTTGCATATTAATGCGCAAATCACAACCAAACACAAGAATAATTAAAGATAATAAAGTTTCACACGTGTCATATCAACGTCCAAATTCACCGCAAAATTAACAGTGTCATAATTAACAAATTAATATAGTGACGAACATCCCAAATATCCCAACAAACCAGTCTGACAAATATCCCAAATATCCCAAATTAACAGTCTGACATAACTCTCATTAAAAAAAACAGTCTGACATAACAACAGCAAGGAGGACATAAGAACAACAACCATACTAGGCCGACCACAGATTCATACCCCTCGAGTAGCTTCAGTTCTGATCATCAGAATTTCCTTCATCTGGGCGACCGCTCTGTGAAAAAAAAACAATAGTTTATTTCAACAGTAGACCACAATACAGAATATACATATTTTTTGAACTTGCAAAAAGATCTACCTGTATCTTAAATTATAAGATCAAAGTGCCAATTGCAAATGGAATTGTTAATGATATATAGAGAGGTAAAATAATTACATTGCAATGCTAAAAATCTAGTACTTAATTTTGTTTTTAAATATATCTAAAACAACAAAACAAATGAAAATTCAGTATCTAACTTGAAACCTTTATATTCTCCTCTGATTGGGAATATCCACTATCTAAAACAGTAAAACAAATGAAAATTCAATATCTAAGCATGTCTTTCATGGATTGTTCAGACAATCCATGAAACTGTCATCGTGGAAGGAAACCAAATATAAGAAAAATAAGAAAAATAAGATAGGGCTCATATCAAGTGTATTTTTAGGGAACTGCCATCATGGAAGGAAACCAAATATAGAAGCCAGAAATGGA
This sequence comes from Hemerocallis citrina, assembly GCA_017893485.1. Lineage (NCBI taxonomy): Eukaryota > Viridiplantae > Streptophyta > Magnoliopsida > Asparagales > Asphodelaceae > Hemerocallis > Hemerocallis citrina. The sequence continues at coordinate 130,456,550 of CM030367.1, read as the reverse complement.
AACAGAAAGAGGAATGGTAGAGACTTTGGATACACCAGGCTAACATAGCGGCATTTTCCTCATCTCTCTCTCATCCCTTGTTTCCCTTCAGCACACGAACACAAAGAGACATCAGCAACAACAGCAAGAGCGACAAGAACAACAATAATAATAAATTATTATGAACAAGATGTCTCTATATGGGTGTCCAGATCTCCACTCGAGCCCTCTCTTTCTAATCACAGCCCAATTAAGAACATAGACAACAACCACTAAACAATCCAATCACAGCCCAATCAAAATTTGCCAACCTGGATCTTAAATCTTCAGATGCATGAATTCAGCTTCTTTAACAGTAAAAGAAAAATGATAACATAGCGGCATCTAAGCATATATGTTTCTCTATTAATTCTTCATCCCAACTAAATCATTGATGTTTGTGGCTCCAAAAGAAACCCCCACAAGGTTTGTTCAGCCCAATTCTTGTACATATCCGGAGGATTTTGGCATACGTACAGCTAGCATCCTCAGTTCACAGTGAACCCATTTTGGTCAAAAAAACATGCCAAGATGACAATCAGATGCATGAAATAAGCTTCATTAACAGTAAAAGAAGATGAGGATGCTAGCAGCATACTTAGTTTGGAAGTGAACCCATTTTTTGTTAAAAAATCATGCCAAAGATGGCAATCAGGTTCTCTAACAGTATCTAAAAATGAAAATATCCATTATCTGAGCATATATATTGCTCTACTAATTCTTTAGCCCAACTAAATCTAAAACCCAATTGTTGTACATATCCGGAGGATTTTGGCATATAGCTATAGCATCCTCAGTTCACAGTGAACCCATTTTGGTCAAAAAAACATGCCAAGATGACAATCAGATGCATGAAATAAGCTTCATTAACAGTAAAAGAAGATGAGGATGCTAGCAGCATACTTAGTTTGGAAGTGAACCCATTTTTTGTTAAAAAATCATGCCAAAGATGGCAATCAGGTTCTCTAACAGTATCTGAAAATGAAAATATCCATTATCTGAGCATATATGTTGCTCTACTAATTCTTTAGCCCAACTAAATCTAAAACCCAATTGTTGTACATATCCGGAGGATTTTGCCATACAGCTATAGCATCCTGAGTTCACAGTGAACCCATTTTGGTCAAAAAAACATGCCAAGATGACAATCAGATGCATGAAATAAGCTTCATTAACAGTAAAAGAAAATGAGGATGCTAGCAGCATACTTAGTTTGGAAGTGAACCCATTTTATGTTAAAAAATCATGCCAAAGATGGCAATCAGGTTCTTTAACAGTATCTGAAAATGAAAATATCCATTATCTGAGCATATATGTTGCTCTACTAATTCTTTAGCCCAACTAAATCTAAAACCCAATTGTTGTACATATCCGGAGGATTTTGGCATACAGCTATAGCATCCTGAGTTTACAGTGAACCCATTTTGGTCAATAAAACATGCCAAGATGACAATCAGATGCATGAAATAAGCTTCATTAACAGTAAAAGAAGATGAGGATGCTAGCAGCATACTTAGTTTGGAAGTGAACCCATTTTTTGTTAAAAAATCATGCGATTGTCCTTTGTCTTCCGGTCATCTCCCATAATTGTTTCTATACAATTTTCACCAATATTTTTTCCGATATGCATCACATCTAAATTATGTCGCAATAAGTTGAATTCCCAATACGGCAACTTGAAGAAAATACTCTTCTTCTTCCATGCACCTAAACTCGTCATGTTTTGATCCTCATCTTCGCCACATAGATCAGTCTCCTCACCTTGCTCCGGCCTTGCCCTTTTCTTGCCCTTTGTCCTGACTTCTGGTTCTTTTCCATATTTGAATTGATGACCATCTACCCGCCTCAAAATAACTGAACCAGAAGAAGATCCAGGAGCATGTTCCCACTCGTCGGTACCATCAAATGTCGCTGTCTCTGCCCGAAATATATGTGTGTCAGGCAACCATCTCCTATGACCCATATAGCAAAACTTTCTGCCATTGTACAACCACCTTGAACTAGTTTGGTCAGCACAACATGGACATGCATAACATCCTTTAGTATATCCAAATAAATTTGCATATGCTGGAAAATCATTGATTGTCCAAGACAACGCAGCCCGAAGAGAAAATGTTTCTTTAGCCACAGCATCATAGGTTGGAACACCCACCCACAATTTCTGAAGTTCATCTATTAACGGTTGTAGGTACACATCTATATCATTTCCAGGACCTTTCGGTCTAGGAACTATCATGGACAAAATAAATGAGGACTGCTTCATGCATTTCCAATGCGGCAAATTGTATGGTATTAACACAACCGGCCATATGCTGTATGTACTACTCATTTGCCTGAAAGGGTTGAAACCATCACTAGCTAGTCCAAGTCTCACATTCTGAGGATCTTCCGCAAAATCAGGATATCTTTCATCAAATTTTTTCCAAGATTGAGAATCAGCAGGATGTCTAAGAATCCCATCATTAGTGCGACCATCAGCATGCCATTTCATATCAGAAGAAGTTTTTGTAGACATAAACAACCTTTGTAGCCTAGGAATCAGAGGAAAGTAACGCAGTATTTTGGCAGGCTTCTTTTTCCTACTTCTCTTAGTAGATCCACTGGCTCCCTCGTCTTGATTTGGTCTTTCTATCCATTTCGAAGAACCACACACTTCGCAATTCTCCAGACTTTTCTTACCACTCATGAAAAGCATACAGTCATTTGGACATGCTGCTATCTTCTCATACCCTAGATCGAAAGAACTTAGGAATTTTTTGATTTTATAGGCTGAGTTTGGAGTACAGATTTCAGGAAATGCTTCATTCAACAATTCAAGTAGCATAGTGAAGGACTTAGCAGACCACCCGTTTAAACATTTAATCTCAAATAGTCTGACAATGAAAGAGAATTTAGAGAATTTGGTGCAATCGCGGTACAACGGAGTACTAGCATCTTCAAGTAACTTAGCGAAGGATTCTTGCTGCTTATTATTTTCAGGGGTTGGGCCAGGCATTTCCTCGTCCACCCCACCACCAATGTGTGATGTTTTTGTTCACTCATTGTGAACTTGGGTTGTTGGGTTATTGGTGTGGAAAGGAACATTATCAATCCCCAAGGCATCTTGCAACAAAGCATGCATCTCATCGGAAACGCTTAAGTCTTCGTTCACTAAGGGCTCATCTTCATTTTCTAATACAACCGGACGAACAGGAGTTGACGTATGATCCTCTCCATGACAAAACCACCTTGTGTACCCTTGAAGAAAACCGTTGACAACCAAGTGTGTATGTACTACGTCACATGTCCTCAAATTACAATTTGTACACCAGAGGCATGGACAAAGGATTAGGTTGGGATCACGGGAATGTCGTTTGGCAAAGATAATAAAATCTTTAATACCATCACGGTACTCCTTGGATAATCGTGGTTTACTAATCCAACTTCTATCCATTATTACAATAGCACACAATCTGAAATTAAAATTTGATATATTAAATAGTAATAACAGTAAAAAGCATTTTGTATATTAAATTTCACCTTTTTGAAAACCATCCCTAGCTGCAAATAAATAAACGATATAATCTTTAACTGTAAAATAAAGAAATTGTGGTTCCAAAAAATGTACAAAAAAAATTAAATCTTAACACAATCTACTCTATTCACATAACCCTAAACTACCTTTTGTGGAAATTATCACAACCACCTTAGTGGTATTTTATCGCACACCCTGTGTTCGAGTGTAATATCAATTCTACTATAGTCTCCCCTGTATTTGGCTTTCTGTTCAAGGAGATGATGATGGTAAAGGGTATTTGCTGAGAAAGAGGAATCGGACGAATAATGAGCGCGTCGTGCTGTAACTACGGTAACAAGAAGATTTGATGACTCATGAACTATTCTGTTCATGGCTACTAATAATCACTTACTTATCTCATAATAATAATAATAATAATAATAATAATAATAATAATAATAATAATAATAATAATAATAATACTAAACAAAAGAAACTAATATGACTACTAATATGTTTTTCTAAAATAATTCTTCATCTCAACTAAATCATTGATGTTTGTAGCGCCAAAAGAAACCTGCACAAGGTTTGTTCAGCCCAATTCTTATACAGATTTGGAGGATTTTGGTAAAAAACATGCCAAGATGCCAATCAGATGCATGAAATCAGCTTCTTTAACAGTAAAAGAGAAATGATAATTTCCAGTATGTAAGCATATATTTTTCACAGTGAACCCATTGTTGTACATATCCGAAGGATTTTAGCATACAGCTATAGCATCCTGAGTTCACAGTGAACCCATTTTGGTCAAAAAAACATGCCAAGATGACAATCAGATGCATGAAATAAGCTTCATTAACAGTAAAAGAAAATGAGGATGCTAGCAGCATACTTAGTTTGGAAGTGAACCCATTTTTTGTTAAAAAATCATGCCAAAGATGGCAATCAGGTTCTCTAACAGTATCTGAAAATGAAAATATCCATTATCTGAGCATATATGTTGCTCTACTAATTCTTTAGCCCAACTAAATCTAAAACCCAATTGTTGTACATATCCAGAGGATTTTGGCATACAGCTATAGCATCCTCAGTTCACAGTGAACCCATTTTGGTCAAAAAAATATGCCAAGATGACAATCAGATGCATGAAATAAGCTTCATTAACAGTAAAAGAAGATGAGGATGCTAGCAGCATACTTAGTTTGGAAGTGAACCCATTTTTTGTTAAAAAATCATGCCAAAGATGGCAATCAGGTTCTTTAACAGTATCTGAAAATGAAAATTTCCATTATTTGAGCATATATGTTGCTCTACTAATTGTTTAGCCCAACTAAATCTAAAACCCAATTGTTGTACATATCCGGAGGATTTTGGCATACAGCTATAGCATCCTGAGTTCACAGTGAACCCATTTTGGTCAAAAAAACATGCCAAGATGACAATCAGATGCATGAAATAAGCTTCATTAATAGTAAAAGAAGATGAGGATGCTAGCAGCATACTTAGTTTGGAAGTGAACCCATTTTTTGTTAAAAAATCATGCCAAAGATGGCAATCAGGTTCTCTAACAGTATCTGAAAATGAAAATATCCATTATCTGAGCATATATGTTGCTCTACTAATTCTTTAGCCCAACTAAATCTAAAACCCAATTATTGTACATATCCGGAGGATTTTGGCATACAGCTATAGCATCCTCAGTTCACAGTGAACCCATTTTGGTTAAAAAAACATGCCAAGATGACAATCAGATGCATGAAATCAGCTTCTTTAACAGTAAAAGAAAATGAAAATTTCCAGTATCTAAGCATATATTTTTCTATTAATTCTTCATCCCAACTAAACCATTCATGTTTGTGGCTCCAAACGAAACAAGCACAAGGTGCGTTCGGCCCAATTCTTGTACCCATTTTGGAGGATTTTGGTCTACAACTAGCATCCTTAGTTCACAGTTAACCCATTTTGGATAAAAAAACATGCTAAGATGACAATCAGATGCATGATTTCAGCATCTTTGACGATGCTAAGTTTGAAAAATAAGGGAAATCAAGATGCATAATCTGAAAAAACATGCTAAGTTTGAAAAATAAGGGAAATCAAGAGATGATACCGAAGAGAGAAAGAGAGAGAGCGGGGCGACGAGCGCGGGGGCGTAGGAGATAGAGAGAGAGCGGGGCGAAGCGGTGGTTTCCGATCGCCAATTCACCTCCAAATAGAGAGAGGGAGGAGGGGTATCGAAAATGACAAAGGGAAGAAGGGACGATGACGAAAGGTCGAAGGCTGTCGAAGAGGACGAAGCGGCGGAGGCAAACGCGCGGGAAGTAGAGCGGGGAAGGAGGGAAAACGAAGGCGCCCCCCCCCCCCCCCCCCCCCCTTTTTTGGGGTTTGGGAAAATGGTGAGCGAAAGATTAGGGTTCGCGGGATTTATCACAGCTTATTCACCGGCGTTTCAATTAGACACGCTGGTGAATGTATCGGTATATTCACCGGCGTTTCTTATTAAAATGCCTGTGAATAATACACTTCACTGGCGTTTTTAAATAAAACACCGGTGAATACGAAGATTGCCCGGCGGTTTAAAGCGACCGCCGGTGTATAACCTTCCCATGTGGCGCCCCATTCCTATTCGCTCCCTACCCCGGCGCTACTGGTAAAACGCCGGGGAATATACGCCGGTAAATAGAGTATCTTTTGTAGTGTTGGGAGCACGGGATCCGTATCTCGGTTGTTAATTTCTGAAGTGCCATGATAAGAACGGGATAATTTCTCCTGTCGGAACTAGGGGGTGGACCCCAGAATTCCGTCATGTTCTATGTCAGGGATAAGCGAACAGGCCTTAGATTACGGTCTATGAGCTAAGGGGCCACAGGGGATGATTCGAGCTAACCTGTGTTGTAGTGAACTCTGGGTGTTCGTCTGATTTTTAAGTGAGGTCCGGTATGACGAGCAATAGTGGCAAATAGAGACATCACTATATGACTGTGAATGGCGGGATTAGATCGTTTCAGAGCAACCTCATCAGTCACGCTGTATCTTCAGGAACAGGTTAAGTACAAGAGTAGAATTCATGGCGCGGGTTCGAATCCCTAAATATGAAGAAATGGCTTGATATGGACGTATGTATTTATGGGTTGCATACTGTCCAGAGTCTTGCTTGCATTAGAATAAGTGCATCATTGCATTAGTTGATCTTGCGTTAGAGTCTAAGTCATAGCATACACTGACACATCGATTATACACATTTCTATTTTCATCAATCTGTTTGTTTAAATTGAGTTTCTGCTGCTTGTAATCAGCATTTAGCGTCAGTGTATGTACTGACGTCCCCACTCACATAGGTACTGGATTGCAAACCTACAAGTACAGGATTCAAAGGACTCAAGGCAGGAGAAGTAGTGTTGATTTTGATTTCAATTGTAATATTTGTTGTAATTTATTTAATTATTGAGAATCATCCAAGTGAAACACCAAGTGTTATTAATTATTCGTTGTACTTTGATGTAAATTTATTGGAAGTTTGTAACACTTGGGCTTGTAAGACATTAATGTAATACTGATGTAATGTATTGCAGTTTTGTAACATTCGGACTTGTAATACATTTGTGTTGATTAAAAAGTTTTAAATTTTCTTGTTTTTCTGTGTATAGTGGCTAATTGAAGGAAAAGATTGTGGCTTATGTCACGGTTTCCCGATATAGGAAATCAGGGCATTACAGTTTTGATTTGGGCTACACGTGTGGTGCACATTTATATTTGTTGGATATAGTTTGGACATATATTATACGTGTTTATATAATTACAAAGTTATGATTTGTTTGTTACAAATCCCAACTCTTCCATTAAAATAGTAGAGATTAGTTTGTTGTTTATGGTATCTAACTTCTATCCTAAATAGATTTAGTCCCGGTTAACATTGTTTCGTGCGGGAAAGCCTGGGTCTTTTCAACCTACAAGAATTTGGTATATAACTTTGAAAGATTATCCCAAATAACGTTTGAAAAGGTACACCCTAACCAAAGTACCCCTTATAGGGTCAGCAACGAAGAAATATAAACTTGCAATAAAAATTGAAAGAATGCAACATATATATATATATATATATATATATATATATATATATATATATATATATATATATATATATATATATATATAGGCAAAAACCAAAGTACCCCCTAACGTTTGGCCTATGTACACTATATCCATATAACGTTTGAAAAAGTACACTAAATTCATTTTCTCCGTACTTAACCCAATCCGTTAAGTTATAATTATTAAATTACTTTTTTACTCTTACCCTTTCATAATCAAATCTCTTATTCTTTCTTCACTTTCTTCGTTTCTTTTTTCTTCTTTTATTTTTCTCTGTTCTTCCTTTTCAAGAGAGCTTAAAGTTAGTTATGAGAATTAACCCATTTGACATTTTTCAAGAGAGCCTAAAAACAGAGATCTATTTTGCACTGTTAGTGACAAATCCTCTCTCGCTTTAGAGATGAGAAGACATCGGTACGTGCTGACCGACATACCAAGCATGCACTTAGTAGCTTCAGAGCCTGCACCACAGTCAGAGATTAAAAACAAAAATAAATATTACTTTTAAACCTTGCGAACAAGATTCAAGTGGTCATTCAGTAAAGTTTATCAAAGCATACTGCCAAAAGCAACAGAAGAAGAGCATAAGAATTACTCTACCTCTAATTCGCCAACTGTGACCTCCTTCTCCACGAAGCTGTTGATGAGTTGTTTCAGTTCCTTTATCAAGTCGAATCCAGAAAACGATGAGAAGGGTGAGACAACCATCTTATTTGTAGCCATGTACTTAACTGATTTCTTCGCACAACCTCCTCTTGTTTCAGTCACTGAGTCTGGAACCTTAGGATTTACTTCAGATAATTTCACAACAGCTATGTTATGCTTGCACTTACTGCCAGAGACAGTAATCGAATCCTTCCAGCAGGTTTCACAACCTGGGGCACTGCAATTTGCGGACAGATCTGTTTCACGTTTTATCAACTGGTGGTTGCTGCATCTAAAATGGGGATAGAGCTTAGGAGCTAATAACATGTTCTTGCATTTCTCTGATTTGATTAAGTCACTTCCTACAGCCAAAGCTTCAACACTGCGATATAGGTTGTCCAAACAACCAATGGATGTCTGCTTGTTCAGGACTTTCACAACTTATCCACGAGGAAACGTAAGGAAACTGAAGAGAACATCCACCAAGTCATTCCCTGCTTCTGCATATATAATCACTTTTGTGGTTTTGTTTTGAAGTAACTTCACACCTATTGTCTTCTCTTGAGGATCAGCTTCATTTTTATCTTCCATTTTGACTTGAAAAACCCCTACAGGATAATGTTCATTGTTGTCGCTATCTGATTCTCGCTTCTGCAAGAAAACATCTGTAACAGGAAACTTTGACAGCAATGATCTCTTCAACAAACTCAGACCCTGTATCATCATCACAGAGAAACTAATCAGCAAATACCATCATCCGTGTGTTTACATCCTGTTATAGCTTATTTTACAACAAACTGAGGCAAAAAAGAAATCTTTAATTAAATAAAAAAACAAATCAACTGCACATTGTAACATTATATCACCTTATCTATGCTCACATCGAATGTCTGTTTCTGGAGAGCATCTACATCCTTGATTCCGAATTTATCAAACTCGGAAAGGGTATTTGTAATATTAGAAGGTGCTACATTAGAATCATCACTTATGATATACTTTCTTCTTCCACTTAAAAATACATCACCTTTAGCATCATCATCTGCTCGTACCCGGTGCAAATCTTTATCTATTGCTTTTCCACAGGGGTAGCGAGCACCACAGATGGAACTGTAAAGACAGTGAGTCTTGGCAAAGCAATCAAACTTGGGCACCTGTAGATTCGTTGAGGATTTAAATCATCAACATTGACCACTAAATCTGCACATGCTATTTCGGCTGCGCTTCTAGGCTGAAGAAGCATTGTTTTGCATGCCTCCGTCTCAAAATAATTTGCATCAAGATTCTCAACACTCATAAAGCTTGTCCATGCATCCTGATATGGCTAAAAATAGGATTAAATCGAGACTGTTCAAATTGGGCACGAATCTTAAAGCTCTCAGGGGTAAAATGGTAATTTCACCTACAAACTGGTCTGAAATAGTAACTGGGTCTTTCTTCAAACCCCAATAACCCATAAATGGATCTGTCATACTGGGTTCGGGTCTCAACCCGTTACAAACCAGTTCAGAAGGATAAAGAAGAATTCGGATTCATAATTATTCCTAAGAGGTGGTTTTAACCACTTCTATCCATCCACACCGGAAAGTAGAAATTTGTTCTTATCTCGAAACGGGTTCCTAAGGCGACTATAAATACCCCTCCCTCCACCGTAACAAGGTAATCAATATTTTTCTACATAAAGTTCTTTCATAATCTTCCTGATTGCTGACAAGAGCGTCGGAGGGTGCGTTGTCGGGATCCATCCCGATGTATCGCATTTTTTGCAGGTCAACGGCAGTGGCAAGAAACTAGTCAAAACTCTGGTAAAAGTCAACTGGTCAACGGTAGCGGCAAAAAACCAGTCAAAAATCCGGTGAAAGTCAACAAATTTGCTTTTACTGTTTTCAAAAGAATCCATAAATTCATATGTTTGCTCCCACATCAAAAGAGTAACAGATTGGCACCGTCTGTGGGAAGCAAAAAAGAAATCCAACCTAACTTCATCAGCGAGATTAGTTCAAGCCATGCATCCAAAAGAGAAGGGGAAGGCAGCGGTCTCCATCCGAAGAACCACTCCTCTTCTTCCTCCTCCTCCTCCAGTTCAAAATGCTCTTCTTCAATAGCATCCTCCTCAACATGCCCCTCCAGGGTCTCGGGGGGCTGCCCAGGGGGCTCCCATCGGAGTCTTCCAAAACAACATCCTCCTCATGACCATGTCACTGTTCCAAATCATTCAGTTGACTCTATGGCTTCTCAAGGCCCTCCCGAGCGGGATCTCCGTCAAGTGATTGTTAACTACCAAAAGGGGGTCGACCTCCAAACTCCTGAATGGATGGCGAACCCTTGGGGGAGTTCATCAACCTGAGCACCCAGGGGTCTCAAGAGTCCAGACCTCCCCGCAGACCGAGGACCAGAAGATCCCCTTCCTCGAGGAGGCGAAGAGAGTCCCCTAAACACCATCGGCGGAGAAGTTATACTCCAGTAAACCGAGCCACACATAGGGACCGCCAAGCTGGAGAGGCACCAGTTACAAGGGCGGATTTCCAAGATTTTCAAAAGGCAGTTCTGCGGGCCCTCAACATCGCTCCCAACCATGAGCAACGTGCACCTAGTCCTCAACCTGCCTCAAGCCATCACCACCATACTCCTAGTCCCCTTTCGCATAGGAAAGAGTCTAGGGTCTCGGCAGGATATAACCGAAGGGAAGACTCGGTCTACCGCCATCTCCATGAGATGGAGAGGCACCTTGGCCGACTTGACAGAGAAGAGGAACAACGGGCAAGGAATTTCCGCCCGAGCAGGCCCCCGTTCTCCCGAGCCATCATGGAAGCCCCGGTCCCGCAAAACTTCAAGCCCCCTAACTTTGAGTCATACAACGGGGAGTCGGACCCTACCGACCACATCGAGAGTTTTAAAACTCTCATGATGATCCACCAGGCTTCGGATGCGCTCCTTTGCAAGACCTTCCCTGCCACGCTGAAGGGGCCTGTGAGAGAGTGGTACTCTCGACTCGCTCTAGCCTCCATCTTCTCGTTCGATCAATTCAAAGGGCTCTTCCTTACTCATTTTGTGAGTAGCACCGGGCCGAGAAAACAAGTGTATCTTTGGTAACCCTCAACCAAAGAAAGGGTGAACGCCTAAGAGATTACGTTCGACGCTTCACCACCGAAGCCCAGTCTATTGCCTCCCTCAACCAATCCATGGCCTCTGCGGCATTCGGGCACAACGTCACTAACGCCGACCTCAAGGCGTCCCTTGCAAAGAAGCCTCCTCGAGACTTCTCAGAACTTCTGCTTAGGAGTGAGAAGTACATCCGAGTAGAAGAGGTTCTCAACCCCCCCACTCTCGAGGAATCATCTTCCGGAAACAAACGGAAGAATACGAGCGAAGAAGGGTCCAAGAAACTCTAGAGGGACGACAATGGCCAACGCCGCCCAGCTCCTCATTTTGAGAAGTTCATCCCCCTCAATGCTAGTATATCAACAGTTCTTATGGAGGTGGATAAAGAATGGCTACTCCGCGCTCCTCCTAGAATGAATACCCATGGCAAGAAAAGAAACAGGAATAAGTGGTGCAGCTTTTATAGGGACCACAGCCACGACACGGATACAGTGGGGACACCTGGACAAGTTCGTCTGAAGAGACGGGGCTGACCTTCCACCTTGAGGAGCCTACAAGTGAACAGAGAGGTCTGCCGAGTTCCAAGATTCCGAACCTGGGGCCGTCCTCCACCTCATCAAACGAGGTCCAATGGGGGGAGAACCCAACTCCTCCCAAGAGGCCTTCACCCTATCGTAGAAGTAGGATCTCGGTTTTCAATAAGGCCGATGCTTGTAACCCGGCCAACAACATGTAATAATGGTTCGCCTCATCGAAGCAGCCATTTAGTTTACTTCAATAAAACTTAAAACTTTTGTCTATTATTGCACTTGCTTCATTTCTACCTCTCCGAGTCACTTTTACGACTTGTCCTACAGGACTGCTCCTACAACTTACTAAGCTCAAAAGACGATTTTGGAGTCCAACATTTGGTTCGACGTTGCATTAGCCTCTTGCAAACAAGCAAGTGTGGGGCAGCTCACCATTCGGAATTGCTCCTACAACTCGTTAACTCCCTTAACAACAAGTTCGGAGTCCAACACTTTATTCAACGTTGCCTTAGCAGCTTGCAAACAAGCAAGTGCGGAGCAGCTCACCATTCGGAATGACTCCCACAACTGTTGAACCTCTTCAGCAAGTTCAGAGCTAAAACTCTTTCCTAGAGTTGCTCCTCAAACTTGTCACCCAAACGGCTCTCTTATAGAACCAAGCTCTTCGCTCCGTTCGCCTCTAGAACGAACCTCTTTGCAACGAGTTCGGAGCACGACTCTCCCCTAGAGTTGCTCCTCAGACTAGTCTTTCAAGAACGGACTTCCCCTAGAGCTATGCAAAGCTCTTCTCAACTTTGTGAAGACGAAGATGTTGCGAGACTATCTTGACCTTGAAGAAGGATGATTCTCCTACCCATTTCTGAAGAGAACTTGTAGATCTTCAAGATAGCTTCGAAACAAGGGGTCACACGCCCCAATCCGACCTCCGTAGCATTGGGAACGTCGGTTACAATACAGCTGCGCCGAAGTTCTCCTAGACTTCGGCAACGTGTGCCGAGCACTCTTGCCATCGATGCCCAAATGCGAGAAAAATCTCTCCTGGACTTCGGCAACGTGTGCCGGCACTCTTTCCACCGACGTTCAAATGCGAAAAAAAACTCTCCTAAACTTTGGCAACGTGTAACGAGCACTCTTGCCACCGACGTCCAAATGTGAGAAAAGCTCTCCTAGACTTCGGCAAAGTGTGCCGAGCATTCTTGCCACCGACGTCCAAATGCGAGAAAAAATTCTCCTGGACTTCGGCAACAAGTGTCGAGCGCTCTTGCCACCGAAGCTCAAATTGGAAAAAAAATTTGCCTCAAGATCCGCACTCAAATCAAGATCAACGGTGGTGATTAAAGCAAAAAAAAAGAGTCAACGGTCAAACGTTGACCAAGTCAACGGTCAGCTATTGACCGCCACGTGTCAGGCCGCCAAAGTCCTCTCCTGGTTCGAAAATGCAATCCGAGCGCTCTTGCCACCGACCCTAAAACTAGAGAAAAGTTATCAAAAAGTCAACGGTTAACTGTTGACTGCCACGTGTCAAGCTGTTGAAGTCTCTCCTGGTTTGGAAATGCAATCCGAGTGCTCTTGCCACCGACCCTCAAATTGGAGAAAAATTTCGCCTCGAAATTCGTGCTCAAACACGATCTGCGGCTCAGATACAAGCAATCAAGCAAAAACAAAGTAATATAAACTAAGGGGTTAACGGGTCGGTTTGGACCCGTTATGGGACCTAAACCTGCAACCCTCTTCAGCCTTCTTCTTCTCCACTCTCCCGCCAAAAACCAAACAGAAAAGAAAACCCCAACATCTCCTCCTTCAACGTCAAGTTCCTCCATCTTCGTCGAAGCTCCGAACCCAAACTTCCTTCGTCGAGCTCAACCTCGACACCACCACCGTCAAGCTCCACCGCCGAGCTCGCCTTCACTGTCTCCGAGCCAAGCCTCACCGAGCTCCATCTCTAATGTCGAGCTCGCCAATCCACCGAGCTCACAAGCTTCGAGCTCCCTCCTTCATGAAGACCTCCTTCAACGTCGAACACCACAGAGCTCCGAACTCTCTGACATGGCCTCACCTCCATCGAGCTCAACCGAGTCTGTAATGCCCCGCCCCAATACTCAGACAATTTTTATTATTTTTAGAAGATAAATTAGATACTATGTAGTACAACTGCCCACCACAGGCTACCTCCCAAAAGGTGGTTAACCAATTAGGTGACTCTTGATCATAGGCAATTTTTATTTATACTCAATTAATTTTTATTTACTCCCGATATGGGATAAATTCTTCACAATTCCCGTGCACAACCGAAACAGAATTGCCACGTCACCGAAATCCAACCAATACAGCAAGCTATGCTTCTTCCGAAATTCCAACACGGGTTCCCCCCCTCCCCTCCCCCCCCTCCCGGGTGATGACGTCACCCATTCACAAACCACAACACTCTTTTTCCTCTTGTTCTCAATTCACATGGGGTCCTCTTTCTCATCTTACTCTCCTATATTATTATACATATATATTTATATATAATATTTAGGAAATACGGGGTATTACATATATACACCCTACCTTTTAGAAATCAGCACAGGATCCTCCTTTCTAGCCGATGTGGAGCAGAGTATCCTGCCAGCGTACTGCGATCCTCCTGCTAGCGTACTCGCCCCTGGTCTTTCTACCAGCGTACTGACCTCAGCCAGGAGCGTACTAACCTCAGCCAGATATACCTCTCCACACCCAGGGTTGAAAGTCGGCTCTGATACCATTTGTAACGCCCCGCCCCAATACTCAGACAATTTTTATTATTTTTAGAAGACAAATTAGATACTATGTAGTACAACTGCATACCATAGGCTGCCTCTCAAAAGGTGGTTAACCAATTAGGTGATTCTTGATCATAGGTAATTTTTATTTATACTCAATTAATTTTTATCTACTCCCGATATGGGATTAATTCTTCACAATTCCCGTGCACAACCGAAACGGAATTGCCATGTCACCGAAATCTAACCAATACAGTAGCCCCCCCCCCCCCCCCCCCCCCAGGTGATGACGTCACCCATTGACTAACCACAACACTCTTTTTCCGCTTGTTCTCATTTCACATGGGGCCCCCTTTCTCATCTCTATCTCCTATATTATTATACATATATATTTATATACTATACTATTTCAGAAATACGGGGTATTACATAGTCTCCCCCTCAAACGAGCTCCGCCGAGCTCTCCTCTACCTCGACGAACTCGAGCAACTGAGCTCCATGCCGAACTCTTCCAGTCGCCATGTTCCGAGCTCATCTCGACTGAGCTTCGAACTCAACATCACCTCCAGTGACGAACTATCGAGCTCCTCTCATCCTCCTCTCCGTCGCCAATGCCGCAAGGCGCGCCGCCTCGATCCGAGCATTCGTGGCACCGGAGTCCAAATGAGAGAAAAACTCCCATCATCTCTGTGCACTGAGCTCCAACCTCAGTCATCGACGAGCTCCCCATTCTGAGCTCCAAAACCCATCGTCGAGCTCCACTCATCGAGTTCTTCTCCTCGCCGAAGCTCGAGCTCCACATCCTGAGCTCCAAAACCTATCGTCGAGCTCCACTCATCGAGTTCTTCTCCTCGCTGAAGCTCGAGTTCCCCTCATCCATCGTCAACCTTACCAACTCCCCATCACAAGCTCCGATGTCGAGCTCCTTCGACTCCATGCTTCTCCTCGACTCCAAAGTTCATCTCGATCGAAGCTCCTTCGAACCCAATGTCGAAGCTCCTTCTTCCTCGAACCCAAAATCAAGCTCATATCGACCGAAGCTTCTCCTCGCCGAGGCTCGAGCTCCTCCTCGACTCCAAAGCTCACCGACGTCGAGCTCCTCCATGAGCGCCGACGTCGAGTTTCCCTCGCACGAGCTCCGCGAGCTTTACTCTCCGCAGAAGCGTCAAACAAAGAAGGAGAAGGTGGGAAAAAGAGAGGAAGAAGAGGTCAGGAGAGAGCGCCAAAAAAAAAAAAGTGTGTTCGGGCGTTGACCAAGTCAACGCGTGCCGACAATTCTTGCCACCGACCATCACATTGGAGAAAAGAATGGCCTCCTCCCGATGCGCTCTCGCTTGATCGTGACTGCGCGACGCACAGGATCGCGCCACGTCATCAGATATTAATTTATTTATTTATTTAATCAAATTAATTATTTAAAAAATCCAAAAAATATTTTAAAATCGGAAAATATTAATTAAAAAATTCTAAAAATAATTATTAATTCAGAAAATAATTTTAAAACTCTGAAAATATAATTTTTAAATTAGAATAATTAATTAATATTTTCGAAAATTAATTATTTAAATTCGGAAATTGAATAAAAAATTCGAAAATATTCAGAAAAATTTGAGAATAATTTTGGGCACTTTACAAGCTCAGATTGACACCGTTACACCTCGAGCAAGATCCAAACTCTCTTAAGAACTCTGATAAAATCATGTACGTTATTAGGGCAACAAAACTACTCCTCAAAGACTATAGAACTCAGTCTCCAGGAGTGGGGGGCTCGTGATATGGCTAAAAATAGGATTAAATCGGGACTTTTCAAATTGGGCACGAATCTTAAAGCTCTAAGGGGTAAAACGGTAATTTCACCTACAAACGGGTCTGAAATGGGAACTGGGTTTTTCATTAAAGTCCAATAACCCATAAATGGATCTGTTCTTCTGGGTACGGGTCCCAATCCATTACAAACCAGTTCAGAAGGATAAAGAAAAATTTAGATTCATAATTATCCCTAAGAGGTGGTTTTAACCATTTCTATCCATCCTCACCGGAAAGTAGAGATTTGTTCTTATCTCGAAATGAATCCCTAAGGCAACTATAAATATCCATTTTCCTCCACCGTAACAAGGTAATCAATATTTTTCTACATAAAGCTCTTTCATAATTTTGCTGATTACTGACAAGAGTGTCGGAGGGTGCGTCGCCGGGATTTATCCCGGTGTATCGCACTTTTTGTAGGTCAACGGTAGTGGTAAGAAACTAGTCAAAACTCTGGTGAAAGTCAACAGGTTTGCTTTTACTATTTCTAAAAGAATCCATAAATTCATCTGTTTGCTCCCACACCAAAATCAGCAGCAACACATCCAACTGTCGAATGCTTCTCGAAGAGCCTGATTATTGTCCCCGTTGGCAATGTCAAGAAACTAAAGAGTATGTCCACAAAATCCTTATCAGATTCAGCAAACACCACTCTGTTCTTCTCCTTATCCACAAGAAGCTTTATGCTAACAGTTGCCATTGAGCTTTTGAGAGAGAGATGGTATGAGCTCCCAGCAAACTCAATTGAGAGTGGTAAAATGATACTAGTTTTAATAGATGGAGAAAGGAAGGCGCACCATAGCAGGGTGCCTTAGTTTGAATAACAATAATGTTACACCCGCATCTTTTCTACAATATTTTCTTTACAATTTTAGTTGGCACAATACTACTGGTACTGGTACTGTAGTGCTGTGTGCTACTAGTACTGT
Source organism: Hemerocallis citrina (assembly GCA_017893485.1). Classification (NCBI taxonomy): domain Eukaryota; kingdom Viridiplantae; phylum Streptophyta; class Magnoliopsida; order Asparagales; family Asphodelaceae; genus Hemerocallis; species Hemerocallis citrina. The sequence continues at coordinate 130,439,194 of CM030367.1, read as the reverse complement.
AGTGCCAAGACTCATTGTCTTTACAGTTCCATTTTTGGTGCTCGCTGCCCCTATGGAAAAGCATTGGATAAAGATTTTCATTGAGTACGAGCAGATGATGATGCTAAAGGTGCTGTGTAGTGCTGTGTGGCACAATAGAGAAAAATGAAAGAAAAAAAAAGAATGAAGAAAGGGAAGAAAGAAGAAGAGATTTGATTATGAAATGGTAAGGGTAAAAAAGTAATTTAAAAATTCTAACTTAACGGATGGGGTTAAGTTAACGAGAAATGAGTTTAGTGTAATTTTTCAAACGTTATATGGGCATATTGTACTTAGGCCAAACGTTGGGGAGTTACTTTGGTTTTTTCCATATATATATATATATATATATATATATATACTATTATAATGGGAGAAGGGGTTAGTGTCATTTGTCACCATTTGTCATTTTGTCAACACGTGCAGCGCACATGTTGGGTTTTTTTTTTTTAATCCTTTTCATTCCCCCTCCCCATTTTTCCACGTGCAACGCACGTGTATAATACTTGGTATTTTTTTCCCTTTTCATTCCCCTCCACGTGCATCGCACGTGCATTATAGTTTTTTTTTGGGTCCTTTTCATTCCTCTCCACGTGCATCGCACGTACATGATACTAGTATATATAGCCCTCAAATTTAGAATTTTTGGCATTTCATCTTTCCTTTTGGGGGGCATATTTCCTCAAGTAATATTGTAGGATATTTTGGACTAACTCGACAAAACAAATGGCCACCAAAAACTTGTAGTACGAGTTGACAAGACATTTCATACTTTTTTGATGATACGGATAGAGTCTACAAGACTCCAGCCATCAACAGATATATAAAGAATAGTAAATGTACAAAAGGAGTTTTACAAGCAGTAAAACGAACAATAAGCCAGCAAAACAAAATCAAGCCTATAGGAGAAAGCCTTCCTAACTAGGAACAAACAGATAAGAAAACAACACTAATAACATCCTCCTAAACTCTAACTCAACAAACAGGAGATGAATAACTCAACCGTCGAGGAACAGGCCGGGGTGAAGGGAAGCGAACTCGAAAGAGCAGCACGTCGGATGGAGACTACTCCCACCGGCGGAAGTAGGTCATCGCTTCCCAATCCTGAATAAACTGAGAAGGCAATAAAGCTCGCAAGTAGTCGCTAGAGTGATCACACTGCAAACAATCACTGCATGACCTGCCGCACCCTCCTACTAAAAAGGAGAGACACCGGCCTCCCTCTCATAAGACAAGAACACGGAGCTGAGAACTCCGATAAAGCATAAAACTTCAATGATAGGAAACCCTCAAAGAAATCAAACCGAAATATACCCAGATCACAAGAAAAGCATTAGATTAAAAGGAGATAGGTGATTTCAAAAGAAAAGAAGAAATGGTAGCAATCAGCAACATCAACCACAAAAAGAAACCATCCAGCACATATCAAACCCACTGAAAATAGATCATTAAGCATACTTCACAAAGAAATATTCCAGTTACAAAAGAGGGATAGAAATATTCGATTACATCACCGCATAGAGTAGTAAGCATTTATAATATAGATAGATGATCATCGAATACCTCACCACGAAGAACCGCAGAGAGCATCGATTCCATCAGCGGGAGTACAAAAGAGCGATAGATTTCATATCCCATAGGGCTTAAGTTAGCAAAAGAAATAGAAGCATCAGTGCTTAGAGGATGATACAGATCAAAACCCAGTGGGCTAACACCCAACAACATCATCCCACTTCCTCATAGAACCATTAAACAGTTCATCCTTGTAGACATCAAGCCATAAAAGCATCAGTAATAGGAGAAAATACCAACAAGATAAAGAGCTGAACTAATAAGAATAATCAGATAATAGATGTGAGATCTGCACCACACTGATTAAAAGGATAGAAATCAGAATAAAAAGAGGCAGAAATAAACATCTTAATACTCGCCGACTGCCGGCTTAAAGCGCATTTAGGGTACGAAGGCACTGAAGTGCCGACTCCAGTCTATCGAATCTAAGAGACTCTCTAGCATCTGAATTTAAATTAGATGACCAGTAATCAAAAAGAAATAAAAACTCGTCAATAATGGACCGAGAAGATGAGAAGGTGTGTCTGAAAATTCTTTTATTTCTTTCCATCCATATAACCCACACTATGGTTTGAAACGATAGGAACCACGACTTGTGGTAGCAGCTATTGGAAGGGGAACGAAGACCAACATCCGAAAGGTTAAGCGGGATATTCGGAACTTCCCAAGCTAGGACCACAATTTTCCACAAAGGAATAGTGAATTCGCAACAGGTGAAAAGATGGTTGGCATTTTCCGGTTCAGAAGTGCTAAGAGGGCATAATTGGCCCCATGCTATACCCCTCTTGTTGAGTATTTCAACAGTAAGTAGCTTGTTATTAATCGCAAGCCATGATAGAATTTTGACTTTAAGGGGAGCACAGGATTTTGACTTTAAGGGGAGCCATATATAGTAAGATAATATATTCAGTTACGTTCTAAAAGTAGTTCTTGTCGCATGATGAAAACTCTCTTTGTGGACATTTTGGCTAGTTTTTGAATTCGTCGTCATCGTAGTATACAATTATGGAATTGTATTCAATTGTTTAAGATTATTTCAATAGGCATTAAGTGTATGTCAAAAAGTATCAGAGTAAGGCTATAGTATTTTTTTTAGTATCCAAACATGCATATGGTTCTTTTATTAACAAAATAGTTGATGTAATGGCTTCAGAATCCCACTTAGAGAGGACTACTGGCAGGCATATCAGAACAACTCAATACAATCCTTGTCCACCTTGGAAGCTCCTTTCACGGAAGAGGAAGTTAAAAAGGCCATCAGTCAAATGGGAGCAGACAAGTCACCTGGGCCAGACGGATTCCCAATGATGTTCTTCCAAGTATTCTGAGAAGAAATTAAAGGGAACATTATGGTTCTGATGGATGAATTTTTTAACAACAATCTTAGACTGGGCATGTTCAATTTTGCAAAAGTCGCCCTCATCCCTAAACGAGAGGAATCCACGAGAGTAGGGAATTTCCGACCAATCAGCCTGATAAACTGCTCGGCTAAGATTATTACTAAGGTCATCGCCATCCGCCTGGGAAACATTATGGACTGCCTAGTCAGCAAAACTCAGACGGGTTTCATCAAGGGAAAATGTATCCTAGATTGTGTGGCCACGGTGGAGCAAGTTATCCACTACTGCTATACGAGCAACTCTAAGAGCTTCCTCCTAAAGCTGGACTTTGAAAAAGTCTACGATTCGGTCGACTAGAAGTGCCTGCTGGAAGCTCTCCGAGGAAGGGGATTCGGGAATAAATGGATAAGATGGGTCAGGCAGTGTTTGCACTCTAGTAAAACGGTAATCTCGGTGAATGGGAGGGCAGGGTCGTCGTTCCCATGCAAAAAAGGACTTCGACAGGGGACCCACTATCACCACTTCTTTTCACTGTCGTAGCGGATGTGTTGAGGGTTATGCTAGAGAACTGTCGAAGCAAAGGTTGGATAACGCCAGTGGCCAGCAGTACGTCCAATCAAGGGTGCACGATTCTGCAATACGTTGACGACACCCTACTGTTTCGTAATGGGACCAGGTCAGAAACTGTCTGCTTTAAAGGGGCACTCTACTGTTTTGAAGCTTGGTCAGGTCTCAGAATTAATTTCCACAAGAGCGCTTTGACTCCAATTACGCTATCCGATGCCGAAACACGGGTACATAACACCATACTAAACTGTAGGATGGAGGAGTTCCCGATCAAATACCTAGGACTACCGCTCAGACCTGGGAGGCTCACTAAGTCGGACTGGCTGCCTATCATAGACAGGGTGGAGGACAGAATGGCTGGTTGAAAAGGAAAAATGCTCTCACTAGGGGATAGAGTGGTACTCATAAACTCAGCACTGTCTAATCTACCCATTTACTACATGTCGTTCTTTGAGCTTCCTAAATGGGTTATCCAAAGGATTGACCGGTTCCGGAAAAGATTCCTGTGGAAAGGGGCAGACTCGAATAGGGGAGGCTACCACCTGGTCAAATGGAGAATCGCCTGCATGAAGAAGAAGCATGGGGGGCTAGGCATCATCGACCTCAGATATATGAACCTTGCCCTTTTGGAGAAATGGTGGTGGAAGGTATTCTACCATAGTGGGGAAGGATGGCAGGATTTCATCCAGCCTTACCTCCGGAGAAAAGGTACGAGAAATCTAGGCTTCCGAGGAGGGCCTAAAGTTCCGCGCTTCTGGAAAGGAATTACAAAAGCAAGCGGACCATTCAACTCAGCAGTTACGTTGACGATCGGAAATGGACGGTCAACTAGATTTTGGTGGGACAAATGGTGTGGGGCGCATACCCTTAAGGAATCCTTCCCTGACCTATATGAGAAAACGAATTGGCCAAATATTTCTGTGGCCGAGACCCGAAAGAGGGGGAATTGGAGACCGTCTTTCCGAGGAACTCTTACCCCAGAGTTACAGCAGCAACTCCTTGAATTGCAAGAACACATAACTCGGACGGGTGTAATGTGCGCGCAAGGCCCAGATCAGAGGTGCTGGGGACTAGAAACCAAAGGAGTCTTCACGGTTAGGTCTCTGTTCTACCGAATTCACTTTCGAGGATGCAGACCCAACTGGGCTAAGGTGTTATGGAAGGCAAAAGCCCCCCTTAAAGTTAGAGTCTTCCTCTGGCTAGTACTCAATAATGCAATCCTCACCAGAGAGAACCTTGCCAAAAGACAACCACAGATTGCGACCAACCGTGGTTTCTGCAATTGGCATACGGAAGATTTGAATCACCTTTTTATTCATTGTCCTAGAAGTAAGGCAACTATGGTGGAGGTATTACGAGCCTTAAGAACAGGTAACTACCCTAACAAATATGAGAATTTATGGATTGGCTCCAAATTTGCCACTAGCCGCCAAGAAATGAAGGATGAGTGGTATATTGTAATTGCGGCAACTACATGGGTGTTATGGCTAGACAGAAATAATTTTTATTTTCGTGCTTCTTATAATAGTATTTCTGGTAACCTTACTCATATCATGCATCTTATCTCTTTTTGAGCTACAGCTGCTGCTACAGGAGCAAGAGGGAGGATCGGCCGAGTCTTTCGGGTGGAAGAATTTGATGACGAGGAGGTAGAGTTTGGACCGACACTGGATTGAGGGATGGTGCCCTACACCAAGTCACTCATTAGCCGCCAGCTTTACTATTTTGTGTTTTATCGACCTACTGTACTTTTGGTAGTTTGATGTAGGGATAGTTAGACCCATCCCCCAGAGTTTGTTGGGGATGTATGTTTTTATTTCCTGCACTCTGTATTTCTCCCGGTCCTCCGGGATGTTTTATTAACTTCTTATTAATGAAACAGGGTGGCGTTATCCCACCTTTAACCTCAAAAAACAAAACAAAATAGTTAATGTATTGGACTATTGCATGAAATAGTAAACTGTTGTTGACGCAGGTTGTACACTTCTATTTACCTTATATCAATTGTATGAAATTCAATCGATTTACATCTATTAGCTAGCTACATTTAGTACTTATCTTAATTGTTTATCCAGGATGCATTCTATATAGAAATCCATTACATAAGTTAAAACACAGAGTACTGCTAACCATAGCATCTTCCTAAAGTATTAGTTCCTATATTTCCCTCAACTCATCCGCCATGCTTCCTTGAACTAGGTTTTCAAGACAACCTACGGAAAAGCCACCAACCATAGGATTAAGTCGATATGGCTACTAACATGGTAAGCGTTCAAACAATATGGCTACTACAGGGTATTGAAGCACATACTTCAACCATGTTTAACATCCTTCGCCTTAAGGTTAATTCTTGGTCAGTTTGCTGTTGATGCATAACTTTTCAATTCTGAATAAGTAAAGCTTATTTTGCCTATAAAAAAAAAAAGTTTTATTTAGGGAAAGAGAAGGTTAATTCTTGATCGATCCTTCCTTCAATTTTTTTTTAAAAAAAATATATTTTGCCCTTAAATAGTTTTTGTTCATAACTCCCTCAATAAAGTAAATTTTTTTTTTCTATTGCAGAGAAACTTCCATAATTGCAACATAAAAAAGGCAAAAGATTAGAGTATTTTTTTTTTTTTTTTTTTTATTTTTTTGGCAAAGTGAACCTTGAACTAAAGAAAGTACTATTAACAAGCCAACCAACCAATCCACCCACAACTAAAACTCAAACTACAACACTAATACTATATATCTTATTTGGGATGGGGGACAGCCCCTTGATTATACATCACTCTAGTCTCTAAGCCCATTCCCCCAATCCAAACTTAAGCTAAGCTTGAAACAAAACCATGGAGATATATCTCATAGTTTTTCCCAATCTCAAAGCATGAAACATGAATACATGATCTCACGCGATCTCTCTCTCATTTCTCTTCATTTTTGGGCATTGAGTGTCTCTTGTTTTGGGCTGAAATAGACTGGCAGTGAAATGTTCGCATCAATGTCCTTGTCGTCGGTCTCGCCGATCGTCTTTATCCCACCACTTCCACTTGTTATCTTCTTCGTCTCTCTCCCTTTTCCCCATAGCACTAGGTACAGCCCTCCAACTATCAACACTGACCCTATTACCCTGCAACAATTAACAATTTAATTACAAAACAATGGAAATGTTGTTGTTCAGTCTTATTTTTCGTTGGAATCTAGACTAGACCTAATCCGGACGTAGTAAAAAAATGGGCATTTTCCCTAGAAAAAGAGTTATGATCGACTTACGTGCCAAGGTAGAGCTTCTCATCAAGGACAGCCCAACCGAGCACGGCCACAATCACAAGCAACAACGGACTGAACATGGACACGAACAGAGGCCCTCTCTTCTCCAAACTCCAAGCCATCAGCGATACAGCAAATCCCGATCCCATTAAGCCCTGAAGTACGTACAATTAACCCAATATATTTTTTTTTACGATGTTATAGTTCAACGAGCATGCATTATGAAAGGTCATCGATCATGCATATATGAAAGGTCATCGATCGTCAAACTTATGCAATATGAATATATTTAAATCATCGATCGTCAAACTTATGCAATATGAAAGGTCGACTCGCTTTTTTTTTCAAAAAGCGAGTCTTAGGTTTCTAATTTTCTGAATCCTAAGACTCGCTTTTTGAAAAAGCGTGGGTGATTAAACCACACTCGCTTTTTCAAAAAGCGAGTGGGTCGTTTATGGAATTTTTATCAAAAACAGGTCGTTTGTGAAAAAACTTTCATAAAAAGGATCATTTATGGAAAAAATTCTGAAACAGTCTGGGGCTTTTTGTCCATTTTTTGGGGTTACTTGTAGTAACATGAATATTTATGCGAATAAGGACAAATTTGGGCAGCTGGACCCTTTATGTTCTTATTGTTTTTGGGAAATTTTGTAATTGCCATAGTTCTATGTATTTGGAGTATATGTATGAAATGCAGGGCCGACCCAAGGGTAAAGCAACCAAAGCTAGGGCTTTAGGCCTCAAAAAATAAATAAAATAAAATAAAATAAAATAAAATAAAATAAAATAAAATAAAGGCCTCCTCACATACCAAAATATCCAAAATTGATTACAATAATATAATAATAAAGGCCTCCTCACATACTATCCTGATCTTCTATAATTAGAAGCAACAAAAGAATCTACTAACAGTCTAAAACAGACATTCTACCAATGAGAAGCCTACAAGCGATATAACCACTTTTATAGAGCTAACAATTACTAGTTACCTTCCCAAACCTTATTACCCATAAGGATGAGGAATGTCCCCATTATATGGTCCAATTTCAATTAGAATCTTACACAACTAGAATCCACGGTTTCTTTTCCTAAAACGAACTAGAACTACATACAACTAGTTCTTGGGTTCTCTCTCAAGTTTGATCTAGAATCACCTAGGAGCTAACAACTCATTTTCTAACATGCTGAAGTTGCTGCAAATATTTCTTATCTTGGAAGTGCATTGTCTTTTTCTGATACTGCGCAGCTTTGAAGTTGTTGTTGCAAACTTACCTACTCAAGGCTATTTACATGCTAAAATGTGAAGGACTCCATACTTAATGTTGGGCCTGAGACAGTTTTGAAAGAAACATGCAAGCAACAAAAAAATAGCTTGGGGCTCTAGGTAATAGCAGGGCCGGCCCAAGGGTAAAGCAACCAAAGCTAGGGCTTTAGGCCTCAAAAAATTAAATAAAATAAATAAAATAAAATAAAATAAAATAAAATAAAGGCCTCCTCACATACCAAAATATCCAAAATTGATTACAATAATATAATAATAAAGGCCTCCTTACATACTAACCTGATCTTCTATAATTAGAAGCAACAAAAGAATCTACTAACAGTCTAAAACAGACATTCTACCAATGAGAAGCCTACAAGCAATATAACCACTTTTATAGAGCTAACAATTACTAGTTACCTTCTCAAACCTTATTACCCATAAGGATGAGGAATGTCCCCATTATATGGTCCAATTTCAATTAGAATCTTACACAACTAGAATCCACAGGTTTCTTTTCCTAAAACGAACTAGAACTACATACAACTAGATTCTTGGGTTCTCTCTCAAGTTTGATCTAGAATCACCTAGGAGCTAACAACTCATTTTCTAACATGCTGAAGTTGCTGCAAATATTTCTTATCTTGGAAGTGCATTGTCTTTTTCTGATACTGCGCAGCTTTGAAGTTGTTGTTGCAAACTTACCTACTCAAGGCTATTTACATGCTAAAATGTGAAGGACTCCATACTTAATGTTGGGCCTGAGACAGTTTTGAAAGAAACATGCAAGCAACAAAAAAATAGCTTGGGGCTCTAGGTAACAGCAGGGCCGGCCCAAGGGTAAAGCAACCAAATCTAGGGATTTAGGCCTCAAAAAATAAATAAAATAAAATAAAATAAAATAAAATAAAATAAAATAAAGGCCTCCTCACATACCAAATAATATCCAAAATTGATTACAATAATATAATAATAAAGGCCTCATCACATACTAAAAATTTCGAAATAGGCCTCGTCACGTACCAAAAAGCTCGATATTGATTAAAAAAATATAATAAATGATTTTGCATCTCAAAAAACCCGAAAGATAACACTTAAATAAAAATATATTAATTTTAACAAAATATTATTATAAGCTTTTAAAATGCCTCATTTCGGAATTCGCTTTAGGCCTCAATAAGTGTTGGGCCGGCCCTGATGAAATGATCAGAACTATTAACGTTACAACTAACATATTGGATGTTTTATCTTTGTTATCGAAATTTGGAAAAGAAATATTTATAAAGCAGGTTATGGGAATTAGTGGAAACTGTGTCACGCAGGCTTAAGGATGACTGAGAAATTAGTTGGGAAAAAAAAAAAAGAATAAAGAGTTTTTTTTATATTTTGTTTAAAGTTGATATATATATTTTTTTGGATTAAATTTAAAGTTGTTTAAAGTTGATTATTCACTTCAACAAAACAAAAAAGTTTATTGTAAAAAATAATTGCAATTAGTGTATTTGAAAATAATTTGAATTAAAATACAAGTGTTCAAGAAACTTTAATTGTGCATCATGCTTGAAATTTTTTCTTTCCTTAAAATATATCAAAAGGCTTTAAATGGATATAGTTCAATCATCAAACCCTGAGGCCCTACATAATAAATAAGAAACGGTGCTAATAGACTGACTAACAGTGTAGGGTGCTTATGATAATTTATCCAATTACCACTGTTTTTAAAAAAGTAAAGAGTGGAAGTATAGCTTAACTATGTTTTATTAGAGAAAAAATATTATAAAAAAAAAAAAGAAAATATAGGGATTTACGGTGTTTCATCAAAGAGATAAAAAAAACATCAACGAAGAAAACAAAAATCAATATCCATTTAAAAAAAATGCAGATAGAAGTCCAAAATCAGAAGTTAAAAAGCAGCATCTGCTAACATCCTAACAGGCTTCAGTCCGGTCAGATGGGATGGCAATCTTGCTTGTTTGATTCTTAGAAGAAAAAAAAAAAACGTGTATCCATATAATTCGCAAAAGAATGCGACCTTACAAAATCTAATGCGGATATTTCGTAAAACCATCTAAAGTCACAATAATATCCGAATTACAAGATGTGTTGTGCTTCTGTTAATATATATTTTTCCTCACCAAAATTGTGCTTTCAAAAACCTACATCCAAACAATGGTGCGCATCCTTTTATATATTAAGGTATAATAGGGACTTTTGATTAAAGATTAGACTACAAGTGTAATTCTTTTAAACCTTTTACAATTTCAAAGTTTTAGCCTAATAACATGAACTTTTATATAGTATCAGAGCATTTTTTTTTTTTTTTTTGATTATACTGGGTTCCATCTCCCCCTCTGGATCAGACTAATCCCAGTCCCGTGACAAGGAACCCCAACTTTTGGTTGGGTTTGCACGCCGGCCCATCTAACACAGCGGTCACTGGCCACCAAGTGCTTACCATAGGGTTCGAACCCAGGATCTGTGGAGGAGCACACTCCAAGTCCCATCGTTCTTTACCACTAGGCCACTTGCTGTGGTTATCAGAGCATTTCATGTTTGAGTCTTGCCTTCTGCAACTTCAAAATTTTAGCCTAGTAAAATAGTCATTCACGTCAACAAAATAGAAAGGAAATCGTGAAGTTTAAATGTATATATAGATGAAGGAAGATTTTTTTTTTTTTCTTCTATAATTGCATGAAGAAGTGAACAAGGGAGGGGGCTAATGAAAAATAGGGTCAAACGAATGTTGGAAACAAAATTTGTGATAATAAAACAAGCACCGAACTATAAAGGTGGAAACATGATGGAGAGTACAACCAAAATATCTGAAAGAGTTAGGCTCAGAATTCACATTAGTTTCATGAACCCTTGTCACGCTCTAACTGCAGCTACTTCCTCCGTTTTCTTCCCTTTCTCAAACATCGCAATGCAAGAAATCAAGACTACGTTTCCAATTCACACAAAACCACCTTAAAAAAAAGCTTCATTTAAAAATGATAATCACGCACATTCTTAAAACATGATAACTATTAGATAGATCTATTGATGAAAAAGTATGCAATACACCATGTCAATATTTGACACTAACAGAGTAAGATCCTGTTGTTGTTGTTGTTGTTGTAGGTGTTAGGATTATCTCAGGTATACTCGTTATTCTATTAAAAAAAGAGATGACGAAATACGAAGGTCGAAGCGTAGAGTGGAGCCGTGGAGGCGAAGTCAGAAAACAGAGCAGCATCAGCACACCCTTGTGCAGTCGACTGTACAGTCGACCGACATTGGCTTGGGAATTTCCAAAGGAGGAGGCAGTCGACCGGTCCTTTTGGGTAGTCGACTGCACGCGGCGGCTGTATTGTTTCAGACTTTTTATCTTGGTGATATTTTCTGCCCAGTCTTCAACTCTAAGTCAGATCATACAACTCCTATATATTCAGTGCCTTCTTCTACATAATATAACAAGACTAACCTAGGGATCTCTTTATTCTTTTTTTATTTATTGTAATGACCTCCAATATAAGAGGTCAAGTACTTCTTTGATATTCTCTCTATTGCAAGTGAGGCTTGAGAGCTAGTTTTGGGTAAGTGAGTTTAATTCCTTATATTAAGTGAATCTGTAACTCCTTGTAATTCTCTCTAGTTGAATATTAGATTTTCCCATATTTTCCTCTGAATTAAGCGAAAGCTAACCAAGATAAATTCCTCGTGTGTTTGTATTGGATTGGTAGATCTATTTGTTTGGTTGTTCGATTGATTTGTCTCATCCACCTCGCCATTCACATTGCTCTAATTAGATATGATGCGCCACAGATGTTCGAATTTTTTTCCCAATGAAAGTTGTGGTGAGATTCCTCTTCCTATCACAACACCCCCAACAAAGTGGTATCAGAGCTTCAAGTTGTCGAGTTCTTAGGGTGAAGATGATAGGTCATGGTCTTTTTAAGACCAAGCTGAAGGATCTACTTCAATCTTTGGAAGGTAGAAATGTATGATGTCCCAGTTCAAGAACGTCTACAGTTAGCCGTCAAGAAGAAGGAAAAGTCATCCGATATGAATAACGATGTTTGAGATGATATTTGAAGAGCCGTAAGTCTAATCTGACTATCATTGACAGACGAGAGCAAGTGCAAATTTCTTGAAGAAACTAGCAGAGCGAGTTTGTGGAAAAAACTAATAGCTGACTACTCTGGTTCGTAGATCGGATATATTGGAAAAGAAAGTTATTCCGTTTATAAATGAAGGAAGGTACCGATCTTCAAGATCACATCACAGAGTTCAACAAGCACTACAAGAAATTTGTCATATACCAACGGACACCTATAGCGACGGATCACTAAAACCGTAGGTATAGGCATCATATACCTACAGACGTGTAGTAAACTGTGGGTATAGATATCCTATAGCTTTAGAGATTTTAATCCGTAACTATAAGTTTTACTAACGGATAAAACACTGTGGGTATATTCCAAATTTTTCATTTTCCCCCCAAAATTTTCATTTCCCCCCCAAATCTCAAATCCCCCAATTTATACACACTCTCTTTCACCGATCTCTCTCTCTCTCTCTCTTCGCCTCCTTATTTTCATCCAGTCCGTCCCCCTCTTCACCCGCAACCGCAAAAACCACGCCACCACGTCAGCGTCGCCGCTGTCCTCGCCCCATCATCGGCGATTCTGAAGGCGGGCGGATTCCGAAGGCGGACGGAGGAGGAGGACGTACAGCGGAGGAGGTTTTTGGCGGAGGCGGTGGAATCGGACGGTGGAGAGAGCTTCTTGATCGAAGGGAGGAGAAGAAATCTCATATTTTACCGAAAGTGGGACCCGATCACCGGTGGTGACGTCAGGTGAGCTTTCGATTTGGTTGATTTCTTATTAGGGTTAGGGTTTGAAATGGTCAAGAGCTATTTTTGGTAGTAAAGAAACGAACTTTATGGAGAATTATGTTGATTGCAATTTAAAAGTTTGAATTTTGATGAATGTTTGGTATTTAATTATAGTTATTTGGATAATTGTTAGGAATTCGATGCATGATATTGTTGGCTTTTGCGAAAGTGGTGTAAGACGTGTGATTAGTATAGATTTAGGGAATATGTGTTGTGAGAAATGGAAATGGAGGCTATATTTTTGTCCTATATCCTCTTGATGGTTTTCCTTCTATTTCTGTGGTATTTTCATTTTTTTCGTTTATGTACACCTTTTCTTGTCAGATCACTATCATATGATCCAAAATTTGACCAATGAGGATCACGTTTGAACTTAACCTTTAATTTGTTTTTTAGAAACCTGTCTTACTGCTGCTTCCCTAGAGATCTAGTGTGGGGAAATTAATTATATCGGGTGTTCGTATTATGCTTCTCATTTTATGTCACTCTTAGCTAGTTTTTTAAACGTCCATTTGGTAAACTCTTGTGGTAGTTTAAACTTCAAACATTCTGCACTAACAAATCCAACTTTCACTATTTTCCTTTTAGTGAATTTGTCTCACTAGGATTAATAGCATCTGATGATGATACATATTTGAGAGAATAATAATGTTATAATTATGGAAGCATTGAACCAAGTATTTATAGGATTATAAAAGTAAAGAGATAGAGATGAGAACTAGATACAGATAAGGACTACAGATGTAGAACCCCGTATTTTCAAATATTATTTTTTATATTTGAAAATGAATTTAAATTTATTTTTGGAGATTTAATGAATATTTTTAGAAAATTCATCTTTTGGTACACGTGCAAAACATGTGCAAGTACTTTTGAGAAGTTGGAAAATTTAGTTCTCTTCATGAAAAATCTTTATTTAATATTTGAGATTTATTTAGTATTTTTCCAGATTTCTCTGAAATTAATTGGAACTATTTGCAATTTTTGAGAAAAGAATGACCTTTTTGCAAAACTGACATTTTTAGGGGTTAAAGTGCAAAATGTATATTCTGGACGTTTTGAACAGTATTGATTGAGATTTGGGAGGTATATTTTCTTTTAAATCCAAATTTAAATGAGTTTTGATGGAATTTCCAAAGAATGATCTATATATGCAAATTGTATTTTGGAAAGGGTTGTTTTGCAAAGTGTGGGTAAACCCTAATATTCAATCCCGGATATTTAAGGGATTTTTCTCCCAGCCGTCATTGTTGATAAAACAGAGAATTTTGGAGGTTTATTTCTGGTGGAGAAGGAGTCTTTGGATCTAGCAAAAGGAGGATTCTTTTCGTGGACTTTTCTCAAAATCTAAGGTGAGAGATATAGAAATTGTTTTGTTGTTTGATTCTTGTGAGATATATAAAAATTGTTTTGTTGTTTGATTCATGTGAGTGATCTTGTTTGTTTGTTCGACTTTGTGAATATTATAATTCGTCATGTTGTTGATCTATGTGTGCAAGTATCATTGATGTGTTGATTTGATATTGTGGCCAATATAGATCTTGTTTTGTGGTATGAATCATGTGAATAATTGTGAACGAAATAGTAGATCTTTATTATCGAAATTGTGTGCTAAAAACATGTTGAGATTGAGTATGAACATATGGGCATTAGTTTATGAATCAGATTTTTATTTAGTTTTGTGAAAGAAACTGAGATCTTGTAAAACCCTAATGAAAGGATTTGTGATTTAGAACATGAGAACCTAAATTTCGACATATTGATGTTTTGAGTGATATATATATATATATATACATACACCTGATGAAGATTCGTTGAGATTTATTATTTTCCTGAATACGAACTATTTTCATAAACATTGATCATTAGAAAGCTTTAGATTTTGACTTTGTAATCAGACCTAATCTTGAAATCCGTAGGCCAACAGTCGACTGGCCTACTGTACAGTCGACTGGCCTACTGTACAGTCGACTGGTACGAGCCTGACACTTTATTTTAGAATTGTTGAAAAAGTTATTCTGGACAGTCGACCTAGCTCATAGGCAGTCGACTGGTCCACTGAAGAAATTATTTTTGTAAAAATTATTTGTCCTTTCTGGACAGTCGACCTATGACTCCTTTAAGTCGACTCATATACTTAGAATATATTTTGAGAGATTATTGGAATTACCCCGGGTAAGTCGACTGATCCTCTCTTAAGTCGACTGATATATGACTTAGTTTATTTTTGGTAAAATCTTGAATTTGGTCCTCTGGACAGTCGACTTATCATCAGTATGAGTCGACTGGTACTGAAGGATATTTGTAAACTTCTGTGTTAATTCGAATGATTGGTTCCTCAGATAATTTAGTATATACTTGTCATTCAGTTCAGTATATGATTAAGCAATTGACTTTGAGATATTCAGATAAGTATTTCATTTGAGACATTTAGTTGAGCCACTTTGTTTAGTGGAACCTTGTTTAGAGTTTGAGTTGAGTCTCTAGAGGCGTATGACCCTAGTATACCGGTGTTGAGTATTTTGTTGAGGCCCATTGAGGCATTTCAGTTATTGAGTTTTGAATTTAGGCCGGTAGGGTACACCACTCTAGGAGATTCGTTAAGTAATTAATTAACCCAAAAATGATAAGGACAGGCACTAGTGGTGATATGATGAACGGGAACATGAGTCAAGAACCTCAGTATGGCTTTCGGTGTGGGATTTAATCTCCGAATTATCACAGTAGATTATTAGTGGTGTGGGATATGTCTCCGGAATTATCACAGTCTTGTGGTGTGGGACAATCTCCGGAATTATCACGGTAACTACTTGTGGTGTGGGATTGATCTCCGGAATTATCGGAGTCGAGGTGAAGCTCATGTGGTATATTGTGGTGACGTGTCAATGTTTCGGTGTGGGATGATCTCCGGAATTATTCAAGTAAAATATCTTGGGTGTGGGATCCATCTCCGGAATTATCAGGCATGTGATACTATCCATAGTTTATCTTTATCTCGTAGTAGTCATCGTGTTAGAATTAGTTCATAACGTGGGGATTGAAACCTAAGAAGTGAAGACGTTAAGGGCTTGCACCGGACCTATGTAGAATGGGATGCATAGACTTCGACAAGTACGCATTAGAAAGTCTGCATATAGAACTTGTGTTTTCTTGGCTTGGTTTTATGCATGTGGTTTTCTTGTTTTTTACACATGACACTTAGCTTAGTATCACTTGATGTTTTATGTTATCAGTCATTTCGTATTTCCCAAATTCTTATTTAGTACCTGTGGTTTAAGAATTTATGAGGTAAGATTTTTCTTATGTTGTTTGTTTATTTTTATATTTCTCACACCATTTATGGCTGACCCCAGTAGTTTTGGGGGTTAGGGATCATCTCTAGTCTCACATGTTGCAGGTAGTTGCCTAGTGATGGAGATTTGGATGCTAGAGGCATGTTTGAGATAAATTGATTCTTAAGTGCCTTGTGTGAAATTGTAATATCAGTTTGAGATAAATTTAGGTTGTAAATAAAAGAAATATTGAGTTGAGTTTGTTTTGAATTCCGCTGTGATTTGTAAAAGATTTGTTGTAATAAATGTTGAAAATTTTAGTGGTGTTGGTTATGTTTAATATTGTATTGAAGTGGATCACTGGGAATGTGCCACGTATTTTCTAAGATATCTTATTAGAAATTCGGGGCGCTACAGAGATTGGTATCAGAGCGACGCTTCAATAGAAATACTAAACATGACATAAAAATAATCTAGGTGTGGACACTAGAGTGTGTGTACCTAGGTGTGGACATTAAAGAGTGAGTATCACATAGAATTGAATATGATGTTTTACCTTTGGGGATTCAATTGAGATTTCGCCAAAGGATGTTGATGTGAATTTGAACTGTGTGTGTGATGCTCTAACTTTTCCCTCGTTTTGCAGTATTCAAAATGGTTGCACCCAGGGGCAGGAATGGAGGCAACAATGAGTATGGATCTGGTAGTTCCCGAGGAAATGGGATCGACCTTGAGGCTGAATTCGCCAAGGTGTACCAGACGCTGAACACGCTGATGGCATTCAACGTGGCGCAGCAGCAAGCTCAGCATCAGAATCCGCAGCCAAATCATGGAGCTGGACATGGATTGGTGAACGCCGATCCTATCAAGCAGATTGAATCCTTTAAGAGGATGAGGCCGCCAGTCTTTGAGGGGCAAGCTGATCCAACCGCAGCAGATGATTGGATTCGGAAGATGGAGACGATCTTCGAGGTATCGGAGACTCCGGCAGCCAGTAAGATGAAGTTAGCTTCGATGCAGCTTGAGAAGGACGCTGGTGTCTGGTGGGAGTCAGTAAAAAGGGCTTTGGGAGACCAGCCGTTGACATGGGAAGCTTTTATGGAGGAGTTCAGAGATCGCTTCTTTCCCCTAGATGTTCAGGAGAAGAAGGCGATCGAGTTCTTGAACCTTCAGCAGGGCAGCATGACCGTGCGGGAGTATGAGACCAAATTTGCTCAGCTTTCGCGGTATGCACCAGAGTTGGTTGTTGACGAGGCAAAGAAGGCCAAAAAGTTTGAGCAGGGCTTGAGGCCGAACTTGAGGTCGAGGATGATCCCATTGGGTATCAGAAGATTCGACAAGCTGGTCAGGAGAGCAACCATGACTGAAGAGGATATGGACCAGTTCCAGAAGAAGCAAGATACATGGAACCGGAACAAGAGGCCAGCATCAGGCCAGAGTGGGAAGGGATTCCCCGCGAAGCAGGCCAAATTCAGTGATCTAGTGCAGAAGGCACCTGTAGCTCAAGGGGTGACCTGTTATTACTGCAAGGAGGCAGGACATTACAGGTCAGCATGTCCGAAGTTGGCGAAGCAGGTTTGTTCCCAGTGTGGGCAGGCAGGACATGCTCAGTCTCATTGTCCACAATCGAAGAAGGATGGTTCTGGTGGGAGCAAATTTCAGAAGAGGCAAGGGCAAGTATTTGCATTAACCGAGGAAGACGCTGGTAACTCGGAAGATGTAAAACAGGGTATGCAAGAATTCTGATTTTTTATTTTTGAATCAATGTAATAAATGAAACCTTTATTTGAGAACAATTTAAGATTGAGTATCATTCTTATTGTAACATGAGTTGTTTTAATTAATGGAATAAAGGCCAAGGTTTTATTTGACACTGGTTCATCGCATACTTTTGTATCGCCAAGTTTTGCAAAGATCTTAGGTGTGGCACCTAAGTTATTTCCAGGCAGGATTTTGTCGGTGGCAACACCGTCAGGTGAAGAGTTGATTGCGGATCGATATTACGAGGGCTGTGATATCGAGATTGGTGGGAGGTTGTTCGGCATTGATTTGATCGAGCTGAAAGTATTGGGTGTGGATGTCATCGTGGGCATTGATTGGATGGCAATATATGATGCTACAATCGAATGCAAGCAGAAGGAGGTATTAGTGAAAGCACCAGGTGGACCTGCAGTGACTTTCCAAGGGAAGAAGAAGATTCCGAAGGTGGCTGCAATGGTATCTAAGATGACAATTTCAGATGATGTCAAGGGCATTCCGATTGTCAGGGATTTTCCTAAGGTGTTCTTGAATGATTTTCCAGGATTACCACCGCAGAGAGATGTGGAGTTTTGCATCAATGTTCAGCCGGGGAGTGCGCCGATTTCCAAGGCTCCGTACAGGATGGCACCTGTAGAGCAAGATGAAGTGAAGAAGCAGATTGAGGAGCTGTTGAGCAAAGGGCTTATTAGGCCGAGTTCTTCTCCGTGGGGAGCGCCAGTGCTGTTAGTCAAGAAGAAGGATGGGTCAATAAGGATGTGCATTGACTATCGGGAGTTGAATAGGGTGACTATTCAGAACAAGTATCCACTGCTGCGGATTGATAATTTGTTCGACAGGCTTCGAGGAGCAGCTGTGTTTTCGAAGATTGATTTGAGATCAGGGTATCATCAGGTTCGAGTCAAGGAGGAAGATGTGAGTAAGACAGCTTTCAGGACTCGTCATGGACTCTACGAGTTCTTGGTAATGCCATTCGGGTTGACGAATGCGCCAGCAGTTTTCATGGATATGATGAATCGGGTTTTGAGGCCATTTATTGACTCCTTCGTGGTGGTTTTCATCGACGATATTTTGGTCTATTCGAAGTCGGAGGAGGAGCATTCTACGCACTTGACAGCGGTATTACAGAAATTGCAGGAGCATAGCTTGTATGCCAAGTTGTCGAAGTGTGAGTTTTGGAAGTCTGAGGTAGCTTTCCTTGGTCATATTCTTTCTAAGGAGGGAGTAGCTACTGATCCTCAGAAAGTTGAAGCAGTGAAGGATTGGCCCAGGCCGACGTCTGTGAAGGAAGTCAGGAGTTTCTTGGGATTAGCTGGTTACTACAAGAGATTTATCCAGGGTTATTCTCAGATTACTGTTCCTTTGACAGGTTTGACCCGGAAGAGTGTGGCATTTGTGTGGACAGATAAGTGTGAGGAGAGTTTCCTTGAGTTAAAGGAAAGGTTGACTACTGCACCTATCTTAGCTTTGCCGCAAGCTGGGAAGGATTATGATATCTACAGTGATGCATCTCTCAGAGATTTGGGTTGTGTCTTGATTCAAGAAGGCAAGGTTATTGCTTATGGTTCGAGGTAATTGCGTCCGCATGAGAAGAATTACCCGATGCATGATTTGGAACTAGCAGCTATCATTTATGCCTTGAAGCTATGGAGGCATTATGTTTATGGTGAAAAGGTTAATATGTACACTGACCACAAGAGCCTGAAGTACATTTATCAGCAGAAGGATCTTAATCTTTGGTAGAGAAGGTGGTTGGAGGTATTGGAAGACATTCGTCCTGAGATCAAGTATCATCCGGGCAAAGCGAATGTGGTGGCTGATGGACTTAGCAGGAAGAGTAGTTTATCAAGTTTGATCACTACTCGAAGAGAGTTGGCAGCAGAGATTGATCAGGCAGGTATCGAGGTGGTACTGCAAGGTTTAGGGGCATTTTTGGCTCAGCTGAGGGTGCAGCCTTCCTTGAGAGAGAGGATTGTGGAAGGTCAGAGATCAGATTCAGAGATTCAGAAGATGTTGCAACAGGTTTCAGAAGGCAAGCTATCAGAGTTTCGTGTCCAAGATGGAATTCTTTGGTTGGGTGAGAGGTTGTGTGTTCCAGATAATGCAGATTTGAGAGAGAGTATCTTGCAGGAAGCACACAGTACATTGTTGTCAGTTCATCCAGGAGGCACGAAGATGTACAGGGACATCAAACAACATTTTTGGTGGTCTGGTATGAAGCGGGATGTAGCAGATTTTGTGGCAAGGTGTCTGACTTGTCAGCAGATCGAAGCAGAAAATCAGAGACCTGGAGGTTTGTTGCAGCCGTTACCCATTCCGGAGTGGAAGTGGGAGAATATCGGTATGGATTTCATCACGGGTTTGCCGAGAAGTTTGAAGGACAATGACTCGATTTGGGTTGTTGTGGACCGATTGACTAAGTCGGCTCACTTTCTAGCCATGAAGATCACTTGGTCGATGGAGAAATTGGCTGAGTTGTACATTGGGGAAATTGTAAGACTTCATGGAGTTCCTGTGTCGATTGTATCCGACAGAGATGCAAGGTTTACTTCAAGGTTTTGGAAGAGCCTACAAGCAGCTTTAGGCACCAGAACTGATTTCAGTACAGCTTTTCATCCACAGACCGATGGTCAGACGGAGAGGGTGAATCGAGTGCTGGAAGATATGTTGAGGGCTTGTGTTATGGATTTCGGTGGTAGTTGGGAAAGATACTTGGCATTGGTTGAGTTTGCTTATAACAACAGCTACCATGCGAGTATTGGGATGGCACCGTATGAGGCTTTGTACGGGAGGAGGTGCAAGACACCTGTTTGTTGGTATGAGGTTGGCGAGAGGCAGATGTATGGTCCTGAGATCGTGCAGCAGACGTCAGAGCAGATTGAGCTGATTCGCAAAAGATTGGTTGAGGCTCAGAGTCGTCAGAAGAGTTATGCTGATACACGGCGAAGAGACTTGGAGTTTGAAGTTGGGGATGCAGTTTTCCTCAAGATTTTCTGACCAAAGGAGTAATCAGGTTTGGTAAGGGAGGCAAGTTGGCGCCAAGGTATATTGGTCCATACAGAATCATGGAGCGAATTGGCAAGACAGCATACAGATTGAAGCTTCCAGAGGAGTTGGCACAGGTGCATGATGTATTCCATGTGTCATTGTTGAGGAAGTATGTGCCAGATCGGAATCATCAGTTGGTAGAGATTCCTGAAGATTTACAGGTGAACTTGAGTTACAAGGAACGGCCTGTTGAGATTGTTGACCGTAGAGAGGAAGTTCTCAGGCGCAAGGTGATACCTATGGTCAAGGTGTTGTGGAGGAATCAGCAGTTCGAGGAGGCTACATGGGAGCCTGAAGATCGCATGCAGAAGGATTTTCCTGAACTTTTTGCATGAGTGTATTTCTGTTATGTGATTGTAATTCTTTAAATGACAGTACTTTGATTTGAATTGCATTTCTCTTATTTTGATTGAATTGTCATATGCAATTGTTTGAACTATGTTTCCATTATGAGATGTTGATTTCCTTGTTGATATGTTGTTTGATCTCATTAGTAGTAGTTCTGAGGACAGAACTCTTCTAAGGAGGGAGTGATGTAGAACCCCGTATTTTCAAATATTATTTTTATATTTGAAAATGAATTTAAATTTATTTTTGGAGATTTAATGAATATTTTTAGAAAATTCATCTTTTGGTACACGTGCAAAACACGTGCAAGTACTTTTGAGAAGTTGGAAAATTTAGTTTTCTTCATGAAAAATATTTATTTAATATTTGAGATTTATTTAGTATTTTTCCAGATTTCTCTGAAATTAATTGGAACTATTTGCAATTTTTGAGAAAAGAATGACCTTTTTGTAAAACTGACATTTTTAGGGGTTAAAGTGCAAAATATATATTCTGGACGTTTTGAACAGTATTGATTGAGATTTGGGAGGTATATTTTCTTTTAAATCCAAATTTAAATGAGTTTTGATGGAATTTCCAAAGAATGATCTATATATGCAAATTGTATTTTGGAAAGGGTTGTTTTGCAAAATGTGGGTAAACCCTAATATTCAATCCCGGATATTTAAGGGATTTTTATCCCAGCCGTCATTGTTGATAAAACAGAGAATTTTGGAGGTTTATTTCTGGTAGAGAAGGAGTCTTTGGATCTAGCAAAAGGAGGATTCTTTTCGTGGACTTTTCTCAAAATCTAAGGTGATAGATATAGAAATTGTTTTGTTGTTTGATTCTTGTGAGATATATAAAAATTGTTTTGTTGTTTGATTCATGTGAGTGATCTTGTTTGTTTGTTCGACTTTGTGAATATTATAATTCATCATGTTGTTGATCTATGTGTGCAAGTATCATTGATGTGTTGATTTGATATTGTGGCCAATATAGATCTTGTTTTGCGGTATGAATCATGTGAATAATTGTGAACGAAATAGTAGATCTTTATTATCGAAATTGTGTGCTAAAAACATGTTGAGATTGAGTATGAACATCTGGGCATTAGTTTATGAATCAGATTTTTATTTAGTTTTGTGAAAGAAACTGAGATCTTGTGAAACCCTAATGAAAGGATTTGTGATTTAGAACATGAGAACCTAAATTGCGACAAATTGATGTTTTGAGTGATATATATATATATACATACACCTGATGAAGATTCGTTGAGATTTATTATTTTCCTGAATACGAACTATTTTCATAAACATTGATCATTAGAAAGCTTTAGATTTTGACTTTGTAATCAGACCTAATCTTGAAATCCGTAGGCAAACAGTCGACTGGCCTACTGTACAGTCGACTGGTACGATCCTAACACTTTATTTTAGAATTGTTGAAAAGGTTATTCTGGACAGTCGACCTAGCTCATAGGCAGTCGACTGGTCCACTGAAGAAATTATTTTTGTAAAAATTATTAGTCCTTTCTGGACAGTCGACCTATGACTCCTTTAAGTCGACTCATATACTTAGAATATATTTTGAGAGATTATTGGAATTACCCCGGGTAAGTCGACTGATCCTCTCTTAAGTCGACTGATATATGACTTAGTTTATTTTTGGTAAAATCTTGAATTTGGTCCTCTGGACAGTCGACTTATCATCAGTATGAGTCGACTGGTACTGAAGGATATTTGTAAACTTCTGTGTTAATTCGAATGATTGGTTCCTCAGATAATTTAGTATATACTTGTCATTCAGTTCAGTATATGATTAAGCAATTGACTTTGAGATATTCAGATAAGTATTTCATTTGAGACATTTAGTTGAGCCACTTTGTTTAGTGGAACCTTGTTTAGACTTTGAGTTGAGTCTCTAGAGGCGTATGACCCTAGTATACCGGTGTTGAGTATTTTGTTGAGGCCCATTGAGGCATTTCAGTCATTGAGTTTTGAATTTAGGCCGGTAGGGTACACCACTCTAGGAGATTCATTAAGTAATTAATTAACCCAAAAATGATAAGGACAGGCACTAGTGGTGATATGATGAACGGGAACATGAGTCAAGAACCTCAGTATGGCTTTCGGTGTGGGATTTAATCTCCGGAATTATCACAGTAGATTATTAGTGGTGTGGGATATGTCTCCGGAATTATCACAGTCTTGTGGTGTGGGACAATCTCCGGAATTATCACGGTAACTACTTGTGGTGTGGGATTGATCTCCGGAATTATCGGAGTCGAGGTGAAGCCCATGTGGTATATTGTGGTGACGTGTCAATGTTTCGGTGTGGGATGATCTCCGGAATTATTCAAGTAAAATATCTTGGGTGTGGGATCCATCTTCGGAATTATCGGGCATGTGATACTATCCATAGTTTATCTTTATCTCGTAGTAGTCATCGTGTTAGAATTAGTTCATAACGTGGGGATTGAACCCTAAGAAGTGAAGACGTTAAGGGCTTGCACCGGACCTATGTAGAATGGGATGCATAGACTTCGACAAGTACGCATTAGAGAGTCTGCATATAGAACTTGTGTTTTCTTGGCTTGGTTTTATGCATGTGGTTTTCTTGTTTTCTACACATGACACTTAGCTTAGTATCACTTGATGTTTTATGTTATCAGTCATTTCGTATTTCCCATATTCTTATTTAGTACCCGTGGTTTAAGAATTTATGAGGTATGATTTTTCTTATGTTGTTTGTTTATTTTTATATTTCTCACACCATTTATGGCTGACCCCGTTAGTTTTGGGGGTTTGGGATCATCTCTAGCCTCACATGTTGCAGGTAGTTGCCTAGTGATGGAGATTTGGATGCTAGAGGCATGTTTGAGATAAATTGATTCTTAAGTGCCTTGTGTGAAATTGTAATATCAGTTTGAGTTAAATTTGGGTTGTAAATAAAAGAAATATTGAGTTGAGTTTGTTTTGAATTCCGCTGTGATTTGTAAAAGATTTGTTGTAATAAATGTTGAAAATTTTAGTGGTGTTGGTTATGTTTAATATTGTATTGAAGTGGATCGCTGGGAATGTACCACGTATTTTCTAAGATATCTTATTAGAAATTCAGGGCGCTACAACAGATTGATAGTTGCAAAGAGATAGGGATTACAGAATGATAGCTCCGAAGAGAAAAGGATGAAGACTACACATATGAATCACGTATATATTTAACATGATCAACTTCAACATGCAGGTTCCGGTCATGATCATCACCTACAACTAAATCAATAGCAAGTATTTCCTCCGCGTTCGGAGGTGGGCAGCAAGATTCAGAGCAGGACAGCGATGCAGAGTGGCGGAAGAGAAGGAGAATTATGGCGTTTCCAATGAGGAAAGCCACTCGAGGGTTCTGACCAACAGCAGAGATGCTGCGTAGGAGCTGAACAGACATTCTAGCAGCAAAAGGGGCTGCATGGGATAGGAGGACGATCACAGAGACTGCTTCTATGCACCGAAGCAGAATGACAATCGGATGGTAATGGTGGCCATTCATGGCAATGAGGGCAAGATTTGAGATCCAGTTAAGTGCAATGTTGCTCTTGTACTTAGTGAATAGGATTTGTGTGAACTGTGCAGTGTAGTAAGAGGACTGCTGCTCAGTTTATATAGTGTGTCTGATTGTTCCCTAAATCCTTTCTTGTATTATGATTGTTTCCGTTATTTTATAATTATGTGTTTCTATTTTCTCAAGTGTTTTCTTATAGTAATCTTGTTGCGCTTTGCCACTAAAGCCCTAAGAGTCTTAAGTCTTTCAATTTATTCTTTCCACAACATTGCCTTATTATGTCGAATTCTCTAATGCAGGGTTCAAGAACACACATGGGAAGCACTATGCGATTGGGATCTCGGATAACATTCTTCAAAAATTCTGATTGTGTCACGTCAAAGCTGTATGTGGAGTGAGTTTTTTTGTTACCTTTCCATTTTTTAATATAAAATATAATACTCAGTGCAGGCGGCTAACACTATATTTGTTATGTGCGCATAATTTCTTTTCTAGATACCAAAACCCTACATGCCTAGATGAGCGTCATCGTCACAGATATGAGGTCTATAACAAAGTGATAATGCTTGTTGACATTTTTATGTTTAGATGTATGAATATATGAGCATGGATGGATTTGTTTAATAATACTTTTTACATGTGCATCTATATATTTCTCTACTTACTTAATTATTTCATATGTGTGTGCTGTGTGATGGAATGAAGCAATAGGAATTAGTCACCTTTCTCACCAAAAAGGGTCAGGCTTAGATGGAAAACATGTGTACAGGGTTCTGTTTATGAAATGGTAAAGTTTCCAAGTGGTTCTACAGGATGACTTGTCCCATGTAAATAAAGATGGTTTTGATTCCAATAGGTTGAAATTAAGGGGTTTGGAAGGAAGGAGGACTTTAGCCTTGATTCCAATAGGTTGAAATTAAGAGGTTCAAAGTGGAAGAAGAATGGAGGTAATGATACTGCTATCACTTTATGTGAGTGCTTCTTATTTGTATATGCCTTCTCAGGTAGTAAGGACTGTTTTCTTTTTAAACTCTTAAGTAGGTTTTAGAGCTACCAAGTCATCCTTACAATGTGGGCGTGCAGTTCCACCTAGAATTCAAATCAAGGCCTGCGAGGCCTTCTGCTTTGCTTCTGAAATTATTAATTGTATTACTTAAAGCTGTGGAAAGTTTTGTACATCAGGAACATGCCAACAATATGATTCCCATGTGCATCTAGTAACTTTGTACTGTGGTGGACAGTGATAATAGACAGACTTCGACCATTACAATAAACTTATGGTCATTGCTGTTTTCAGACAACCTCACCTCTAATAGACGCCTGTGTTTCCACTCACCCGCGCGAAGTGGAAACTAAAGATAAATTGGAACTATGACTCCATTTTAAAATTTCATCAAAATATTACAAAATAAATAAATTTAGAATGAGATAATACAAGATGAAAGCATTTTTCCCAAAGTACTTGTCTACTTGTATTCAGAAGATTTTCCATGCTTATGCTCTTGAAAACTAATAATATGGCAGGCCAGCCGAGTTTGTCAGGCTCAATCTAAATGTATTTCCAAATTATCCTGTATTCTCCTCCCATTTTTTCTAAACTAATTATTTCTTCTTTTTTTAAATCTTTGATCCAGATCCGAGGTGATACCACCCATTATGATGCTGTAGCTAATTCAGCAGCATCCGGCGTACTTTCAGCTGGATTGAGTTCAGGTCAGTGGTGTCAGGTCATTATCATTTTATCCTTTACGCTTTTCAGCTTAACTAAGTGAATTTAACTAATTTTTTTAGTTCAGTTATAATCCTACATATATTGCTGAACTTGTCAATTTCCTCTTTGATGTATTTGTTCTGTAATCTACTTCACTTTTTTCCTGCTACTATTATCTCACCATCACCATGCTAAACACTCCTGATGAAAAACCTTCTTTCTGATTGCTCATGCATGTCACGATTAATTATCTCATAGTCTCAGTCTTTCCTTTCTCGTTAGGTTCTTATTCATTCTTGAAATGTTACTTTTATACAAGTGACAAACCAAATCGGGAACTATATATATATATATATATATATATGAACCCGACCTAGATGGTTGGTGAAATCTTCTTGAGAAGAAAAATCTCACGTGTTCTTATTATTCAAACACGTGCAGAAGTATTTTTGGCCAAAAACTTCCTTCAGAAGAATGATAAGCATACTAGATTGAGGCTAATACGGAAGGAAATGCCTCAATATCCGTTTTTACCTATTGTGCAGCCACCGGATATTCAAGAAGGAGAAATGGTACCTACTTTCTACTATTCTGTACTCGTTATCTTGTCTATGATTTCTTCTGAGCATAATCTATTGTTACTTTCCACAGTAAATTTTAAGCTATTGCAACATAGGTGCTTCTATTTGGAGTAATTCCCTGAGTCAAATTCATGTTAGATTGTGATGTATACTCCTATAACCAGCATGTGTCCATTGAGTATGATTTCCTCATCAGATTCTATTGTTACTTGCCTATATAACATAGTATTTCTATTATAGAGTCATCCCTGTGATGAACCAATGTTAGATTTAGACTATTCATGGATACTCCAACCAAAATTTTTCCTACACCACTCATACTTGTTCTAAAATTTATTAACCTAATACTGAACACGCCATAGACACTTTACGGATACCTATTGGATAGTGGACACATCATCCAAGATTACGAAGAATTCTTAGCATTCATGATACATTGTATAATATATTAGAGTAAATTGCCTAAACAACTTATAACCCCTGAATTAGCACTTCACACTATTGAGTTACCTACCCCCTAATCATTGCCAATAAGTGTGCACTTTTGATTCTTGCAAAATCTGATGGGTGGGTTTTAAGTTTTAACTCCTTGGTAGCCACTTGACTCACCTTAGCAAAAAACCGTGTCTCAGCCTATTGACTTACACCTAAGCATGGATATTCAGGTGCCTTCAGAAGCATTTTGTACCCAGGGATTTGCTTGATTTTCTAATTGATGAGATTAGATTGAACGGTTTTTCCTTTTTATTTCACGGTTTTTCCCTTTGATGAGATTAGATTAGATTGAACAGTTGATTGAACTTTGTATCAACTGAAAGTCTGTTATCATATATCCTTTGACTTGAATTGATACACTATATTGTTTCTTCTGCAAAAATATGGGTAGTCTCGGGCATTCTACAGGAATATCCATGTGTTAGACGGCATGGATTTTTGTGTCTAACGAGCTTATCTTGTTAGCACGTAACAACTGTTCATGGTTTGAATGACTTTAAATGTTTTTCTAGGTTAAATAATTAGAAGTCCATACATGATGTTTACATGTCCTGTAGAAATATCTTTTTAGTTCAACCATTGGTGTTTAATGTTAAAATTTTAATCGTCATCATTTTCTTTACGCAGCTTTTCAAAATTAGTGAAGAAGTTGTTGTTGATGCTACTGATAAAGGAAATATTGCACGTCTTATAAACCACTCGGTAAGAACAGAACTACCGCCCTTTTTCCTGAAACAAAATCATGAGAAAGCAACAACTGTGTTCTATACTATGTCACTTTTATATATTTTTATGGTATTTGATGAGTGCAAGCCCAACTGCTACGTGAGGATTATGAGTATCGGTGATGATGAGAGCCGGATTGTACTCATAGCAAAGATGATTGTTCCTGCAGGCGACGACGAGTTAAGAAAATTGTTAGTATTGTATCTCAAGTGAGGAGTCAGTTGAATGTTATCTTATGTCATTGAATATGTTGATCGTAGTTTAAAGTATTGATTCTCATGTCTTCACACATAAATTCAATTGTGTATTTGGTTATTAACTATTTTGTAATTTGACATGCTTGTAATACTTCATTAATTTTTAATATGATTGAAGTTTAATTTTTTTTAATTTTGTTTCATAAACATATTTATCTATTTTATTGTGTATTTAGTTTATAATTGGATTAATATTATAAAAGAAAATATTAAATTATCATACGCATAATTAATAAGAAAAAAATTTGTATAGAGCGATGAGTATATATTTAAATATTTGGATGTGAAAATCATTACTAAAACCTATAGCAATGGAGTTTCAACCGTGGGTATAGGAAAGCAAGTGGTGGTGTTAAAACCTATACCAACGGATACGAAACCGTGGGTATAACACCGAGGTTTTGTCCAACGGGTGAAAAAACCGTCGCTATAGGCTTTAGTGACGGCATTTTGCCGTGGGTATAGCTAATTAAAAACGACGGATAAATATGTCCGTTGGTATAGGTTTTACGTGCTATACCTATGGTTTTTTGCCTTTTACCCACAGATTTTTACTGTCACTATATGTCGAATTCCTTGTAGTGAAGGTGTTATCTGAATTCAAGATGATAAACGCTGATGTGAGTGAAGAAGATAAAACTTTCAACTTGATATATTCATTGCTGGATTTGTACAAGCATTTGATCACTACCATGCGAAATGGTAAATATGCTAAGAAGAGTATTACGGTAGATGGTGTAATCAAAGCCTTGAAGGAAAATAAACTTAGAAAGGAGACTCAGAAATTATCATATACTCTCATAAATTGTCTAGCAGTGGAAGATCCTTCAATTGAAAGTCAAAGTGCATTGCAAAAGGATTCTATCCGTTGTCGATATTGTAAGAGGTCATGATATATCAAGTAACAATGTTGAAAATTGCAGAAGTAGAAGAGCACCAAGGATGTCAGTCCTACCGCAAATGTGGTTTACCCTTTTGAATCAGGTGATTTATGTCTTATTGTTTCAAATTCTTTAGATGTGAATTCTGGTTGGTTTATTAACTCTGGGAGTTCTACTCATATTTTCTCTGAGAGGAAATTGTTTTCTACTTATAAGTCTACTACAGGGCGTTAGACTGAGAATTGTGGCGACTTGTGAAGTAGTGAGTGAGGGAACAGTAGAGTTGGAGATGCCATGTGGGAAGAATTACACTCTAAGAGAAGTCTTGCATATTCCTATGCTGAGACGGAATATGATTTTCTTGGGAACTCTTGAAGCACGCGTGTAGGTACACAGCTCGATGTGAAGTTTGGTTTGTTTTTCATGGTCATCGTAAGGTGATTAGAGGAATGGGAGTTGGAGGGCCAAGCCAACACAATTTCTACAAGCATTGGGGGATCCAAAATACCTGCGCATTGCTTCTTTTCCCGATATTTCAGCAAGTTCATCTAATCTACCGTAACTAGCATCATCGAAATGAGACCACGATGTTCGAATATCGTCGAGAGGTGGAGAGTGCCTCGAGGTAGGTGGAGTTCGTGTGGAGGTTGGCAATTCTATGTCAATACCTACTGAGGTGTGCCCTTGAGGGAGTATACTAATTGATGAGATTTGGTAGAAGATTTGTTCAACTAGTTGAAGAAACTATTGTTCCAAATATGTTTGTAAGTGGAGTTTAATAGATTTCAGAGATGATTAATCACATCATGTTGATAGCACTTGTATGCAATCCAAGGTAGAGGTTGCTAGGATTATGTCTTATATACTTGTTGTTCAATTAGAAGAAGAGACGACGAAGCACGGAGGTCGAAGCGTCGAGTGGAAGCGAAGTCAGAAAACAGTGCAACATCAGCCAGCAGATATGTACAATCGACTGACATTGGCTCTGGAATTTTCAGAGGAGGAGGCAGTTGGCTAACCCTTTTGGGCAGTCGATTGCATGCGGTGGCTGTATTGTTTTCGGCTTTATCTTAGTGATATTTTCGGCCCAATCTTCAACTCCAAGTCAGATCGTACGACTCCTATTCAGTACAATCTTCTATAAGATATATCGGACGACTGAGGTAACAAGACTAACATAAGGTTCTCTCTATTCTTCTTCTCTTTATTGTAATGACCTCCAATATGAGAGGTCAAGTACTTTATTGATATTTTCTCCATTGCAAGTGAGGCTAGAGATAGTTCTTGGTGAGTGAGTTTAATTCCTTACATTGAGTGAATATGTATTTCCTTGTAATTTTCTCTAGTTGAATATTATATCTTCCTATATTTTCTGTCGGATTAAGCGAAAGCTAATCGGGATAAATTCTTCGTGTGTTTATGTTGGATAGGTGGATCTATTTGTTTAGTTGTTCGATTAATTTGTCTCATTTGCCTCAGCATTCTCATTGCTGTAATTAGTTTCGCTGTACCACAAGTGTTCGACGAAATTCTCCAATGAGAGTTGTGGTGAGATTCTTATCTTTATCACAACACCTCCCACAGTAGTACGTGTTTCATTATATTCACTTTAATCGAACATATAAACCGTTTTTTTGATATGTAGTGCAATATACATATTAAGTGAATCAAGGGACATGCTATTTAATGGATTGGTACATGGCAAGTATGACAAACTGATTGATCGTAGACAACATTTGGCAAGCACTACATTGGGTTTCTACGATTCTGACCAATCTGTTATACTTGGTGTTAGTTTGATCTTTCTCACTGAGGTTGAAGACTGTGTTGTAATTTCAGGACATGTCTCTTAAACATTTTCTTTACCGAAACAAACAAATAATTCTTTATGCAAAAAAAAAAAAAAAGCATCATCTTTAAATGAAATAACATGACTAGGTTTATGTCGTTCTAACTATGTTATTAACAGGATTGACCGATGTTAGACTTAACACAAATGTCGAAGTTTTGCATCTTTGATAAGAAATGTTAGATTACACACATTGGAAGACCCCCGCCCCCCCCCCCCCCCCCCCCCCCCCCCCCAAAAAAAAAAAAAAAAAAAAAAAAAAATCCTAGAAAATTGAGTCTACATATGACACCGAAAAATCATAGAAAATTGAGTCTACATATGACAATTGCATTATTTTCCGTATATCCCCATCCTATTCAAACCTTTCTGCCAATCATTTCACATGCATGCTTTATATTAAAGCATAAACGTAGCAAAATCAAATTCTCTGCATTATTGTTTCTGACATTAATTCGGTCATGCTACATAACTAGTTTAATTGAAAAGAAAAGAAAACTAAAAAAGCAATTAAGGGCATTAAGCCAGGTGGAGGGATAAGGGATTAGTTCCTATAATTAATGTAGTAATGTGAACATCAACGATGACTAGATCACAAGTTGGAACATCCATTGTTACTGCTTAATGCTTTACACAAATAAAGGAAGAAAGAAAGAGAGAAAGAGGAGGTTAATCATTGGCTTAATTAATGCCCTTAGGTGAGTAGTACTAATTAATATTTTCATGCATATAAAGCAAGTTGTTGTGTACACTCTAATCAAGTTATTCACGACATCAGATTTATGAGTAAGTGTTGTGGATGCGTGTGCTTTGCCCATGTTCTTCGCGTTTCAAACACCTATTTAGAGTCTCATTTATTCCCAGAAGCTTGGAAACTCAAATGCATAGCATGTTCCTACGGAAAAAGGGCGTACTTGTATTGTCAGTGCATCAAGATTCATGCCTACATGTGCATAATCTATTGAGATCAACAAGTGAAAGTAATTTATGCATCTGTCGACATGTTAGCTCTGCATATATCTAAATAATACAATGCCAATCTTATGCCTTGATAATGGTAAAATCATAGCAAATCAGGGTCGTACGATTCAAGCACTGATCTCAAAGCTTCTACAGGAAGATTAACCATAACGGGTCTCTTTAACAGGTCCGGGCCTTCTCCAGGCTTCTCCAAAAGACATGGACTTCTTTTAAGCCCATTAAAATTGACAAACTAGGCCCACTAGGAGAGACACCCAGCCCATGAAGGCAAGGAGTCAAATCCCTTATCCTCTAACAAGAAAACTTATCTGTTGAGGGGGAGAAACATAAAGGAGATAAGGAATTTATATCGATTCAACGGATTTAGATCGATCTCTGGATATGTTTCTCAGACCTATAAATACCCTCCCCCTCCACAGTCAGAAGGTAAATCGGCATTTTCTCTCTCAAACTCTTTTTCTCTTTCTGGTTCTGACTTGAGCGTCGGAGGGTCTGTCGCCGGGGCCAACCCCCAGTATTTCTGGCTTTTTACAGGTCCATCGGCCACGCCAGAAACCGTCAGATTCAGATCATGGTGGTCAGTCAACGATGCAGATTTAATCTTAAGAGCTCTAACCGCATTTCACGGCAAAGATCAAAGGTCGAATATTTAGTAGTTTCCATTAAATAAGAACACACTATCTGTTTGCTCCTACACCAAAATAAGCTGCAACAAATTGGCGACGTCTGTGGGAACCTACACAAGTTAGATTTTTCACTTCCATGCCACAGAGCTACTACCAGAAAACAATCACAGTAACACCGAGCATGTAGACAGGTCGAAGCTACTGCACTGGTCAGTCAAATCGAGAATTAAAAAATTTGTCAAGTTATCTCCTTCCAGTTCCGAGTTTGTTCTCATCAGAACACAACAATAGCCTAAATCCACCACCCGCAGCCACTCCGCTAAGCCTACAAGAAGAAACAGTCCTGCCAGTGCTCATCACTGCGCCACAAAGCCTCCCCTTCTCCCCACACATCCAGGGGAGGCTCACTTCAAAACAAACGACTCCAGGCAAGGTATATCAAGTTGTTCGCCTTTCGGCTCACCAACTTGAAGACCTGGGAGGCAAGGATATGATAGCAGGTACTCAAAATGAGCAACACCTCATGAAGTATAACGAGAGTGTCTAAAACTCACTCTTCTAACAGTAGAATTTTTAAAACTTGTAATAAAGGCCAGCCACTAGAGCAGCCATTTATTTTTTCTTTCATTAAAGACCGCTTTCACTAACGGTCATGCATGTAATAAGGGCCATCCATTAGAGCAACCCCTTAGTTTCGAGGAAGCATCTTCCCTAAGGCTGCCCCCCCAAGCTTATTTTTCAATAAAATTAGCTAATTTATTCTTAAACATCTTGTTCAATTTCATTAAAGTAAACAATGAGCTAAACGCACAACTTACATAGAGCAGTGCTAAAAACTCGTTACAAGCTTTCCATAAGACAAATTCGGAGTCCACACCCATAGTTCGAAGTTACTTTAGCAATTTGCAATGAAGCAAGTTCAGAGTTCGCTTCACCATTCGATCTTCTCCTACAATCCCGTTAGTGCCTCCACGACCAGTTCAGAGTCCATAATAATGGATCGAAGATACTGTAGCAATTTGCAAAGAAGCAAGTTCAGAGTGCGCTTTACCATTCGATCTGTTCCTGCAACCTGTTAATAGTTAAACTATCAAGTTCAGAATCCATACCCATGGCCCGGAGTTCCTTTAGCAACATGCAATTAAGCATGTTCAGAGTTCTACTCGCCATTCGACCTATTCCTGAAACTAGTTAAAATTCCTTGAAGACATATTAAGAGGTTCAAAAACGTGGATCGCAGTTACTCTAGTATCACTTGTAAAAGCAACACTTAGAGTTCAACACACCACTCGGTGTGACTCTCACAATTTATCGAAGGACCCATACTGCAAGTTTGGAAAACGACTATCCCTCAGAGTTGCTCCTACAACTAGCTGAGTTCAAGGCGGAAATGTTCTAAAACACCGTCGACGGTTCGTTAGCTATACACAATCGAACTGAGGCCCTGTTATTCAGCTACAAAGAACCCAGTTGATGGCACATCGATCTTGACAGCAAGGATCAAGCATATGAAAAGAATTCTTCAAATCACAGGACTATCGTAAATCTATGCATTCAGATCCAGCGTCACTACAAGTATCTACAAGCCCGGTCGAACACTTTGTTGGCTCCAAACTATGAGTTCAACGTTCTGCTCTCCGTTAAACTCCTATAATAACTCGTTGGCCCTAAACAACGAGTTCAACACTCTGATCACCACTCAAGCTCCATCAACGACTCGTTGACTCAGAACAACGGCTCTAATGTCTCGCTCACTGCTTTTTGCTCAGGGTAAATCCAACCAAAAAACCCATAACTTCATGCAAAAGGTTTAATCCCTAACGTCGGACTCAGAGCTGACTCCCCAAACATGCTAGATCAAACGGCAAGATCTACGTTCAACTCCATTACGCACTGTCGACAGTTCGTTAGCTATACACAACGGACTTGAAGCCCTGTTATTTAGCCACAAAGAATTCAATCAATGGTTCATCAATATCGAAAACAAGGTGCACCACAAGGATCAAGCACGCAAAGAGATTTCATCAAGAATCAGAGAACTATCTCAGACCCATATGTTCAGATCCAGTAGTGCTACATATATTTACAAGTACAAAATTATGAATCATACAATTCGATCTACAAGTCGTCCCTTCAACTCCGTGGACGAGGAACATTGTTCCTAAGAGATACGGACCTATTTGTGGGTCGCCTGACGGCCACCACTTTTTCTTGACCGGCAGCATCTTTGACAGAAAACTTTGATCCCATGGATTGAGATTGTTGGCCGGCATACGAAGCGCGTGATTCTCCACCAACCAAAGCTAAACTCAACAAAGCAGACAGGCCACTTGGGCTTCACCAGGATGTCGAGGGAGCACCTGCGCTATCGAGACCACTCCCCCAACGATTGACCCAACTCCTTCAACCGTTGCACTTCCTTTTGCATTAGTTGTGGTGCCCTTCTTCACTTCAACCATTGTTCCCTTTTTTGCATCAATAACGTGCGAGATGCTTGCCTTTCGTAACCCACCATGTCTCGCTTAAAGGCGATACAAATTCAAGTCTTTCTCGACAACTACTTTCCTGAGAAGAGCACACTCTCCAATACTGTCTTTAGTCACTTTTGGAGGCAGTGGCAAGTTGGAAAGATGATCGACACACAGGAGTGCTAACTCGCAATTCCTCTTGATAAGCGCCGACTTAAGGTGAACAGAATCCAACCATTCGTCCTTCGACCAAACATGGAAATGGTCAACAACCAATTCTGTTATGCGCATGTAACACCCCGTGTTGAAAAAAAATATAGTGTATATATATATGGGTAAAAGGGATATGAGCAACTTGCTCATTTAGTAAATGAGCAATTGATTATGTAGCATGCATGTGATACATTGGACAACTAACTCTTTTAAGGATTTTCCAATCACATGTATGCCACATCATCAATTGCTTATTTACTAAATGAGCAAGTTGTTCAAACCCCTTTTTCCCTATATATATATATATATATATATATATAATATGTGGTGAAGAAGTAATAATAGGTTGAAAGTTGGCTGGTGTTTAAACATGGTAAAATTAAATGAATGAAAAAGGTATTGGATGGTGGGGGCCACGTGTATGGTAAAAGGAGCATGAACATACTGCTGCTCTGTGTGTGTGTTTGGCATCAGCTTGTAGGCTGACGTGGCATGAGAGGACCCACCATTCCACTGTGTACTTCACCTGGAGAGAAGACTTCGGGAGTAAGTGTCACGCCCCGCTTCCCAAAAATACGGAATGCGAGCACGTAACAAAAGCCCAGCGAATGATTATTATCATCCTTAAGCTGTTTCAAGAAATCTTTACAACATGTCACAGTAAAAATCAGAGTCGGAAGCCAGAAAAAGATTAACCACATGCACTTATGAACCAAATGCCAACAAGAATACTTGAAATAAAACACATTAATCTCAAATATTCATGATCTGAATAACACAAATAATCATGGGTCACATCGCCCAAATACAAGAAGTAATACAAGTTCAAAATACAATATTGTCCAAAATAAGTAACAGGAATAGCATTAGAAAAATTCAGCCTCTAGCCTCGCATCTTGCCAATACCTTTAGGAACCTGTCCTCCAAAATCTGCAATACAACGAATGCAGGAAAAAGGAAAAGAGAAAACACAAGTACCCGTCAATGGCAAGTCCGGGTCACAAATAGAATAGAATACAAGCACTTGGGAAAAACTAAACAGATCTAACTAATCATCAGAAAACAGACCTAATATGGTATGGTAAACTCAACTAACATAGTATCCTAGCAGATGTCTTAGATATTAAGTGTCAAGTGTCATATAACAGAAATGTCAGGTAAACAGATATTCATATATGTCAGGTAAATCAGATAACAGGTTTTATATAATAGGTATTCAGATTCAGATTCAGATTCAGATTTCCATATATCAGATTCAGATTCAGACTTCAGAAATATAATCAGATCTCAGATTTCAGATTAATGTAAGTCTTGTGTGATTACTATCTAGGTAGCACGACATGTGCCCCAAATTATATCACATGGTTGCTACATTCAAAACAATTTCGCTTTAGATTTCGTAGGGGACCATGCAGGGCAGTATACTCAGTATTCACAGAATCACAGAACTTGGTCGGTAAACTTGATCGGTAAACTTGATCGGTAACTTGATCGGTAAACTTGATCGGTAAACTTGATCGGTAACAGAATATTAAATTGATCGGTAACATGTCATACAGGAAACACAAGTCTCCTCCTGAGTACACGTTTCTGCACTATCCACTACTAGATCTGTCCCATATACCCCGGCTTAATTACCTTTAGTATTTATATTATCCACAGGCATGAGAGTGTGCTAAATAATGTCAAAACTAACAGGTCATAATCAGGTTTAGACTCAGGGAATTAGATCAGTAAGTATAGGTACCCAACATTCACAAATACGATCAAAATAGTATAGGTTTATAAACAGGACAGCAAGACCAGTCTGTACATAATCAGTGATCCAAAGATCTACAGGCATGCACATCATGATCCGTCGAAGGATCTGGAATTTAGACATCCACACGCTTCTAACGGTTATAATAAAGATATACACTAGTTCACAACATCACGGCTTAAAACACATTCCAACACAGTTTTCAAGTACAGCCAGAAAACAGGGGAATAACTTAAACCACATGAAAACAGCATACAAAGTCATTAATTAAATCCACGAAAATTCTGGGGTAATCCCCTATATGTATAGTCTCAAAATATAGATTTTCATATTTTTCCAGAAAGTATAGATATGTTTACAAAAATAGGAAATAGCACATCACACAGTTTTGATGGATCTGGAATTCTTCAACACCGCTGTACAAAATGGAACACATCTTGCAAACAGCGCATCAAAATCCACTTCCGCCAAAACAGGGTGAAAGTATACACAATTACCCAACTTTAATATCTCACATCAAATATTCATACAGTAATTAGAAATACGGTAAACACGGCATTCAACATACAATCACACGCAGTTTACAGCAAAAGCGATCTATAGAACAGAATGTAAGGCATCACTCAAAACTCATCTTTTAATTATCACAAAAATCAGGGAACTACCTAACATTATATTGAAACACTGGACAAAATCTTGTGGCATGAAATTATGTCTAACTTGGATCTTGAAAATAAATTGGTGATAAAATCTACCCCGAAATAAATCTGGGAACTACCGGCATACAGTTACTAAAATAATCATAACTAATTCATACGAACTCCAAACAGGGTGAAATCAGTGGGATCAGAAAATAGATTTGATTATCTACAAATTACTCAGAAATAGCCATGTTGAGATTCGGACTCTAATCCAGGTAAAAACAACAATCAATCCAGTTCAATCCAAATTTCCAGATTTCTCAATTAAGTTTCAAAACATCATAACTTCCTCAAAAATCATCAAAACTCTTCCAAATTCAAAATACTTCTAACATGTCAAAATCCAATATTTCTCATATAGGTGTTCAAACAAACATCGGGTATACAATATGTCACATACGCGATAACAATCGCGGTCGGGTGAATCCTAAGGCATAAACCTATCAAATTCATGTCCTAATTCGTCCATGGCCTGCTTTGAAACCTTAGAGACGAAATCCACAAATAAAGACGTGATCTTGGTCCGTCTCTAGTCCCAAACTATCCTATGTGTGAACTTTCTACTTGTATCAACCTAAGAAATTTAAGTACAAGTTACTTGCCTTTTTGTGATGACGAACGCGACGAATCCAAGCCCTCAAAGAAAACCCACGAACAAAAGTCCTTCCACGCGCGATTTCAAACGAACCCACGAACCGAATCTTGCCTACGATCGTCTTCTTGAAGCACGAACTCGAACGGATGATACCCTCTTCACCAAATCAGCGAAGAGATGAAGGAGGGGCTGTTTTGAAGTAGTGGGTGCTGTTTTGGTTGGTTTCGGCCACAAGGAAAAGAGGAGAGACGAGGTAATATGAAGCGGGGGTGTATATTGGAGGATGTAGGAGGTGATATGTGGTCGGCTAGGGCTTGGGGGCTGTGAGGGGGTGTCGGCCTGGGGTAGGAGAGATGCAGGCCGGGAGGGAGAAGGTGGAGGCCGGATAGGAATAGGAGAGGGAGAGAGAAAGAAATTAGGGTTAGGGATTAATTAGATGAGGGGGTATTTATAGGGGATCAAATGTGGGTTAATGGGTAGTGGATATCAATAGGATTAAATAGGTATACAATTGGGTAATGGGTACTGGGTAGATTTCAAATGGAGATACAAAATACAATGAATCCTATGGCTCCTAAAAATCTTCTTAAGGGCCAAAAATCTCAAATTGGTCAAAACACTTCTAAAAATTCATCATAACCCAAAAATAATTAACAAATATGAATGAGACCAAGAAATGCGAAAAAGAATTCAAAATGGCGGAAAACAGACGATCGGCGTACAAACAACACTCGGAGGTCAAAGATGAAAGAAAAATAATATAAAATGAAAATAATCCAATAAGAAAATTAATACAATAATTAATAAATATAATTTATGAAATAATCTAATTTTAATAATAAAAATAATTTGCAAAAATTTTAAATACAGAAAATATCGAAAAATACCTTTTTGGAAAAACAGGGGTTACAGTAAGATAAAAGATTATCCCATATCGGTAATAGAGCCCAATTAAATAATATTAAAATAATATAGCCTATGATCAAGAGTCACCAAATCTGTTAACCAACTTTTGAGAGGCAGCCTGTGGTGGGCAGTTGTACTACATAGTATCTAATTTGTCTTATAAATGGTATAAATTGTCTGAGCTAGGGGCAGGGGCATTACAAATGGTATCAGAGCCGACTTTCGATACCGGGTGTGGGTAAGAGTGGGCGAGATGTATGCCTGAGATGGAGAGATGTACGTCGAGCTGATTACTGAAGGGGGTGTCTATAACACCCCGTGTTATATATATATATATATATATAATATGTGGTGAAGAAGTAATAATAGGTTGAAAGTTGGCTGGTGTTTAAACATGGTAAAATTAATTGAATGAAAAAGGTATTGGATGGTGGGGGCCACGTGTATGGTAAAAGCAGCATGAACATACTACTGCTCTGTGTGTGTTTGGGGTCAGCTTGTAAAATTAAATGAATGAAAAAGGTATTGGATGGTGGGAGCCACATGTATGGTAAAAGCAGCATGAACATACTGCTGCTCTGTGTGTGTTTGGCGTCAGCTTTTAGGCTGACATGGCATGTGAGGACCCACCATTCCACTGTGTAATCAAGAGTCACCTAATCGGTTAACCAACTTTTGAGAGGCAGCCTGTGGTGGGCAGTTGTACTACATAGTATCTAATTTGTCTTATAAATTATATAAATTGTCTGAGCTAGGGGCAGGGGCGTTACAACGCAGTCACTTGCGAATGCACTTAACCTCGTCACTACGGGGTTTCTCACCCGTTCTCACGATCATCTGCCAACAATTTCAAAAGCATGGTCAAGCAAAAAGACAATACTAGGTGTCATGGTCAAGCATCACTTCATAGCACATCAACGCAATACGACAAACGGTAACAAATCTGGAAGATAGTTATTCAACCACTAAAACGAAGATACAGGAATGTAGTGGCCAGCCCGCAATTAGGCATCACAGAAAGTAGCTACAAGTTCGAAACAAAGGAAAATAAGAAAGCTTGAAAGAAAAAAGGCATAGCAAGGTAAATTAAGTATCTACCTGCTTCGGTGCCACCACGGACAAGGAACCCCAGCAGCTTCCTTCCCCTTATTCTTTTTTCCAGAGCCGCTCCTCGTGCTGCCCGCAGGAGTGATGATTCCGCCATCATCCTTCCTTCCCGTATCAAGGGGCTCGCCAGGACGGAGAGTCACATGGTAGCATTTTCCATCGAAACTGGGAACACGCTCCTCCAGTGTGAAACTGCTGCGGCATAAGACTTGAG
This sequence comes from Hemerocallis citrina, assembly GCA_017893485.1. Lineage (NCBI taxonomy): Eukaryota > Viridiplantae > Streptophyta > Magnoliopsida > Asparagales > Asphodelaceae > Hemerocallis > Hemerocallis citrina. Next base: position 130,398,275 of record CM030367.1, on the reverse strand, counting down.
CATCACCCCCTGCAGTTTGGACTTACACTCAGCATGAACCTTGGCCACCTCAACCTTCAGCTCCGAGACCGCATCAGTGTGAGCCTTCTCCAACTCTAGTAGAAGTTTGGCGTTCCTCTTCTCCAATGCATTCTCTCTCTCCTTTGATGCCTCTAGCTCAAGGCGCATCTCCTCCTTACTCGCCTCCAACTCAAGGCGCACCTCCCTTTCTTTCTTCCTCAGCTCCTCCAACTCCGCCTTTGACTCCTTGACGAATTTTTTCTTGTCCTTCTGGGTGTGAGAGATGCAGGCCCTTAGGTTCTTCCCCTTGGCCGCATAGAAGTCAACCAGATGCCTGAAGTGATATATCACCTGAAACAAGGAGAAAATGGTCAAAACGTAATGATGCAAGGGAGGAAAGGCAAGCTAAGGAACAAAGGGAACTAAATCATACCGTCATGTGTGCCCTCGTAATCTCCAGGACCGATCACTCAGGGGGATCCATCTTCTGCCTCTCTCCGTCAGCTGGAGTAGGATTGTGGTGGCTAGCGTCGAGGCAAGCAGCGGAGTTCCCCAAAAAGCTCTGCTGGGGTTTCATATTCTAGTCAGGAGTATAGACCATGCCCCCCTGTCATCAAGTACCGCGGCAGCCGTAGCAGTCAGAGGAGCCGACATGGCACTTGCCACGATTGCAGCCAAGGAAGAACCTGCATCAGCAGCAGGTGGCACCTCTGAAGGGGGATCAGTCTGCACCACAGGGGCTAGGGGCAGCAAGTCCTAGGAAGGAGAAGGATGCATAGCTGACCTCTTCCGCTTCTTCAGCTTGTCATTCCTTTTGTTACGTAGTGCATCCAAGTATGCCAGAATGTCTTCGTAATCTATGTGTGTTCACCCTGTAAGGTGAAACACGAATGTGTTAAAACTCATAAAACCAAATGAAAGCAACAAAGGCATGGATAAAATGACATGAAAGCAATAATGGTAAAACCATACTAGAAACAGTCGGGCCAAGACCACCTTCGAAGAGTATTTCGTCATTGATGTCCTACCACGCCAACACCTTCAGTCCAAGAAGGGCATCTCTAATGCTCTTCTCTTCCAAGGTCATCACCGGCTCTGATCTCACCGTCGAGGGAACCGTTCTCCTCCATGTAGTGGGGATTCCCCATGATTCAGTGCTGTGAACAACAAGAAATTTCTTCTTCCATCTAATTGGGCGGGGAGCATCGACTATCCCCTAATTCCTACGTAGGATAAGGTGCCAACGCTCCTCCATTTTGCTAAGTTTGATGAGTTTGAAATGACGTCTAAACACTATAAGACTCAGCTCAGCTCCGAGCCGGCCACAATGTTAGACAAATCTGATAATGTCCCTCCACGTGTTCAGCACCAGCTACACCGGACACATCCGATACTAGTTGAGCACCTCTTTAACAAAGGGGTAAGAGGTAAGCGAAGCCTCGTGAAGAAGGCATCGCACGAAAAGAAGCAGTATTCATCAAACATGGTGTAGCAGGCCCTAACTCCAGGACCAGGCAGGAGTAAGGTGTACTCGCAAGGAATTCCAAAGCCCGTTCTAATCACGGTGAGCTCCTCCTATGTAAGGATGCTGGTGGCAGAATTAGCCTCAGTAATGTAGACGGGCTCTGGCTCGTCATATTCCATGCAACTCCTAAGAAACTCTCGGTAAACTATAGGATACTCCCTAATCAGTTCAGGGACTAAGAACAATGGGGTTGTAAATTTGCATCCCTTATCTCTCTCAGGCTCGACGATTGTTTCCACAACAGTGGAACAACCGGGTACATCACACCCATTCACCCTTTTGGCGAAGGGGCTAAACACAATACCATCGTCTGCATCTAGACTAACCGATCTAGGAGAAGCGTAGGGTGACGAAATACTAGACATAATGAATGACAATCATAAAAATGTTACATAGTCAAAGTAATGGCAACGACGAATCTAAAGCCAGAAACTAGCACCACCGTCGAACACCAGATGAACCACCAGCCCTACCCGGTAAAACACCACAACTTCTAGAGAGAGAAGCTCTCAAAGTTTTCTATAAAGAGAAAGTGAAAGTGGTAAATGAGGGAGTGGGAGGTAAAACCAACTTCTATCTATAGATACCCAGAGATCAAATCACCACATGGCAGGATCTGAGCCCTCCACAAGGTTCAACGGTCAGATCACACTATACGAGGTCCAATAAGAACAGTATCTTAGCAACAGGATAGTCGACCGGCAAAATGAGTGAACGTCACAACGCTTGGCCGATGAAAAAGCAGTCTGATGGGCAAACAATTTCACAAACACTTGGTAGGTACGATAGGGTGGACAATTTCACAAACACTTGGTGGGCGCAATTGTCACCACCAACAAAAGGAAACCCATCACCAACCAAGCTTCAGCGTGACCAAGTCTACTAGCCCTATGGTATTTCCCAATCACCACCAAAGTCATTCAATCTCACCGCCAATCAAGTTCAAGCTCAAAATCAACAAAAGCTTTATACAAAGCTTCAAGAGAAGAAAAGAACAAATTCTTGCTACTTAGCTCAATCAAGAAGATTTATCTCCTACCTCGACTATCCACAAGTTTCTTGCAACTCCAAAATCCAAATATTGGCAAACTCCTTGCGAGATCTCAACTCCAAGAATTAGCAAAAAACTCCAAAAAATAAATAGAGCTCACGGGTCCAAGAAGAAGAAGAAAAAAGAACGGGTTTGGGTCGGGTTCAAGATTCGCAAACCAAACCCGACAACCATGTGCTAAAAGTAACAGGTTTGCGGGTATGAAGTTCAAACCCAATAACCCGATAACCTCTTCTTCTCGAAAACTTCTTAAAAAAAACCCTCCTCTTCGAAAAGGCAAGGCTCGACTGAGAGCCCTTCTCCTCCTTACTCCAACTTCGACTGTGAGCTCTCACCTCGCCAAGTGCATCGCCAAATTCTCGAGTCAATGAGAAGATATGGCATAACTCGACCAAACATCAAGAACACCTCGACCAATGTTTCAAAAATAGAGCATCACTCGAAAAGGTGAGGAATAGCTCTGCAGCTCGGTGAAAGTACACCATAGCTTAGCGACGCTCCATAAATGCCATAGCTCGGTGAGAAGTAGCTCGATAGCTCAGTGAGGAATAGCTCGATTGCTCAGCGACGAGTTGAAGCAAATAGCTTGGCAACAAGTCAATGCTCGTAGCTCACCGGTTCGACAACCAATAGCTCGAAGATAATTCAAAGCCTATAGCTCGCCAACTCCTCCATAGCTCTGCCAAAGCAAACTATTTCCAATGCTTGGCCAAAAATAGAGCCTCGCAGCTCGGCAAAGAGAATAAGTCGACGAAGGAGACGGCTCTACGTCATGGTGGCTCGACGAGGCCGAGAACTCATAACTTTTCAAAAGCATAGGCTCCCCGTAGCGCGGCGAGGCCCTCGAATTTTGAAAAAAAAAGCCATTGCTCGGCCGAGCAAGGGGGGCCCCACTGCAATTTTTGGCCGTTGAATCACTCCAAAATTCGAGCACGGGTGTGATGGATGCGCCAGATTGAGCCACATCGCCCTCCTTCTTCCTCTGCACTCTGCCCACTTCTCCACCGTTGGATTTCACTCAGTGGGCGAGCCCCCCGCTGATGAGTGCTGCAGATTGTGCCACATCACCCTTGATCAAAGCGATTGAATCACCACCGTTCGAACGCATCAGTGCGCGAGTCAGCCCATGATCATAGATCAGATCAAGCCATGTCGCCTCCTCATGAGATCCTTTCATCAAGGCCGCCCAATCTCATCAACACGTGAGCCATCCCCAGATCAACGACTCTGATCACGCCAAAAGCATGCTGGGGTCTGATTATTCAATAAAAATCCCATAAATTTATTTTAAATTCAAAAAGTTAATTAAAAAAATCCAAAAATAATTATTTAAAGGCTAAATTTGAAAGAAAAAAACCCCCCCTTGAACTATCCCCATTATGCAGAAAACCTCACTGAACTTTTTTTTACGCAGAAAACCACACACAAGTATGGTTGCAAACCCCCCCCCCCCCCCTGAAGTAAATTTTCAAAAAACCACATCTAACTTTTCCGATAACCTCATTCATGTTTGCAAGTTGGTTCAGAAATCATGCATCTTTCTCATTATTGTCAAAAACCCTCACTCAACTTTAGTAGAAAGCTCACATCGTCGGAGTGGGTTTATTGTAACTATACTTGAGTGTGGTTTTCTGCACATAAAAAAATTCAGTGGGGTTTTTTACATAAATGGTATAGTTCAAGGGTTTTTTTTTTCAAATTTAGTTTTATTTAAATTCAGAAAATTAATTAAAATTTCCAAAAAATAATTTAAAATTGGGTTTATTAATTATAAAATTCGAAAAAGTGATTTTAAAATTGGAAAAATTATTGAAAAATTCTAGAGAAATCCAGAAAAGTTTGGAAAAATCCAAAAAAAATGAAAAATTCCAAGAAAATGTTCACCTGCTTTAGAAGCCAATGATTAGTTTCAGGTATCTCCAAGCACCCTGAAAGCTAAGATTGCATTCCAGAATTCAAAAATAAGGCGTACTACTCCCCAAAAGCCAAGAAAATTATCTTCTGGGAGCGGGGGGCTTAAGATAATGGTAAAATCTGAGAAAATCAGGATCGTACGATTATAGCACAAATCTCAAAGCTTCTATAAGAAGATTAACCATAACAGACCACTTTAACAGGTCCAGGCCTTCTCCAAGATCCTCTACAAGACATTTGTTTCTTTTAAGCCTATAAAAAGCGACAGACTAGGCCCACTAGGAGAGACACCCAGCTCATGAAGGCTATGAGTCAAATCTTTTATCCCTTAACGAGAGAACTCATTTCTTGAGGGGGAGAAACATAAAGGAGATAAGGAATTCATATCGATCCAACATATTTAAATCAATCTCTTGATATGTTTCTTAGGCCTATAAATGCCCTCCCCCCTCCACAGTCAGAAGGTAATGAACAAATTGCCAATTTCTCTCTCAAACTCTCTTTCTCTTTCTGGTTCTGACTTGAGAATCGGAGGGTCCGTTGTCGGGGCTAACCCCCGATGTTTCAGGCTTTTTGCAAGTCCATCAGCCTCATCAGCAACCGTCGAATTCAGATCATGGTAGTCAGTCAACGATCCAGATTCAATCTCAGGAGCTCTAATTGCATTTCACGACAAAGATCAAAGGTCAGATTTTTAGTAGTTTCCATTAAATAAGAACTCACTATCTGTTTGCTCCCACACCAAAATAAGCATAAACATGCCTCTAGATAGTACAGTCGTTATGTCTTTGAATCATTTAACACAATAATTGTAAGGATATATCGCCCGACGAAAACTGATTACAATGAAAAACTTAGCAATGTAGACCAAACCAAACACACAAGCACACTATTTTGTCCCGGTTTGGTGAATCTAATCTATGGGAGAAATAACTGATATATTATTCAAGTAGAGAATATATAAAGGGTACGATATTCTAACCAAGAACCTATCTATCTCTTAAATATCACTAAAAGATATGATTTTTACGGTGGAAAACTCTCGGATGAAGTACTGGCACACAATGGAGGCTATTACATTATTATATAGAGATCTAGAGACACTGTAGGTTGTAGTTTTGATCCTTCACCGTCCGAGATACTCTGCAGAGCAAGCCACACAATAGGATCCGTACAATCTAACTTGGAGTACATACCTAGGCTCAAACAGCTCCCTAAGAATCATCTTAATAGCTGATGTAATTGTTGTCGGTCGTCTGCTCAAAAGAGTAGTAAACTACTTGAAATCGAGCGCAGTCTTGCAGTCGACTGTTATCTGTTAGACAGCCAGAAAATAGCAACTCCTTTGCCTCCAATCTTCGCTTCAAACCTCTTCTCGCATCGCTATTCACCTCGAACCTAGTATGCAAGACATATACCTAACAGTCTCCACCTTGGATTGCATCAACTGTTTCAACACCTGTATAATTAATTGCTTCTAGACTTTTTCCTTTATCCTCTTGTAAACAACACAATTCAATGATTTCTTCTGCTTTTCGAATTTATATCCATCTGTTATTTCTCCAATAGTCTGCCCCCCTCAAGGTCATACAAAGGCATCAACACGGAGTTTCCATCCTCCATACGAACTCCACCTACCTCAAAGCATTCTCCACTTCTCGACTATATTGGAACGTCGTGATCTTGCTTCGGTGATTTTAGTGGCAGCGGACTAAATACTTTTGGAATGCTAGGCTTAGAAACACTCGTGCAAGATTTCTCATCCCCACAAAGCTTATAGAGGTTGTACTGAATACCTCTTATTCCCTTCATAAACTTACGACAACATTCCCAAACTAATAGAACTACACATCGAGTTGTGTATTTGCAGCCCCGTGCTTCCAGAGTGCCCAATGATATTAGGTTCCACTTCAATAAAGGAACATGCATGACATTCTCCAATGTGAATCCCTTCCCATCTGGCATCTCCAATTTAACTGTTCTCTTACCCACAACATCACAAATCTCACTAGTCTCCGTCTTCATACAACGACATGTTCAAGACCTGTAAGTAGAAAACATCTGCATCTCAGAGCGAAATGCTGGTATATATAGACCAAGTCTATCCCATCGTTTTTATGAAAAATGCCGAGATAGATAGTTATTTATCGTTGTTTAAAAAAAACCGGGATAGAGTTAATTTCCCCTATTTTTATTTATATAACCCCCACCTCCCCCCCCCCCCCACACACACCACCACCACCACCACCACCAAAAAATAATAAATAAATAAATAAATACTTTTTTTCCTTTTTGGTTTATTTTTCAATCCAAAATACCTATATCTCAATTCACAATTCATTCCAATAATCATTCAAAAATCCAAGAATCAAACATAATAAACAACAAAAAGGTGCTTTAGAACACAAATTCATTCAAATAATCATAAAAATTCCAATAATCAAGCATAATAACCAATTTATTTCAATAATCATCTACAAATTTGATGAATGCAATAATTACATATGTACAAGTGCTTAAGAGTACAAAATCATAAAATCGCATATATGGCTTAACATGACATATGTGTTTCACAAAAACTTAAGTTTCAATGTATAACAATTAAAGAATTAAGAACAAATAAAAAAATCGGCTACAAACTACCGCGTACGCCTTCTTCCACCATGGTTGCTTCCACTGCCTCCATGCTCATCGGTAGTTTCATTTCCATGTTGCATTTGTGGATTAAAATGACTTGAAACAGATAGTGCTCTATGTTGGACCTTCATGACATCCAAACTCATCGAAAATTAGTAGATGAACATGCACATCGAAAGTTTTTTAAGAATTCTTTCTTATGTTCCTTTCATCATAGGTAAATGAGAGCCCACATGACATACATCTACCACACCTATCTTTATTACCAACAGTGACATTAATAGATTATTTCCTAGTTTAGGTGAAGATGATGAATGGTATTAATTAATGGACTAATTATTTGCTAATTAGGGATGATTGGGATGTCACTGGATTTTCTAGCTTTAAATGTATTATTATACAAGGAATGAATGTGATTTATCACCACCATCTTGAAAACATGGTTTTTTTGTATGCAAGATCGATATACTTATCTAAAGGCAAAAATTGTCAAATTGGAACTGGATTGACTCATAAAATGGAATTTCAATAAGATTGTCAAAGATTGTCAAACTTTGGTTTACTTCAACAAGAAAAGATAGTTTTATTACCTACCGGTGTCTGCAATAGAATTTCGCTGTTGGAATTTTGTTGCATGATTACAACCACATAACTTTTCTAAGTTGTTGCACCTCTGCCCTCAATTCAGAGGCCTCCTCGCTGCGGGCAATCCCAGAAGTAGATGCACATGACCGAAGACTTGAGAAGGTGTTGGTCCTAAATCCAATTCACGCACATGACCATGGCACTCTTTAGCCCTCACTTCAGACATAATTTGCATCTGAAGTGTTAATGGATCGGAGGAAGAAGTAGAAGACCTCTCTTCATGCAGCTCTCTGGCCCTTTTTTGCAAAAAAAGACCGAAGAAAACATTAAGATTATGTTATTTATTCAAAGCAAATTAAATATCAAACAAGCACACAAAAGCTAAAAATTAACCACTATATTGACTGCCTCATCATCCACAAAGCTCCCCCTTTTTTTGGATATGGGTAGCTTCAAAAAAAATCTATCTCACTGATTCTTTCAGCATCATTTGACTCTTCCTATAGATGCATAAGATGTAATGATTAAGTCATGTAATATTTTATTGTGTTAAAGACATGAAAAACCCAATGGCCAAATAACTTAAAACCAGAAAAAAGACTTTAAATGACATAAATTGCAATTTACCACTTCATCTCGAACTATAACAAAGCTGCTATTGTCGGCGGTATGCAGTACTTTCTGACTTGCTCGACTTGTTTTTTCGATTTGTTCCATTTTCTGTACAATTTAAAATTAGTACTACTCAATTAACATTAAAAAAAACACTTTGAGATCAAATCTTATATGCATATGATTACCTTTCCTTAAAGTACAAGATAAGCTCCATTTACTGATAAGAACATCATCTAATTACAAAACCTTAAGATTCCGACATTTACATATATTTTCTAATCTTTTTGGTTTGGACTATTACACACACAAACCGAAACAACAACAACTACAACAAAACCCTAGATCAAACATAATGGCATTTTACGTATCTCTCTCATCCATTCTTTCTCTTTGAAAAATGTACCACACTTTTAAACCTAGACACACTTACAGAGAAAGCAACAACAACAACAACAACAACAACAACAACAAGACCGATGACAACAACCATAATAACAACTTCAACCAATCAAAATTTTAAATTTCACAAATAGTAAACAGTAGATTTTATCAATTAACAAGGCTTATAGCAAAACCAAGATTTAGTCATTGAACAAGAACTAGCACAAATATCAAACCCTAGATTCAATTAGATGATTGAAGGAAGAAGATGATAGTGGCATACCCGATGATAGTCTCAGTGGCTGTCAGGTTCGGGTAGGGAGATGGCTGTGTCGGTGGAGGTAATTTTTGGTGTCGGGCTTAGAAAATTGAAGAGGAAGGGAGGTCGGGCTGCTGGTGTCGGGCTCGGACAGGAGAGGAGAGGAGACGACAACGGCAATGTGAGGAGAGGACGACGCCGAGGAGAGGAGACGATGACGACAACAATGGCGACAATGGAAAATGTTAGAATTGGGGATTTGAGATTATTGGTGGAAATGTTAGAATTGATGATTTGGGAAAATGTTAAGAATTTAAGGGAGGATATCCAGGTGTTTTCCAAGAAAATGCAGGGATAAAGTAATGATATCTCAACATTTTCCTAAAAATGCCAGGATAAAGTAATATTTCCCCTGTGTTTTTGAAAACGCAGGGAATAAACATCGGGAAAGACCAAGCAGGTTTTAATCCCTAGACTTTCCCAGTGTTTCAAAAAAACACTGATGAAAATTCCCTAGCAAAAACAACTTTTTTTGTAGTGAACTACCCCTTCCAATTGAAGTTCTATCCACCACCATGAAACAAAAAAAGTACACCCTGATTTCTGAGTTTCCTTCATAAGTTCATCATCCTTCAAGCCCTTGATCTTACCGGCCACCGAGAGCTTCTCCTTGGCCGACCTTCATTGTAGCATGTTGATTATCGAATGCTCGTATGAATCTGGCAGTGAATATATCAAGGTAAAGGTTTATCATTTTCATTGAAATCATCTGCGTTTATTGCCTTCAATTCAGATAACACCTTATTGAATTCCACTCTATGATTATGAAGAGTGGTACCTTTCTTCATTGAGAAATGAAACAATTTTCTCTTCCAACACATCCGACCTAGTAACGGCGACCCTGAATACTTAATTATGAGTCTCGCCCATAGACTTGCCACGATTGTCTCCTAAGGAAGTTACACATGACATCGTTCACCAATGACAGTCGAATTAAACTCAAGGCATTTAAACAAATCTCATCCCACTTCTCCTGCTTCATGCCGGTTGGCTTCCCTTTATCTCCTTCTAGGGAAAGATGTAAGCCCCATTGAACCAATATGTCATACGTGTCTACCTTCTAGAGATTAAAATTGATCTTACCATCGAACTGCTTGAACTTCGAAAAACCATGATCTTGTTAGAGAATATGAGGATCTTGTTGAGTCTTTGACACAATCAACACAAAACCACCAAGCAAGACTAGATCATACCAACACACAAGCACACAAGAGTTGTCTGGTTGGGGCTTTCGCCTTAATCCGGAGGAGGAAGAACCAAGATGTTATTCAACTAGAGAAGATACAAGAATACAATTCTCACTATGATCCTCTCTCAAACCTAATGGAACTTGATGTTGTTTACAATGGCGAACTCTCTCACCCTCGCAGATGAAGTACTCTCTTCTTCTATTTGGCACTCAATAGAATCATATGGATCTATTAGTCGTTACAATTGTTTATATAGATCTAGAGACAAACCCTAAGTTAATATCTTGTTACAATAACCATTGGATATTCCTGAAGAGACAACTCTATGATAGAAGCCGTCAAATCTAACTTGAAGAACAAGTTGGGCTTCTCACGAATCACCAAGATCCAACCCAATAAACCCATCAGTGCCGCGACCGGTCGACCACACCCCCAAGGTCAGTCGACCATCCCCCTCTCGGGACTTCTACACCCTATGACCGGTCGACCGCACCCTATGACTGGCCGACCGCCACTTCTGCAACTACAGCTGCTGACTATTTCCTTGCCTCCATTCCATCTCCGATCTTCTCGATTCCTCCATCGTCTCATCATCTTCTTATCCAATCTCGTATGCAAGACATAAACCCAACAATCTCTACCTTGGATTGCATACGCATGAATCCATACCTGTGTGATTAAAACTCTCCTAGATCTTTCTTCCCCGCTTTGTAAACATGTTTCAATGGCTTCTCCTGCTAGTTGAACAAATCTCCACCTGTTTTCTCCAGCTGTATGCCCCCCTCAAGGGCACGCCCATGTAGATGTAATCATGGAGGTACCACCCTCCACACGAACTCCACCTACACCAAGGCTTTCTCCACCTTCCAACAGTATTCGAACGTTACAGTCTCGCATCGATAATTCTAATGATGGCTTACTAGATAGCGCTTTAGGAACAATGGGCTTCTATACACTCGGCCGAGTTTTCCTGCTCCCCCAAAGCTGGTAGAGGTTGTGCTGAACCTACCCAATTCCCCTCTTACCCTTCATTACCTTACGACGACTATCCCAAGCTGTCAAAACTCCACCTCGAGCTGTGTACCTACAGCCACGAGCATCAAGAGTACCCAAGGATATAAGATTCTTCTGTATCGAAGGAATACGCATGACCTCTTCTAGTGTGAACCCTTTACCATCTGGCATCTCCAATTCAACAGTTCCCTCACCCACTATTTCACAAACCTCACCACTCCCCGTTCTCACACTACGGCATGTTGATGACTTGTAAGTAGAAAACATCTCCCTCTCAGAGCAAATGTGAAAAGAACTTCCCGAATCAAGATACCAACTTGAATCCATATCTGAATAACTTGAAACAAGAAGATAACAATCAACATTATTACTTGACTCAGTTGTGCTGACTATGTGGGCTTGTTCCCCTTCTTTAGTAGCGCTCTTCTGACTCAACCACATGTGACAGTTTTTTTTATAATGCCCAACTTCTTTACAGTAAAGGCAACGAATCTTCCCCTTATGTGCCGTATCCCTTCCAATTGAAGTATCACCATTCACCGCAAAACACCCTAAAGAAGTAGACCCTCCTTTATGAGTATCCTTTTTTAGTTCATCTTCCTTCAGACCCTTAATCACCCCGACTACAGTTAGTGTCTCTTTGGCCGATTTTCCATGTAGCATGGTAGTTATCAAGTAATCATAAGAAGTAGGCAGTGAATATATCAAGTAGAAAGCTTTATCCTCTTCGCTAAGATCATCAACGTTAATCGCCTTCAATTTAGATATTACTTTATTGAACTCCACAATATGATCATGAAGATGGGTACTTTCCTTCATTGACAACCTAAACAGCTTTCTTTTCCAATATATCTGATCTAGCAATGACGATCCCGAGTATTCAATTTTGAGTCTCGTCCATAGACTCGCCGCACTTTTTTCCTCAAGGATATTACACTTGACTTCGTCAGCCAATTGCAACCGGATTAAACTCAAGGCCTTCAAACAAATCTCATCTCATTTCTTTTGCTTCATGTCGGTTGGCTTCTTCTCTTCTAGGGCAAGGTGCAAGTCCTTCTGAACCAAAATATCATACATGTTCACCTTCCATAGATTAAAGTTGATCTTACCATCAAACCACTTGATCTTCGTCTTTTGATCTGCCATCTCCAAGAAACTCGAACAAACCCACGAATCCTGATTGCTCTGATACCACTTGTTAGGGAATATGAGGATCTTGTTGAGTCTTTGACACAATCAACACAAAACCACCAAGCAAGACTAAATCACACCAAACACACATGCACACAAGAGTTGTCCTAGTTGGGGCTTTCGCCTTAATCCGGGGGAGGAAGAACCAAGATATTATTCAACTAGAGAAGATACAAGAATACAATTCTCACCACGATCTTCTCTCAAGCCTAATGGAACTTGATGCTGTTTACAATGGAGAACTCTCTCACCCTCTCAGATGAAGTACTATCTTCTTCTATTCGATACTCAATAGAATCATATGGATCTATGAGCCATTACAATTGTTTATATAGATCTAGAGACAAACCCTAAGTTCATATCTTATTACAATAACCATTATATATTCCTGAAGAGACAACCCTACGATAAGAGCCATCAGATCTAACTTGAAGAACAAGTTGGGCTTCTCACGAATCACCAAGATCCGACCCAATAAACCCATCAGCGCCACGACCGGTCGACCGCACCCCCAAGGTCGGTCGACCGTCCCCCTCTCGGGACTTCTGCACCCTATGACCGGTCGACCGCCACTTCTGCAACTACATCCGCTAACTATTTTCTTGCCTCCATTCCGTCGCCGATCTTCTCGATTCCTCCATCGTCTTATCATCTTCTTATCCAATCTCGTATGCAAGACATAAACCTAACAAATCTGTCATCTTCACAAAGGAACTCGCGCAATATTTTCTCTGATACCACTTTGTAGCGAACAACGGGACAAAAGAGAATGTAAGGATATAGCGAGAGGCCATAACTGATCACAATAAACAACCAAGCAATGTAGATCAAACCAAACACAGGCACAAAATTTTGTCCCAGTTCAAGAATCCTAATCTGGGGGTGAAATAACCAAGATATTGTTCAACTAGAGAAGATATAAGAGTTACAATACTCTCACTAGGAACATATATATCTCTCAAGCCTCACTAGAAGATATTTTGTTGTTTACAATGGAACACTCTCAGATGAAAGTACTTGCACACAATAGAGGTCATTACATTGTTATACAGAGATCTAGAGAAACTCTAGGTTGTTGTCTTGATCCTTCCTCGTTCGATATACTCTAAGAGCTAGCCACACGATAGGAGTCACATGATCTAATTTGGAGTACAAACTTGGGCTCAAACAGACCCCCAAAAATCGGGCCCAGTAGCTGCTCCAGCCACTGTCAGTCGACTGCTCAAAATAGTAGTTGATTGCACTTGAAGTCGAGCACAGTCCTGCACTGTCATATGCCAGACAGCCAGAAACAATAGCTCATTCGCCTTCAATATTCGCTTCGAACCTCTTCTCATTTTGCTCTATTTTTTTTTACATTAAATCTAGTTTGCAAGACATATACCCAACAATAATTAGTCTTTTCCTACACGAGTTCCATGTGTATTGTTTTTAGTGGTGGATGAGTTCCATGTGTATTGTTTTAAGTGGTAGATAGGAAGACATAGTGGATGAGGACAAACACATGGAAAAAACGCTGCTCCAATGCTCTTTCATTGTTTTTCTGTGATGATAAAGACAAATTTAGAGAGAGAGAGAGAGAGAGAGAGAGAGGAGGGGGGGGGGGGGGGGGGGGGGGGGGGGGGGGGTTTGGGGGATTTCCCGCTAACTCATCAACAAGAATTTGATTATACATGCATCCAAACTTCATTGAGCCGAATCAACTGTTGCAATAATTATATATTTATGAAAATATGAAATTTGTTTAAGGATTACAAGAGCCGCGCCTCATGTTAATTTTTGTGCATGACAAGGGCTACAGTTCGAAAGGTGTTGAGTTGCTAAACCTTCAATCCATTCAGTAATGACTAGCCGTTGACAGTGACAACCAAGGTAAACTGGCCAAAATTTTGTGTCTTTTATGTATTTCTACTTCCCCACTTTAATGTCCTTATAGCTTTTGTTGCAAATCAGATGTGACTTGTTTCCAGAGTAACGGTGGAGGTCAGGGGTGATGCGAAGATGAGGCGCAGATCCCCAAGTGTCGTTATCAATCGAGAAATGGAGGTTGAAAATGGCGTAAAGAAACGATGAGTAGTCGCAGTTGAGTCCAACTGGGTAGTCACTATATCTATGGCAAGACAACGCTGGTTTGATTGAAAAGTGGGTCCGTCTTTACACATCTACCATTCCAGTCACAGCTGAGAGCATGATTCTACGACTAGAAATGACCTAATCAGGGTTGACTGTGATTTGGTTTGAGATGTTCGACGGTTTGCACCATTAGAGTGATTATTGAGAGAGATGTGAAGCACTTTATTTCTTTTTGTTCTTTAATTTACAATCCGAAGTACTTTTGAACGCTTCAAAAGCATTGCCATAGATCTGCAATTCTTTTTCTCATCTGGATTTTCAACTGAAGTACTCGTGTGATCCTTTTGTATTTCTAAGTCACTTAAAGAAACTGCACCGCTGAAAAATCATGATATTTCATTATCAGAAACCAATTAATTATTCTCATCAAACAAGAATAAAACAAAATCACTAAAACTGTAAAACAAAAAAAAGAATTTACATGTATATAAATACTACTACTAGAAATTCACTACTAACAGCAGGACTGTGAAACATATATGCTCATCAACTCAAATAGTCGAAATCTCTAAAATCTAATCATACTGTTCTCTATCTTCTAGGTCATGCATGTCAATCAATGATGCAGAGAACATTTTTGAGGGAATAAAAGGAACTTAATAAATGACTAATCATACGTCGCAATCATCATCATCATTCATAAAGAGAACCCTGCATATATTCAAAAATTCCTTAAAAAAACATAATTAAAAAACCAATAATAAGAGGATAAAAGCCATGACATGGATGCTTTGCTACCATCATCGACTGCAACTAGGAAAAGAATTGATGTTAGGGAAAGGCTTTCCATTCAAGTTAACAAGGAAGTTCCTCTGTTTGGGCTACTAATAGAAACTGATACCGATATTGTCTTTTTAATCTGAAAATCTTGAAGTTACCCTGACTTAAGTTCAATCCCACAAAGACAAAGTGGCTATCAATCACTTTAGAGTGAATACAACTCCATGTGGTATCAGTTTTCACACATGAAAATGCTTCAATGCAGTTGGGTGGTTGATTGCAATCATTGCCAAAAGGTGAATAACTTTCAGTTGTGCCCATCTCTCAAAATAATTCCGAGAGTATGCATGCATCGGACCACCAACATAAAAAACGTGGTTGCAAGTTGCAAGTTTCGATTCCAAATACAGAAATATAACTGATGTGGGTAAATAATTTGGCTCAATCTGAACCGTCTGATCTCAGGATCTGCAGACTCCTATGAAAACAGGTCTACAGCTTCTATGGGCCTTCTGATGTTTCAGGCCCACAGAAAAGGGTCACCCGCCCCAATAGGGTTAGGGTTTCCTCATTCTCTCTTTGCCTATAAATACCAGACCCCCTCACTCTTTCTGCAAGTAATGACTCTTTCTCCACCTGAACCTTAGCTCTCGTTTTCACTTTCAAGTGACTGACTAGATCGCCGGAGGGCCTGTGGCCGGGATCTCTCCCGGTGTTTCTAGGCCTTTTGCAGGTCTTCCGGTCGGCCAGCTTCCAATAACACCTCCTCTCCAGCTCCCCAAGAGATCGTACACTCAGACCAGATCTACGGCTGAGATCTGTCTCTTGGACTACAAATTACAAGAACTAACACATCTTGCTTCCACCACTAAAATAAGCAGCATCAGGTTGATGCCGTTTGTGGAAAACCTGACAGATCCAACACCAGCTTTCGGTCTCCTTCTGCTGCTCCTTCCCTCCATGGCACCTAAACCCAGGAGAGCAGCCACAGCAGGACGGTATGCCGACACCATCATCACCCGACTCACCGTCATGCAGACACCCGGGGTTCATGAAGGCACCAACCCGAGGATCCATCGGATCCAGGTCCGAGCGCCTCACGCTCAGTCGCTAAGCAACCAGAGCACCAGGAAGCCGTTGACCTTCGGAACGTCATCAATCACCGAAAACCCGAGGAAGACCTCCAGAAATAGCTCGACCGCTTTAGGAGTGGAGCTACCCCCTCTAATCGGGCTCCGACCCATAGCATACTCCTGACCCAGGGTCGGGAGCAACGGTGCAGCCGCTCCCCCAGAGATCGACGACCTCCGACAGTCCAATTCGAAGAGGTCTTGGTCACGAGGACCGAGTTCCAAGAGTTCAGGAACGAGGTCCTTCAGGCCATCCAAGGCACCCCTAGATACGAACTTCAAAATGACGACCCCCTTCAAGAGGAGCAGAACCTGGGTAGCGAGTCGCACAGCTCGACCCGATCAGCGAGGAGGGATGACACTATCCTTAAGCGAATCCAGGAGATGAAAAATTGCCTCGCCCGGATCGGCGAGGGTGGAGGCCAATTTTGTCGGGGGCACCAGCCTACCAGACCCTCATTCTCTGCTCGACTCCTTGACTCGATTCCGAGGAATTTCAGACCGCTCAATTCAAGACATATGATGGAAAGAGTGATCCAGCTGATTACATGGAGGGATTCAAAACCCGCATGATGGTTCACAGTGCCTCGGATCCTCTCCTCTGTCGAGCATTTCCTGCTAATCTGCGTGGCCAGGCACGAGAATAGTTCTCAAAGCTCGCCCCCAACTCGATCTTCTCTTTCGAACAGCTAGAGTTAAATTTTCTTGCTCACTTTGTGACCAGTCTCAAGGGAGAGAAGACGAGCGCGTGACTTCTGGACCTCAAACAGAAGGAAGGGGAGTCCCTTCGGGACTTTGTGCGAAGGTTCACCGCCGAGGCCAGAGCAGTTTCTTCTCTCGATGCTAGCATAACCTCCGTGGCCTTCCGACATAACATTCACCATGACCAGCTGAAGGCCTCCCTGCCGGAGAAACCTCCAACTGATTCCTTGACCTCCTTAATAGGGTCAAGAAGTACATCTGAGCTGAAGAGGCCCTACACTCTGAAGGTCTGACAGAAGCCCCAGCTAAGGGGAAGAGAAAAATAGAGGGTCCCGAGCCTATGAAGAAGGCTCAGAAAGATCCACTCGGTCATAAACGACCGCCTCCGATCCCCCGCTTCGAAAAATTCACTCCGCTGACTCATAATGTGTCTGCCATCCTTATGGAGATTAAGGATAAGGGAATCATCCGCCATCCTCCTCGACTTAACAACAGCAAGAAATAAGGTCGAATATTTTGCTGTCAGTTCCACCGGGACCATGAGCACGAGACCGATAACTGTCGCCCCTTAAAATACAAAATTGAAGCCCCCATCCAGAGAAGGTACCGAGGGAGTTCACCAGAGCTAGCCCGAGGACTTCTCCTCAGTGAACATCGAACAACCTCCAGAGGTAGGACTCGAGCCCGAATGGGCCTTCACGCTGGCCATTCTTCACTCTGTTTACGGTGGCCTCATGGGGGGAGAGTTGAATACTTCCCGCAAGGCCATCGTGCGGGAGGTTAACTCGGTCCATGATCATCCTTTCCCAGGGACCAAGGACTAGCGGTCTCATTCTCCAACGATGACATAGAGGGCATCCAAATGCCTCATTGCGACACCCTGGTGATCACTTCTGGCAAAGTAAATCACGAGATCCGCCGCATCCTTGTTGACAACGGAAGCTCGGTCAACATTCTGTTCCAGGCGGCATTCGAAGCCCTCAAACTCCCTCAGGAAAGGTTGAAGCCGGCTGGGTATACGCTACACGGGTTTTCAGGCACTCCTGTGCAGATCGAGGGAATCATCATGCTCGATGTCACAGCCGGAACAGCCGAAACAACCCCTAACATCCGAACAGAAGCCATGGATTTCATGTTAGTTAATGTCAAAGCCACTTATAGTGTCATCCTCGACAGGCCCAACCTCTGTTCCCTTCAAACAGTGGCCTTCGCATACCACTTGAAGATGAAATTCCTTACCGACCATGGATTCGGCATGGTCTGAGGCAATCAAGAATCATCCTGGTCCTGCTACATGGCTGCAGTGGGAGGCAGGGTTTTCCCCCTTGGCGCGTTCAAACTTCCATCTGACAGGAATTCATTGGGCTCATAGCTCGTTGACAAGTTGGAAGAAACCCCTTCTCCGAGGAGGATAGATCTAGATGGTTCCGAGTGAGTCAGTCTCTCGCCCCAGACATAAAACTGGACATTGTTGGCTGCATTAGGCAGAATGTTGACCTCTTTGCCTGGATGCCCTCTGATATATTAGGGATTTCAAAGGAATTCATCATGGACAGGCTGAGCGTCCATACGGATTCAAATCCTGTCTAGCAGAAACACCACAAGTTGCTCCGGAAAGGCAACAAGCGCCAAAAAAGAAGTGAACAAGCTCCTCTCAGCTCGTTTTATCCATGAGGCCAGTTATCCCGAATGGCTAGCCAATGTAGTGATGGTGAAAAAACTGAGCAGAATGTGGAGGATATGTATTGACTTTATAGACCTCAATAAGGCCTGCCCCAAAGATCCATTCCGACTCCCAAGCATCGATGCCCTGATAGATGCAACCTCTGGTCATGAGCTACTGAGCTTCATGGATGCACTTTCATGATATAACGAAATCAGAATGTCCCCCCTTCACATCCTTAAAACTGTCTTTGTGACCGACCAGGGCCTGTACTGTTATCGGGTTATGCCCTTCGGGCTGAAGAATGTTGGTGCTACATACTAAAGGCTTGTCAATCAGGTTTTCAAGGTGCAAATAGGTCGGAACATGGAAGTTTATGTCGAAGATATGCTTTTCAAAAGTTGCAGAGGGCAAGACCATGTCACCATTCTCGAGGAAGCCTTCGGGGTCCTAAGGTCCCACAACATGATACTTAACCCCTTTAAATGTGCCTTTGGCGTCACCTTAGGAAAATTTTTCGGATTTGTGGTCAGCCGGTGGGGATTGAGGCGAACCCCGAGAAGATTCAAGCCATACTGGACATGGCCCCTCCTAGAAATGTCAAAGAAGTCTAGAGGCTCACGGGTTGGTTGGCGGCCATCAGCCTTTCCTCTCCAAGTCCGGTGAAAATTCACACCCATTCTTTAAAGCCCTCCGGATGGCTAAAGGCTTCTAATGGGGACAACCTCAACAGTAGGTCTTCGACCAGCTGAATTCCTACTTGGCCAAGCCCCCGCTCCTTAGCAAACCAGAACCGGGCAAGCCCATCTACCTCTATCTGACTGCAACTGAACATGCGCTCAGCGTCGTACTCGTTAGAGAGGAAGATGGGGTCTAGAAGCCCATCTATTACGTCAGAAAAGTCTTGCACGGCGCTGAACTCTGATATTCCCGAATGGAAAAATTTGCCTATGCATGGGTAATAGCCACTATTGAAGTTCTAAAAGATCAGCCACTCAAGCTCGCCCTCAACAAACCAAAAAATTCCGAGCTGCTAATCAAATGGTCGATTGAGCTAAGCCAACACAACATCAACTACCAACCCCGGACAGACATCAAGGGGCAAGCCTTCTCAGAATTCATCACAGAGTGTACCACTTTCGAAGTACCTGAGATCCCAGATGAGGAACCCACTTGGGAAATTTATGTAGATGGATCGTCCTGCAAGGGCGGAAATGGAGCTTGCGTCATACTTCGTGGCCCCGACGATTTCGTCCTACATTATTCCCTACGCCTCAATTTCTAGGCCTCTAATAACGAGGTAGAATATGAAGCAATGATTGCCGGCCTCACGCTAGACCGCAATGCGGGGGCAAGATGAGTAAGAGCCTTTAGCGACTCTCAGCTCGTGGAGCCAAGCCGAATACCTTCAAGCTCGAGCTCGGCTCGTTTACGAAACGAGCTCATTTTTTAGCTCGAGCTCGGTTCGAGCCGAGTTTTGACCGAGCTTTGACCGTATTCGAGCCGAATAGCTCGCGAGCTTAGCCTAAAAAAAAAACCGAAGCTCGAGCTCGGCTCGTTTACGAAACGAGCTCGGTTTTGAGCTCGAGCTCGGTTCGAGCCGAGCTTTGACCAAGCTCGAGCCGAATAGCTCGCGAATAGCTCGATTCGTTTGCAGCCCTACTCGTGGTTAACAAAATTTTAGGAGATTACGAAGCACGTGATGCTCGGATGGTCCAATACTTGGCGCACGTCAAAATCCTCCTCGAGGCCTTCGAGCACGCCGTTGTCGAGCGGATACCCAGAGAACAAAATAGCTAGGCGGATGCCTTGTCCAGGATTGCCTCGTCTTCCTTTGAGGGCCTCAACCACACCGTCCTCATCGAGGTCCTCTACGAGCCTAGCATCGAGAAACCTAAGGTCCTCTGCCTTAATACGGTCACGCATTCGCATAATTGGATGGATCACATCTGTGAATTTTTGGCAGAAGGAAAACTACCACACGACCCCGTCGAGGCTAGAAAGAAGGGTCCGGTCGCAAAGGTTCACCTTGATTGAGAATGTCCTCTTCAAGCGTTCATACACCAAGGTGGACAGGAGACCATACTTCCGAAGTCTGGGTCCCGATGAGGCGAGGTGTGCGCTGGAAGAGTTAGACGAGGAAATTAGGGGGTGCCATATGGGCAGCAGGTCGCTCACTAGAAATTCGACCATAATCTTGTGAAGCAATGCAGCCCTGCCATAGATTCTCTCCAACCAGGCGAACACCACAAGCCAAACTCAGAATCCTCTCTAGTCCGGCCCCCTTCCCATGTGGGGATGGATCTTGTCGGCTCCTTTCCAAAAGCTACAACCCAAAGGCATTTCCTTATTGTTGCCATCGACTATTTTTCAAAGTGGGTCAAGGCAGAACCATTGGACACATTAACCGAGCATCAAACCCAACAATTCTTTTGAAAATACATCATCTACCGATTCGAGATCCCGTGCACACTCGTCACTGTAATGGGACTCAATTCGACAGCAGAAATTTCTGAAAATTCTGCAAAGACTTTGGGGTCCAGCAGCGATTCTCTGCAGTATCACATCCCCAGTCGAATGGCCAGGCCAAAAATACAAACTGCCAAATTCTTGAAGATCTCAAAAAATGGTTGGACAAATCTCGTAAGGGAATATGGGTTGACGAATTGCCGAACATTCTTTGGTCATATCGAATGACCAAGAGAAATCCCACGGGTGAGTCCCCATTCAATCTGACATATGGGACAGAGGATGTCATCCCTCTAGAAATCGGGCTCCTTTCACCAAGGATCATAGGCTTCAATGAAGAGTCTAATTCGACTGACCTCAGGGCCAACTTGGACCTGGTCGACAAAATCTGGAAAAGATCCACCATCAGAAGAGCCATCTATCAGCAGCGGATTGAAATATTCTACAACAAGAAGGTCTGCCAGATCGATGTTAAGGAGGGTGACCTCGTACTTATGAAGCTCATTATTTTCCACCCTACCACAAGAGGCAAATTATCCCCAAACTAGAAAGGCCCGTGCAAGGTCTCCCAAGCGGTACGCCTGGGCACGTACTGACTCGAAGACCTGTGGGGCAGGATAGTCAAGAGACCTTGCAACACGGAGTACCTCATTAAGTTCCATGAGGGAACATAGGGGCATTCGCGGTTGTAATCAGCACTGCGTGCTATCCCTTTTTTGTAATCAAGCAAGCAAATGAAATGAAGTTCCATTTGTTATCCGAGTCAGAATGTCTCATGTTTACTCCGATCCCAAATGAGAGATTTCTTAATCTCTCAAATCCTCGCCGCTCGGCTTGGACTTTGAGCCATAACAAGAGATTTCTCAATCTCTTACATAGACTTTGACCCCAAACGAGAGATTTATCAATCTCTCACGTCCTCACCGCTCAGCTTGGACTTCGAGTCATAATGATAGATTTCTCAATATCTCACATGGACTTCGACCCCAAACGAGAGATTTATCAATCTCTCACGTCCTCGCCGCTCGACTTGAACTTTGACCCCAAACGAGAGATTTCTCAATCTCTCACGTCCTTTCCGCTCGGTTTGGACTTCGGCCCATAACAAGAGATTTCTCAATCTTTCACATGGACTTCGAGCCATAACAAGAGATTTCTCAATCTCTCACATGGACTTCGACCCCAATGAGAGATTTCTCAATCTCCCACATCTTCGCCACTCGGCTTGGACTTCAAGCCATAACTAGAGATTTCCCAATCTCTCACATGGACTTCAACCCAAACGAGAGATTTCTCAATCTGTCATGTCCTCGCCGCTCGGCTTGGAGTTCAAGCCATAAAGAGAGATTTCTCAATCTCTCAAATGGACTTCTACCCCACACAAGAGATCTCCCAAACTCTCACGTCCTCACCGCTCGGCTTGAATCTGGAGATGGGCACTGGCTTTCTCACAATCCTATCACGCTCGACGCTCATCATGAACATCGAGCTAGCTACTAGATTTCTCACAAGCCAAGCATGTCATGCTCGACGCTCGACAGGAACTTCGAGCCAACTATTGGCTTTCCCATTCTTCATGTCCTCAAAAGGCGAAGCATCTCACATTCAGTAGGGAAACCTTGCCAAAACATTCAGATTGAAACCGAGCTAAAAAAACGGAAGATCATTTTATTGCAACATATAAAGGGTTATTGGTACAATCGGTGAGGGCGTGTGACATGACTACGACAAAGTTACAAGAATCATAAAAACACAACTTATGAAAACCTATCCCTTCGTCTCGAGGGTCCCTCGAGGACTAGCTAGAACGAGCTCAAGCCTTGCCGAACGAGTTCTATCACCGGAAGACCCAGCAACCTCCCCACGGGGAGTGGACAACATAAACACCCCAGCCACCGAGCTCTGGGCATCACCCGGGTTCGGCATCTCCAGCCTTAGGCACGGAACTGGGCCACCGATGGACGACCAGCGACTTCCTAGAAATGTGGAGCTGGACCCGGCAGTCCTAAGCATAACTTTCAATCTTTGTATCTCCAGTTCCTTCTCCACAATTACCTCTCGGAGGAATGATTATGAGGTCTGTGTCCGATTGGAAGTAAGAGACATTTTCCATCTAGTCTCAGTGCTCCCTAAGTCACGGTCGGCAATCATCTTCTTTAGGTGAGTCGACTCTAAGCTAAACTCCTTCGACTTATTCATAAAATAAGAAACAACTGCTTCTCGATCTCGAGCCTGTTTTCTATGATGCACCAAAACAGACGCTAGGGATGTAAGCTTGGCCCTAAGGTGCCCGACCTAAGCACCACGATGGTCAACCTCAAAGGGCACGTTCATCTGGCACAAAGAAGGAAAGGGCACATCATTCTGAGCCTTATAGACTTGGCTAAATCTCAAAAGCTCACACTACAAATTACGTCAAAAAGCCCAAAGTCAAATAGTTTGGCTAAAAATTCATTTCATCAATCAAAACTTTTACAAAAATAGCGGTGGTCAGTCCGCTCTCGACGAATACAAAAAAAAATATAATATACATAAGACTGAAACTACTGTTGGGGAGAGAGGGGAACCTCTTTATTGGCCTCCACCTCGGCATCAGGGTCGGCCTCCCCCACTACGTCCTCCTCGGCCTGCACCAGCTCACCACACTCTTCACCGTCCCTACCAAGCGTCTTCGGCTGCTCGAGAAGTTTCATGCCATCATGAAACTCCATATGCTGGCAATCGGGGTAGTAGAACTTGATGTGCTCGATGGAGCAGTCGTACGCCTTGTCCTGGGAAGTGATGACCTTATCCATGGCAGTAATCTTTGTCTTCTTTAGTTCCTTGGCGGTCGCCCTCCTTATTTCCCCTCTACCCTGACTCGGTCGTTGGCAAGGAAAGCCAGCTCGGCCTTCAGAGCCTGTTCACGAGACTCGGACGAACCCAACTTCAGCTTGAGGTCCTTCATCTCAGGCTCATACCTTTGAGCATTCTACACCTCCCGCTAGAGCTCATGGGATTACAGCCTCATCATATGGGCTCCGGCCATCGATGCCTACAAACGAGGGGCTAAGACTTCAAAAAGAAAAGGAGGGGGGATAGAAAATTCGAAGTGTGAAACATCACCAGCACGCTGGCCTGAGCCCACCTCATATAGTAGGACTCTAGGGTCTCGGTATCCAAGGCCTCCCTATCGCGAGGCATGGTCAGATTTTCCACCACCTCGATCGTCACTGGCCCCTCGATCAGCGTGTCGGGCGGCTTCACGGCCTTGTTGGGAGCCCACGGTCTGAGCCCCTCTTCACCCACAATTTCTTGGGCTACAGGGTGAACGGGAGGGACCCTGCCCCTCAGCACCTCCTTAACCTTAAGGTTACTCAAGCTGGACGCTGCCTTCGGTGAGCTGGGGATCCACGGGACTGACAGGGTCCTCTGCCTCTTGGACTTCAGGTTCGAGGGGCCTTCAGAGCCCCCCTGAGAGGACCATTTCCTCTGCTTCGACTGCTCGCTGCCCTCTTCTTGGCCAACTGGGCTCTCCTCGCACCAATTGCGGTGTCGTCCATGTCTGCGAAAGAAAAACAAGGCTATAGTAACGAAGGGAAAAGTTGGATAAAAAAGAAAACGAAAAACAAACGGGAGAGAATAGGGCTCAGTCCAATCCTGGCCAGGTGTCTCTCTGTCACGTTCGGCTAATCAATGATATTTCCAGAAATGATCTGGTCCACATCGGCCCACTCTACCTCTGTCAAGTCTCTTCTCTTTGGTGACCTGTAATTCGGCTTATAAAAATTCCAATTCGTAGGAATCTCCCAAGGCACCTGGCTTCAGACAATAAAGTAATTCTCCTTCCATCCATTTATGGAGTCTGGATGCCCATGGACTACCTTCTTATTGAGGTGAGGCGAGATATAGTAAATCCCATCATGCTCGCCCGACGAACTGACCCCTAGCACGACTCGGAAGTACTACAATTTCAAAGGTATTCACATATCCTTGCAAGTAACATGAAGCACATGAGCTACTTCCAGAAGTTCAAGCCGTACTGCATCGTGCACAATCTCCTCCAGTTCAACACTTCTTTGATAAACGGGTACAACGGCAGCCGCAACACCAAACTGAAAGCATCCCCCCGAAACATACAATGCCATGGGGCCAAGTTATCCATGCGGTGGAGACTGGGGTTCGGAATTATCAACTTGTACTCCAGCCCTATGAAGTAGTTACCTTGAATCAGAGGCTGGTCACAGACAGTCAAAACACTCTGCACCCTGTCCATCCGGATCTTTTGTCGACTCGGCGAAGAAGGTTACACACCATATTGAAGCAAGTCTCCAACATCGTCTGGATACATCCTAATGGAGAGCGGTTGCTGAAGATAAGGGATGTCGATGTAACGCCCTGCAAAATTGAGTTATGACAATTTTGCTTCACGTGTGTTACACACATGTATTTTGTATTGTTACGGAAAATATCTGTAACGTATATTAATATAAATATCCTACATATTTTGTATTTTGATTATTTATATATTTTCCATGCTCTCATGTTAGTCGTAAAAATCTTTTAGAGTTGTGAAAATATTTTTCTTCTATTTTGCAATGTATAAATGAATAGTCTAATTTTAATGACACTATTTTAATTTAATTCTTAATTGTAATGTGTAGTTCATGTGCTACACATGTATAAAATTCTATACTCTCATATGCATGTATGAAATTATACCAATCCATGCACAACCCCACACTTTGAATGACCGGCCATTTTGGAGTGTGAGTGGGAAAATTGAATTGAATTTAGTAGTGAATTAGTGGAGAGATTAAGTAGGAGTTATGAGTAGTTAAGTTATTAATAGTTAAGTTATTAATAATGCTCCACTCTCTCCCTCTTACCTATATGTACTCCCGGCCATAATTGAGAAAGAAAAGGATTTTTTCATATGTGCATTTGCAAGCTTGCTGTTGGTTTTCTTCTTGGGGACTCGGATTTTGATGAGGGATTGGAGAGCTTATTAGGAGTTCAGTTTGCTAGGGATTTATAAAAAAGGTGCGGCCGGTTTTAAATTTTTTATTTTTATTTTTATTTATTTCTTATGTTTTACATTATAAATCCTTTATTTTCCTTTGAAATAAAAAAGAGGGGTTTAAAATTAATATAAGGTGTTAATGAAATATTTTGACAAGATTATATATATAATAAATCAAGATTTATTGTATGGATCAATAATGTTGTAAATTAAAAAAAAATGGGAGTTATTTCATTTTAAATTAAGTTTGATTAAAATAGTGAAATCTAATGTTTTAAATATAGATTTATTCAAAAAATTTATATCGTATGAAAACGAGTTTAAATTTAAAATTTGTGTAAATTGTGCTAGATGATGAATTAAGAGATAATTAAAGGATGAATTTGAAAAATTAGACATATGAAATTGAAAAGGTTTTATCAAGTTGAAATGTTATTGAATTGTTGATATAAAAGGAATAGAAGTTATTTATCTACTTTGAGGTTGATGAATTTAAAAAGAATGAATAAAAGAATCAAATGAATTGTAATGAATGAGAAATTTTGAAAAAGGTTAAGAATAACCTGGAAAATCTCTGTGTTTGAGATGTGTAACTTCTAAAGGCTGAGCGAAACCCGGATGCCGGCAGATTATAATTTGTGAAAGTGTGAGAAGTGGCCAGAGTGGGCTAGTGTTCTCAGTGGTTTGGCTTAAGTACGGTAAGTGAGTAAGCTAGCTCTAGGTTGTAATAACTATAATTACACCTAAGGACAGACACTATAGGAAAATGTGACGAAGTGAGAGAAAACAATGGTAGGGCGGCCTCAAATGATTTGTGGTGGGAGATCATCTCAAGAATTACCGGGGTTTGAGGAAGATATCCAAAATCACTTGCGGTGTGTGATTTATCTTAAGAATTATCGAGGTGTGAGGAAGATATCCAAAATCACTTGCAGTGTGGAATTTATCTCCAGAATTATTGGGATCGAGGCGACACTTAAGAGATGTTTGTGTGATAAGGTACCATATGGCTTGCAGTGTGAGTTTTGTCTCCAAATTATCATGGTGCGAGGAAGGTATCCAAAATCACTTGCTGTGGGAGAATGATTCTCAAGGATTACCAGAGCGTGAGCAAGATACTCACAGAATATCTAGATCTTACATTAGTCACCGGTATGATTTGTATAACGAGGAATTGAACCCTACAATGAGGAGTACGTTAAGGGCTTGCCCTCAGACCTATGTACTATGTGATGCATAGAATCCGAACAATTGCGCATTAGAGTTGCATCATACTATGAATGTCTGCATTAGTCATTAAGTTCATATCATACACTGATATAATTAGGATAGTCACTTTTTACTTTGAATTCAAGTTTGTGATTGTTATATTGAGGAATCGTTGTATTATAGCATTGCGTCAAATGTATGCAACTGACGTGCCCGCAGTTTTCAAGTTGCAGGACTCGGATTAGCGAACGAGTAGAGATGAATTTATGGTTGATGGATGTTGCAATATTGAAGATATTGGATGTTATAAATTGTATTTCTTTTATGTAAATTTTTGTTGCATATTTTAATTAATAACATTGTAATGAAAAAGTTTTAAATTCCTTATATATTTTGTACGAAGTTGAAGTAAAGATCCTGTTTGTGCTATGAATTACCTATGTTTGCAATTTAGGGTGTTACAGTCGAGCCCATTTTTGGGAAGGAACTCATCCGGCTGTACAGGACTACCTGGGAGGGTCCACCCATCCTCCTCCCTCGAATGCGAGGGACCTTACGAGGGGACCGCATTGCCAACGGTTTCAGATTAGAGGCCTCAATCGATGGGTTGACCTCCACTTCATCGTCCTCCTCCTCACCAACCCCTCTACCAACTTCCTCCCCCGCCTCTTCATTATTAATGTCAACTACCTCAGCCACTTCCACCTCTCCTTCCGATTTGCTCGATTTCACTACGAAGGGTTTTTGACTGCGGAGTGGCTTGACGTCGTAGACCTGCTCCCTCATCTCCCAAGACGAAGAGTCAGAGAGGTGATCACCATTGCCCTGACCAGATGTAGAGACAGAAGAACCGGACTGAACCCTCGACATGATAAAAATACTAACCTGATTATCTGTGCCGGAAAGTTCGCCGAAAAGATAATCACCAATTACTGGGTAGCACTTTGAGAGAAACTCTGAAAACTAGAGAGAGAAAAAAGGATGAAAATGAGAAGGGGATTAGGAGAAATATACGCATCTCTGTGATGCCTTGATTTCCACAAATAGATATCAATCTCACATCTAGATACAATGGTGGACCATATTTTGACGCCTCAATTTCCACAATCATGACGTCAAAATCACATGTGCATCACACGTACCACTACAACAACAACAAGCGTACACTCCCTTTCTCACCAAGTCCAGCACGCTCGGAGCTCGGCGTTAACCTCGAGCCAGCATATAGCTTTCTCACAAAGCACACAGAGTTCGACGCTCGACATTAACCCCGAGCCAGCATATGTCTTTCTCATAAAGCACACTGAGCTCGACGCTCAACAGTAACCTTGATCCAGCATGTGTCTTTCTCACAAAGCACATAGATCTCGACGCTCGGCATTAACCTCGAGCTAGCATGTGTCTTTCTCACAAAGCACGTCGAGTTCGACGCTCGGCATTAACATCGAGCCAGCATGTGTCTTTCTCACAAAGCACACAAGCTCGACACCCGACATTAACCTCAAGTCAGCATGTGTCTTTCTCACAAAGCACACAGAGATCGGCGCTCGGCATTAACCTCGAGCCAGCATGTGTCTTTCTCACAAAGCACACTGAGCTCGACGCTCGGTATTGACCTTGAGCCAGCATGTGTCTTTCTCATAAAGCATACAGAGCTCGACGCTCGGCATTAACCTCGGGGCAGCCACTGTCTTGGGCTCGGCATTCGGCGCTCGGTATTGACCTTGAGCCAACATGTGTGTTTCTCATAAAGCATACAGAGCTCGACGCTCGGCATTAACCTCGAGGCAGCCACTGTCTTGGGCTCGGCGTTCGGCGCTCGGTGCTCGACATTTACCTCGAACCAGCTATCGGGCTACACGCAATGCTCAACACTCGGAGGTCGAAGCTCGTTCGTCGTGGAGCTCGGTGTCGAACTCATGTCACTCTCTTCGAGGATCTCCCATCCTATCTTTATAAATGTTTACTGATCTTCTCACACGAACAGACTACTCCTACACGGCTGATACATATAACCCTGCAGGAGTGTGGGGCCTATGATGTGGGTAAATAATCCGGCTCAATCTGCACCGTCTGATCCCCTCAAGATCCGCAAATTCCTACATGAAGGTCTACAGCTCCAATGGGCCTTCTGTTGTTCCAGGCTCACCGAAGAGGGTCACCCGGCCCATTAGGGTTAAAGTTTCCTCCCTCTCTCTTTACCTAAAAATACCAGACCTCCTTTCTCTTTGTGATGAGTGACTGACTAGATCATCGGAGGGCCTGTTGTCGGGATCTCTCACAGTGTTTCTAGGTCTCTTACAGGTGTACCGGTCAGCCAGCTTCCAGTAGCACCTCCTCTCTAGCTCCCCAGGAGATCCTACACTCAGACCGGATATGCGACTAAGCTACAAATTACAATAACTCACAAATGTTGCTCCCACCACTAAAACAAGCAGCATCAATAATTTTATCAAGAACAAAGAGAGATTGCTAAATGTAAACCAAAAGAGCGATTGCTAACTATATTGATTGAGAAGAACTTAAGCAAATTCCAAAAGTATGACAAAAGTTATGGTGATCAACCAGCGGGGGTTGAGATTTATTCATCTGGTGTTACAATACAACACATTTTTTTTTGATGAACACATTTGACATCTGGAAATTGGGCATATTCACTTTTTTTAGTGCAGGTGCAGATTGAGAGACAAGACCTTGAGACAAACAGAATATAGGTTACAGGGATCAAATCAGATATGGAATCAATCAAGGATAAACAACTTCAGGAATTAGAAACCAAAAGTAGAGAAGATCACTACTCCTAAATATAAAAAAATATAAATGAAGATAACAACATTCCAATTATACACCAAAAAGCAGAAGCAAAAAGAATAGAAGTGGATCGATAAGTTGAATGACGATGGAGAGAGAATCCAGTTGTCACTCACCGCATAGCACGTAGCTAGCTAAAGAAGCAAACAATTCTGACTTAATTGAAACACAACATGCTACTGCAGGTGTTCAGGATACCCGAACTTACGAGCTTGAGAAGGTTTCAGTTTTCGATTCGGTTCTATTTAGGCGACAGGTGTTTTTTTTTTTTTTTTTGTAAGAAAAAATGACCGAGGCCAGCGGTTTCATTAATGAACGGTTAACGAAATATAAAGTATTTAGGCGACAGGTTTGTATCGGTTGATTAAGTATTTATACCAAAATAGGCACTACTCAAATAACACAAGAAGAAATTCTCCATCTATAGTATAAAACGAGAAAATGAACTCAGTTTAATGATAGAATATACTCTTATTATACACACTTGTTATAGTATTTATGAATAAATATGTACGTAAATGATGCGGTTTGTTTTTGGGGAACGTGTGGATGCACTAGGCGTGAGTTCTTACTCGATTTGTATTGAAGGAGGAGACACCTATGCAGACGACCCTTGGCTGGACGAACGGTAGTGAGGTAGGCGGTATTGAGGTGGAGGCTGATGCTCGGCTCGGATCTTTGAGGCTCGGATCCGAGGGTCTTGTGTACTTGCAGACGGTCTCGGAACACCGGGGTTGGTCCCGGTGGCAGACCCTCCGACGATCTAGTCAGTCACTAAGTAAAAGTAACAGTAACTAGAGTTTTGGTGGAAAAAGATTGATTACCTAGAGGAGTAGGGGTCTGGTATTTATAGAAGATGGTAACCGGGTCTGGACCCGTTTGGGGCCGGGTCTGGACCCGGTTGCCCGTGTGGCTGAAGCGGTGGAAACCCGAGCGGTTTAGGGCTGACGTGGCAGATGCCCGGACGGTTTCCGGGCTGACGTGGCAGCGGTCCGGGCGGTTTTCCGATGCTGACGTGGCAGATCTGGAGAATCAGGAGGTGCGCGCATCCTGAGGGGATCCTGTGGCCCAGGATGGGCCACGTCATTCCTAACCCATATCACAAGCCCCATACTCCTGTAGGGCTGGGTGAACCAGCCATGTAGGAGTGATTCTTCGCCTTCATAGGAAGAGCAAGGTGGATGTTAGGGTGAGAAAGTAGGATCTGCTATCTTCTGAAGAGGCCAGGGGGTAGGAGGAATGGATCCCTCATTGGAGTTTGCGCGGGAGGCTGTGTAGAGGAGTAGGAGAGCTAGAGCGACACTCGCTGAGGCTTGGGGGGGTCGGCCGATGAGCCCTAAGGGTCGGTAAATGACCATTTCGCTAGTTGGAAGAGCGGGGGGATGTCGAGGCCTTCCGTTGGGGATTGATGAGCCGCCAGGGTCGTCAGATGAGCCCCAAGGGTCGGTAGACGATCACTTTGCTAGTTGGAAGAGCGAGGGGTCGTCGAGGCCTTTCGATGGGGATTAACGAGTCCCCAGGGTCGGCAGGCGAGCCCCAAGGGTCGGCAGACGACCACTTCGCTAGTTAGGAGAGCGAGGGGTCGTTGAGGCCTTCCGTTGGGGATTGACGAGCCGCCAGGGTCGGCAGACGAGCCCATGGGGTCGGCAGACGACCACTTCGCTAGTTGGGAGAGCGAGGGGTCGTCAAGGCCTTCCGATGGGGATTGACGAGCCGACAGGGTCGGCAGACGACCACTTTGCTAGTTGGAAGAATGAGGTGTCGTCGAGGCCTTCCATTGGGAATTGACGAGCCGACAGGGTTGGCAGTCGAGCCCCAAGGGTCGGCAGACGACCGCTTCGCTAGTTGGAAGAGCAAGGGGTCGTCGAGGCCTTCCGTTGGGGATTGACGTGTCGAGCATTTGGGGTCGATTTTATAGGAGATAGGTTCTTGTGGGAGGTCGGCTTACCGAGCGCTTGGGGGTCGGTCAGACGAGCTCCTTGGGTGGACGATCTCCTCGCTTAGTTGGAAGAGCGAGGAGGCGAGGTTTTCTTCTGGGGCTCGGTTTGTCGAGCACTAGGGGTCGGCAGACGAGCCCCTATATATCAGAGGAGGGCAGTTGGGGCTCGTGGCGCTATCCGAGCGCCGAGCCTCTCTGAATCAAAGGAGGGCAGATGGGGCTCGCGATTCTATCCGAGCACCGAGTCCCACTGTATCAAGGGAGAGTAGTTGGGGCTTGCGATGCTATCCGAGCTCCGAGCCCCTCTACATCAGAGAAGGGCTGTTGGGGCTCGCGCTGTTATCCGAGCGCCGAGCCCCTCTGAATCAAAAGGTTTTTATTGGCTCGTGCTTCTATCCGAGCGTTGAACCTTCTGTAAAATAGAAGGGGAATTACTGGCTCGCGCTTCCATCCGAGCGTCGACCCTTCTGTGAAAAATAGAAGGGGAATTACTGGCTCGCGCTTCCATCCGAGCGTCGACCCTTCTGTAAAAATAGAAGGGGGATTACTGGCTCGCGCTTCCATCCGAGCGTCGACCCTTCTGTGAAAAGAAGGAGAATTACTGGCTCGCGCTTCCATCCGAGCGTCGACCCTTCTGTGAAATAGAAGGGGAATTACTGGCTCGCGCTTC